>VDFB02281492.1:1075243540-1075824247 GCA_007258455.2 Sequoia sempervirens
TTGTTGCTTGTCAATTTTAGGCATCAACAGAATGCAATGGAAGTTTGGAAATAGTGTTATTTAAATTATGCATGTAAATTATATTATGGGAAGAAAAAATCATATTGCTATGTCATGACATCATAGAATATTCACTTAGCATGAAATGTTGGAAATTTTACTAAGTAGAACACCAGGGTTGTTACATTTTACTACCGAATCTTGATTGTTCATTTGAAAACATGAAATCTATAAAAAAACCTTCTTCCTTCTCAAAAATGATCGAAGAATCTATAAATTTTATGCAAAGAGGTCATGTCAAATTCAAATTCAAATTCTTGAGAGAAAATATACACACATTTTTTATCACCATTAACACACTTTGAAGCTTTTGCAAACAACAATTGGAGGCTTCGTATTGATTCAAATGCAATCCAACATCAATACAAATACAACTTCGACATGGTATGGTAAGACTTGTTTTGTTTTGGATTCATTTAAGTTTCTTAGTTGCTTATTTATTTCACTACTGTATTTAGCTCCAATTTCTGACGAACGTTTGTTGAAATTTTGACAAACTATTGTCGGAACACCAACAAACCACTAAAATACTTTTCGTCACAATATTTTTGTCGCTTTCCCGACAAACCTTGAACCATCAAAATCATGACCTGACTTCATCGGTTGTCACCACGGTAAAGGTTATTAGGTGTTCGTCAGAATATCGATGAAACGTGTGTCAAAATTTTGACGAACAATAGCTAGAAAACAAGCGGAAAAAATCAACCAAAACGTCAGAACACCACCAGACATTCATCGAAATAGCAATGAAAGGGGCAAGTCATAACGTCAGAAATTTCGTCAGAGGTACAGCAATGTCGTCGATTATTTTTGATGTTTCGTCGAATGGGTTCGTTGAAATTCCTATGAAATAGTGCAATTTTTTTTATTAAAAAAATTATTCCATTTGTAAACATGCTAGTCTAGAAAAATGTAATTGGCTGGTGTAAAGCCAAATTTGACAACCTTTGCCAACATCCTTCTTGCCTATTCCAAAAGGGGAGCTTTGTAATAGGGTATGGACATCCATCAAAACATAAAGGATAGAGGAATTTCATCAGATGTAGTTGCAACTTCCTTGTTAGACATGTATGCAAAATGTCAAAGCATAGACAAGGCACCTGAACTGTTTGATAGAATGCCTCAAAGAAATGTTGTCTCATGGACTACAATGATTACAGGATATGCACAAAATAGATTTGTTCAAAAGGCTTTAGAAATTTTAAATCAAATGTAATTGGCTGGTGTAAATCCAAATTCGACAACCTTTGCCAACATCCTCCCTGCCTGTGCCAAAAGGGGAGCTTTGTAATAGGGTATGGACATCCATCAAAACATAAAGGATAGAGGAATTTCATCAGATGTAGTTGCAACTTCCATGTTAGATATGTATGCAAATGTCAAAGACAGATGGTACTTGATAGAATGCTCAAAGAAATGTTGTCTCAATGGACTAGCAAATGACGGAGGATACAAAATAGACGAATGGTTTAAATTTAGCAAATGTAATTACTGTGGAAGCTGCACCAACAACCTTGCCAAATTTGATCAACAAAAGGAGTCAGGCAGGGTATGGAGATCCATCAAAACATAAAGGATAGAGGACTTTATCGAGTATAGAAGTTGCACCACATCAGATAGAAACTCACTGTTAGACATGTATGCAAAATGTCACATAGATACAAGCATGAACCTGCTTGATAGAATGCCTCAAAACAAATGTCATCTCATGGACTCAAGAATACTGTAGGATATGCACAAAGATTTGTTCAAAAGGGCTTTAGGAAATTTTTAAAGAAATGTAATTGTCGGTGTAGCCAAAATTGGCAACCTTACAACATCCTCCTCACTGTGCTAAAAGGGAGCTTTGTAATAGTGGGTATGGACATCCATCAAAACATAAAGATAGAAAATTTATCAGATGAAGTTAACTGTCTCTATTAGACATGTATGCAAAATTTTGAAGCATAGACAAGGCACATGGCTATTTGATAGAATGCCTCAAAGAAATGTCGTCTCATTGACTGCAATGATTGTAGGATATGCACAAAATAGATTTGTTCAAAAGGCTTTAGAAATTTTAAATCAAATGTAATTGGTTGGTGTAAAGCCAAATTCGACAACCTTTGTGAGCATCTTCCCTTCTTGTCCCAAAAGGGGAGCTTTGGAACAGGGTATGGACATCCATCATAACATAATGGAAGGGGGAGTTTTTTCAAATATTATAGTTCAAAATGCTCTAGTAGACATGTATTCAAAATGTGGAAGTATAGATAAGGCATGTGAACTATTTGATGGAATGGCTCAAAGAGATGTCATCTCTTGGAATGCAATGATCGTGGGATATGCTAATGATGTTACAATAACTTTGGGTGTTTATCTTCTCCCCATAAATTTATATGTAATTGACATGTGGTTACTTTTGTTATCTCTTATGTGCATAAACAACTATTTTTCATGTGTGTACTTCAAAAGAAAATAACGATAAAAATACCAAGTTTCAAAGTTACTACACAAGGGTTCCAAATGATAATAATAATGGTGGTTGTATTTGAGAAGGCATTAGGGAAGAAATTTCCTCTAAAATTTGTTGATAAACCTAAAGATTTTGAAACTCTGTATGCATTTATAGAGAAGGTTGAGAAGGAATTGAAGTGGGAAAGCATTACATGGAAGATCTATTTATTTAGTGGCCATTGGAATGATGTCTTCCATAATATATGACCTCAACATGTCATGGTCTATTATTACTACAATTATCACCCTTGTAGTCTTTGATTTCATAGATGCTCGTCCCTCCCTTGAGAAGGTTTCTTATACTCTTTTAGCATTCTTCTCAAGTATGTTTATCATAGTAGATGGATTCAACAAGACTAACTTACTAGATACACTATATGATGTTGTTGAGCCTCGTAAATGAATTGGTAACACACTTGGGTTAATGCCTATGTTGGTGACCATACAAGTCTTTTTTTTTTGCAACTAAGGTTAGAAAATGGATTTGGTTTCCAAAAAGGGAGATAAAATTGAACCAAATAAAGTCTAGTTTTACTTATTATTGTATTTTCAAGAATCAATTATAAATCAATAACAAATTGAAAAGCTATATATTCTCTTTTTTGTAAGAGGATGGAATTTTGGGATAGAAAACTTTTGGGTTCTTTCACATTGTACAACAAAAAAAGAGTGAGTTTTCTCTCTTCATCATATAAAAAAAGATATACTAGGAAAAATACATAACTGATGTTGTGATCTAGCTAAAGATGCCCGGATGAGATATAAAGCTTCCTAATGGTTATAATTCAGGAGTTAATGCACAGTAACATGGCATTCAGACAAAGGAGCAAACAAGGTTTGTTGACCAAATCACTGGAACCAAATATTTGCAACTAAACAAAAATGGAGGATGACAAGAATTAGAGTTGATTGCTTCTATCCCAAAATTAATTTCTATGAAGCATATAAAGTAGATTACAAAAAATGCATAAAACATAGAAAGAGTGTGTATTAAGCACTTGAGTTACCCCCTCGCTGCATATCCTATTATGAATTCCCTAAATTACTTGGATCTTATACAATTTTATGTGCATCTTCAGTTATTATAAGTCACAAATAAATTCTTTATTAACTAATCAGACAAATTTTCTACCTTTGTTTGTACTTTAGAAATGATAAGTTTTTTTTAAAAATAAATTATCTACATACCTGTAATCTCACAATGCTACTTATTTGTTCACGGTCCAAAGATTGGAAGACAATATACTCATCAATACGATTTATGAACTTAGGTCAGAAGGTGGCCTGTGCTGCTTCCATGACTTTCTTCATATTTTCATAAGCTTCCTCTTTTGAGCTAGCTTCATCATCAAGAGCACTTAGAATATACAAGGAACCAACATTAGAAGTCATAATAATGACAATGTTGGTGAAGCTTACAATTCGACCCTGCGTGTCAGTGACCCTTCCATCATCTAAAATCTGAAGGAAAATGTTAAAAACATCTGAATGTGCTTTCTCAATTTCATCAAACAGAATTACTGCATAAGGACCTTGGCTTTTTGGTGAAGGATAAGGTATAGAAGGCAGTGTATGTGGTTTTTAATGATTTAGGTATGAAATATGTTTACCCTTAGTAATGTATTAATGACTATTATCCTTTTTGTCAAGACAAAGATTAATGATTGAGATTGAAGCATTATGACAGTGTGCTAGTTATGGTTGTGGCTTAACAAGGGTAGATTTTGGTAAGGAAGACAGTAAGTTGAATGAATGTAAATAGATAAATTTTTGCATACCTGCAGATGGTACAAAATTTCATGGTTAAGTGGAAGCCTCCCATCAACAACAAGATCCAAATATCCGTATATCTATCTCAATCAAGCCTCTAAACCCTTCAAATGTCAGTTTTTCCACTAACCTGTTATGCAAAAAAAGTAAAATTTTAGAGTTATGTCACCACTAAAAACAAAAGAAATAGAGCTTTGAAACCAAATCCACACACAACACAATGTGGTATTCATACAAATCCATACAAACAAACTAAACTTAGAACATTGGAATGGAAACAACTTCAAATTATGATGTAGAGCATGGATTCAGTTTACTCAACTAGAGGCACATTTCATAATAATGGGTTCTTCATGTAAAATATTTGTACGAGGTTCAAATAGTAAAGAGATTGATGAAAGATAGAGGAATTAAAAAGATACTTGGATGTAGTTGGATTGAGCTCTCTTTGTTTCGAGAATAGTTTAATATTCTCTACTTAACAGGGCCAACCACATGACAGTGGAAGCTCATTTGGCCCCTCACCCCCCACATCACTCTCAATTCCCCATACCCAATCATATAACATTAATCATTATTCATCCATTAATAACATATAACATTCATTCATTCATCCATTATTAACATATAACATTCATTCATTAACATATAACATTCATTAATTAACATATTCACATTCATTCATTTCATCCATTCATCCATTAATAATATATAAAATTCATTCATTAACATATAACATTCATTCATTCGGTTTTACATATTATCAAAAATATGGTTGTCGCTAAATGATTACAATCACTTCTTTTTCTTTTGAAGCTAAAAAGTTGAAGTGGATATCGTTTTCTAAATCATTTGTCCCCCCTTCAGTTATTTTTCCCTCTGCTCATGATCTTAATGTACGCCTAGTTGTGTATTGATCACGACGTGGAGGCCGCTACAAGGTGGGGTCTGCTGCAATAACAAAGAAATGTTAAATTGATATGTTTTGTTATTATTGTTACAAGTATTTTATTAATTAAAAGAACATTAGAGTGGTGCTCTTTACCTAATGGGGAAACATCATGTCCCTAATCTTATCTTATAGCCTCATGCTCAACATGTTGAACACCCTCTAAATCCTGATCTGGAGTTGAAACGCAAAAGGTTACATTAATTAATACACCAATTGCAATTAAATATGTTTAAAAGAACATTAGAGTGGCCATCTTTACCTGATGGGGCCACATCATGTTCCTGATCTTCTCTAGCCTGATCATGATCAACATGTTGATCACGCTCTACATGCTCTAAAGTTGAAACACGAAAGGTTACACTAATTAATACACCAATTGCAATCAAGGATGTTTAATTGTATTATTCCATATTGTGTTTTGTATAGCACATGAATACATCTAGTACTGGGATGCACACCATGACCTTCATCTGTAGGTTGTGCTCCACCCTCACCAAGCTGCATTTTAATGTCAGGTGCAGTATTATCATTGTTTGTCTGTTTAAAACAAATAGGCACATAATTACTTTATGGTGGAAATTAATATTGAATAGATTGCACAAGTATTCAATTTTAAATAAATTTTATTGAGTTTATTTACCTGCATGTCATGTAGTGGAAGATTGTGTTTGCCCAGTCAAGACTCTTAGGCGTTCATCCATGGCTTTAGCCATGCTAGGGAAATCTTCATTCCTCTTCTATGGGCGCTCTATTGAATTGAGCCCACATTTTTGCATAAGATCATGAATTTGCTTCTATGGTGTGATAAAACCAAAATTGTTTGCAATTTATTATTTGGATGCAATATTTCATTTATTGATACTTACAATTTGTGCGGCTAATTTCATATAACCACCGAGCCAAGTTTGTGTTGTCTGTTTTTCTAGTCTTGCCTTTGTTGCCTTTGATGTTGGGCAGCCTATGAAAATTTTGAAATATGTTAGATTATGTAAAAAGAAAGAGTAATCAATATATAATTACTGTTGAGCATACCTTGGCTCAGTGGTGTCTTTCCTTTTTTTCTTTTCAGCCTCCTTTCCAAACACCAGGTCCTTCCCCTCTTCGGAATCATAGGGGGATGCTCGTGCTTTTTCTTCTTCTAAATGTGACCTATATTGTCCCTCACATACTTTAGATATGTACCAACTTTCTTAAGGACCTTGGTTCGGTTGAATGTTTTATCATCGAACAGCACAACTAAATAGTTAATGAGCTCATCCTTTAAATCTTGATTTTGGGTATTCCACCATGTACATATGGTGGTCCTAAAGAGCTCCAATGTTATATCACCTAGATGTTTATAAAAAACATCATTCCCTGCAAAATGATCATGGGATCATTAGTCTAAAAAGAGTGATCAATAAGTAAATTTCAGTTGGATTATATATAATAATAATTAAAACATTTTAAATTACTTGGGACCTTCTCTAGATCTTTATGGGAACGAAATCCTCGGTCACCACAAATGTGACCAGAAATGTTCCCATACTAGTAATACGGGAAGATCTAGGAAATGTTATTAAAACATCACCACTACTAGTGGCCTCTGCATCACTAGTACTCCCTGATGCCTGCATGTTATGTGTTGCCGACATTTCAATTGAAAATATAGGCACGGATGATGGGGTTAGATGATGTGATGTATGTACAAGAAGATCAGGATGGACACTTGTACCAACCCCTACTCTGCGAGCAACACCTGCAGTACCCTGATCATGGGCAGCAACATCATGAGGACACAAAAAATCTTGTAAAAACAACACATATTTAGTTCATGACATAAAAGAGCACAAATTATAAAACCATGAATGAACTTATGTTATAATTAAGGACCTCATGACAACTTACTTGCAAGTTTTTTACTCTCTCAGTCAATATTTTAACCCTATCTCTTATCTCATCTATTTGAGGCACTATGAATAACAATTGAAGGATTTCTTCATTGCATTTTTTTGTGTCTTCCTTATAATATCGAGAGGGTTTGTTGAATATGTGATGTCATCATCCAATAACAATGACTGCACCTTGACCCTATGGATGCTCTCCTCTACTGCTGGTGCCTTTCCTCGATTAGTCGACTGCAATAAGAATATTAAAAACATTATCGAAATTAACCCAATAAACTTATGAAAAAAACATAATAATTGCTCCTATCTAATTTGTACAATTACAATGAGGTAAACCTGTCGGGTAGAAGCACCTAAAGATGCATCACGATCTGTGGTCTGGGTCAGAGCCTTCCCCATACGATCAATTTCACACTATGACAAAAATTAAATATAAAAAAACATTACTGAAATGAAAATAATAAACTTACGAAAAAAAACATAATAATAAAATGGTATATTGGAGTCATTAATTGGAGGTTGGGTAAAATGGTATATAGTACGTACCACCCCCATAGTAACTGTGTTTGTATCTAAGCGATTCAAATTGTAATCGATTAGCAACTCTTCCCCTGAAGTTATTGATTTTTATCGCACATATGAATACACAGTTTCCCTCGCGTGCCTCGAATATGCAATTGGGTTGCTTTTTTTTTACCCAAGTCGTGTACTATTTATAAACCCTGCAATATTCCCTTATGCTTTTGGCCTTCCTTCAATGTACATAGCCACTCCTTTATTTTGATCCTTATCTTTTAGTTGTATATAATTTGTTGACAGTGCATACCTACACATACTTCATGTATATCGAACTAGTTGCATCCAATCTTTGTAACTATAACAGGGTCTGACATACTCCATCAATTTAGTAACTTTGTTGTAGCATACCTTTATGTCATCCATGCAAAATAGGCCCAAACCATTTAATGACTATTATTATATTGCTTACTATTATGCTTAGACTTTTAGCCATAGCAACAAGGCAGTGAATTGTTTGATAAAATGATTTTGGCAGACATGTATGAAAAATGTCGTAGCATAGACAAGGAAGTGAAC
This sequence comes from Sequoia sempervirens, assembly GCA_007258455.2. Classification (NCBI taxonomy): domain Eukaryota; kingdom Viridiplantae; phylum Streptophyta; class Pinopsida; order Cupressales; family Cupressaceae; genus Sequoia; species Sequoia sempervirens. Next base: position 1,075,251,800 of record VDFB02281492.1, read on the forward strand.
TGTTTGAAAAAATGCCTCAAAGAAATGTGGTCTCATGGTGATGGAAAATTCCTCAATGGTGATGGAATGCCATGACAAGCCATATACAAGGCCCATCACCATGAGACCACATTTCTTTGAGGCATTTTTTCAAATAGTTCATTTCCTTTTCTATGCTATTGCTTACTATTATGCTTAGACAATATTTTTCCAAGCATCCATAGCTTGTTCAAAAGCACCCGTTTTAGGCTTTTTGCCATAGCATTAAGGCAGTGAATTGTTTGATAAAATGCTTTGGTAGTCATGTATGAAAAATATCATAGTATAGCAAGGAAATGAACTGTTTGAAAAAATGCCTCAAAGAAATGTAGTCTCATGAAGATGGAATGCCATGACAATCCATAGCCATAGGCATTCGTCATGGAATTCCATCACCATGAGACCACAATTCTTTGAGCCATTTTTCCAAATAGTTCACTGCCTTGTCTATGCTATTGCTATTATGCTTTGATAGATTTTTTCCCATAGCTTGCTCAAAAGCACTTGTTTTAGGCTTTTAGCCCATAGCAGCAAGGCAGTGAATTGTTTGATAAAATGCTTTGGTAGACATGTATGAAAAATGTCGTAGCATAGACAAGGAAGTGAACTGTGATTCTCACTTGCAAACAATAGACATGCATTCCAACTTGTGATTCTCACAAGCAAACAACAGAGTCACCAATAATGGAGTTGAAAAGTGATTGAAAGCACTAAGTTATGGTTTGTCCCACTAGCATTGAAGAAAATTATACAAAATACAATCACAAAGAGTAATTGGTGTGATTCTTTGAACTTATATTTTTGTGTGTCATGTTTATTTTATTAACCCTATTTCATTTCTAGATTTTTGTGTTTGTGGTTTCCCAAGTTTTATGGGTGTTTGAAGTAGATATACTTTGTAGTTGTACACTTGATGTTTTGGTTGTTTGTTTTGTTTTGAGTGGCATTTAGTGGTTGTTTCCTAATATTCATCATCATTTCCCAACTCTTTGTGTCTATTAGAAGGGTGGTTATGAGTTAATAACTTGGATATCATGATTAGCCATGTATAAATTTGATGGATAAAGCAACAAATGGACATAAAACAAGTAATGCTCATAGAAAATTTAGAGTGGTAGAAAATAAGGGAAACAACATCGTAAGTGATAACAAATCTTACAAGGTGACTTGCAAGGTTGATGAATTAGTGGTGGTATTGGAAAATACTATTGTTGAAGTAAATGGTGAAGATGATAGAGGAAGGAACTAGAATCTTGACATAAAAGAACTTGAAGGAGAAAAGAATAAGGCATCTTATCTTTCTAAAATACTTCACATAAAACCAAACCTAGATATGGTTGAAGTTGTTAAGAAATAAGTGGTTAAAAAGATTGATGCCTCCATTATTTGTATGGTCTTGATTTCCTCTCTTTGAGGAATTTTTTTGATGAGTGGATTGTCAATATGTGGGGGAAAATTAATGGGCATCTATGTTTCTTTCTATAGAATGATACATAAATATTTATTCACTTTCTTCTTCAAAATTCATGGTATGCAATAAAGAGTTTTAGAATATAGGCAATTTTTTTTAGGTCCATCTTTGAACCCTTGATTCTACCCTATGTAATGCTTTAGCCAATTATATGTTAAGGTGGTTAGAATTTTAAAATATCTCTACTGAGATGTAAACTTTTATCCCTCAAGTCCTCAAATCTTTGGGTAATGTGTTGCAAGTGGAAGAAACAAGGTCTACTATTCCCCATCTTAACTCTAGGGTTTTTATATCTCTCAAATATGATGAGTGTATTCTAAACATTTTGTGCTTTCAATTGAGTGATAATAAAACTAAACATGATATTGAAGTTTTGAGAGGTTTGAATGCTTTTTTTCTATGTAAAATGGATGGTCATCAAAGAAGGCATGGCCCAAAAATTCTTAAGAATATTAATAGACTTGTAGCTAATAGAATTTCATCCTTGATTGTGTAGGAAATAATAAAATAGACAATATAAAAATTTACAAGAATGAATTTGATACTTTAGATGAGATTCTTGAAAAATTGGAGGACTCTCATTCTAGTGAGGCATATGTTGGTATCCTTGCATATATACCTTTTGTCAAAAATGAGCTTGCTCTTCTTGTTTTTTTTCAAGGATAATTCTAGGTAATAAAAAAATTCCCAAGAGCTTGCCTTAGAAGGATTTAAAGATTTTAAGTTGTTTGTTAGTTTGGCTACACCTCCCATTGCTCCCCAAGCTCTACAAAACATTGAGTCTATGATTTCCAAAGACCTTTCCCATACACTTTTCATGAGTAAATCTAAGAGTAAAGATTCAATTTTTTTAATTATCTATTCCAAGATGAAGCTACCATCTAGGGAGATTTTGTCCCTAGGCCAAGTGTTGATGTGGATGGATGAAAAAAGAGAAAGAAAACTGACTCATGTGTTAATAATCACAAGAGTGGAAAAAATGGAGAGGAAAAATAACCCAAATATTTTGATAGGTTGTACTATAAATGAAAATAGGATGCACCAATTGGAATGTTAGAGTTTGGAATCTTCTGGAAAGAATGCATTTTAAGATCCTCTTACAATAATAGGCTTAAAATGGATTTCTTTCTCTTTCAAGAAACTAAAGCTATGAGATTTGAGCTAGAATGTACTCTTAAATTTGTTTGGAGAGAGTTTAACTTTTTTCACTAATCATATTTGGGGAAAGGTGGTGCAACTATTCTAGCTGGGCTAGTATGGGCTCCCATTATTAGTGATTCTATGTGTTCTCCTTGCAATAGGGTAGCTTGTGTGATTGTGAAAAAGGATGATGTCTAGTTTGGGGCCCAAATGTCGTAGCATAGACAAGGCGGTGAACTGTGATTCTCACTTGCAAACAATAGGCATGCATTCCAACTTGTGATTCTCACAAGCAAACAACAAAGTCACCAATAATGGAGTTGCAAAGTGATTGAAATCACTGAGTTATGGTTTGTCCCACCGGCATTGAAGACAAATGTACAAAATACAATTACAAAGAGTAATATTCACAAACCAAATCAAATAAAAAACCCTATAGCACTCTAATTCATAAATTTTAGATGAAATATACGGATCATTTTGGTGAAGGATAAGATGCAGAGGCCTTCACGGCAAAACAAATCACAAAAATTCCAATTTTTGCAGTCAAGCAAGCTCGATCCCTGGGCTTCCTACAACCTTTCCTCCACTGGCGCGCGACTCACTTCTCCAATTTGACGAGCTAGGTTTTGATTATGTCAATTAAAATGAAAATTGTGGCACCGTGTTAAATTTTACATAATAAATTATATATAATTATTATAATTATTATAATTATTATAATTATTATAATTAATATAATATTAATATAATATTATAATTATTATAATATAATTAATATAATATTATAATTATTATAATATAATTAATATAATATTATAATTATTATAATATAATTAATATAATTATCTCTCTATATCTCCCACTATCTATGTCATTCCCTCTTCCCCCCTCTATCTATTGAGTTATCTCTCCCTCTCGCCCTTTCTCTCTCTTCCTCTTCAACCTATCTCTCCCTCTCTCCCCCTCTTCTCTATCTCTCCTCTACCTATCAATATCCCTTTCTCTCCCTCCCCCTCTCAGCTATCTCCCCCTCTCTATCTCTCACCATCTCTCCCTCCCTATCCCCCCTATCCATCGACTCTCTATCTCCACCTCTCTTCCTTTCTCTTCCCATATATCTCCATCTCTCTTTCTCTTCCCATATATCTCTATCTATCTCTCACCATCCCCCTCTATCTCTCTATATCACCCCCTTTATATGTCTCTCCCTCTCCCTCCATATATATTGAGCTATCTCTCCCTCTCTCCCCTATCTTCTTCTCTCTCTCCCTTTCTACATATCACTCTCCCTCTCCCCATCTTCTTTCTCTCCCTTTTCTACCTATCTATCACCACCTCTTCTCTCTCTTCCTCTTCAACTTATCTCTCCCTCTCTCCCCCTCTTCTCTATCTCTCCTCATCTACCTATCAATATCCCTTTCTCTCACTCCCCCTCTTAACTATCTCTCGGCCCCCTCTCTATCTCTCACCATCTCTCCCTCCCTATCCCCCCTATCCATTGACTCTCTATCTCCACCTCTCTTCCTTTCTCTTCCCTCTCCATTCCTTTCTCTTCCCATATATCTCCATCTCTCTTTCTCTTCCCATATATCTCTATCTCTCTCTCACCATCCCCCTCTATCTCTCTATATCACCCCCCTATGTCTCTCCCTCTCCCTCTATATATATTGAGCTATCTCTCCCTCTCTCCCCTATCTTCTTCTCTCTCTCCCTTTCTACATATCGCTCTCCCTCTTCTTTCTCTCCCTTTTCTACCTATCTATCTCCATCTCTTCTCTCTCTTCCTCTTCAACCTATCTCTCCCTCTCTCCCCCTCTTCTCTATCTCTCTAATGTCAAGCCTTCTAAAAATAGTGTTTTATTAAACTATAAGTATATTATTGTCACCACTCTTCATTCCACATGAAATGCCAAATGTAGCAATTGTTTTGTTGCTTTTGTCAAGTTTCATTAACTAAGCTATTTAGTGGGTTGAATAAAGTTGTGTTATGACCCTTGGTCTCTTTAAAATAATTAGACAATACTAGGGAGATCAAGAAGGGGAGAAAACTAAACTCCTTCAAAATAGGGGTAGTTGTGGGTTTGTTCGTTTTCTTTGTATACTATATACTTAGTTTCTCTAGGATAAATAAGTCACTATAGAAATGAAAGATGTTTGATTATCTACCTAATATTGTTTTGTGTTTTTGAAATGGAAGAGATCTACAACTCTATAGAAATTGCTATATGCTAATGGTCAAATTATTAGACTATTTAGATCATTTTCTTAGTTGTGTATCCTAACTAATATAGAGTAAGCTTTTTCATTTTAATTGACTACTACATAATAGTTTATGTGTTGAAAGAATTGTTTCCATTCTTTGTAGTTTTTACATTGGAATACAAATCATATTTAATTTCACGCCAATATACTTCTTTCATAAATCATATTTGTTTAATATCTTAAAAGATGTTAGTTAAATTGGAAAATTTGTTTGAGTTAATTACTAAATTTGATCTAAAAATGTTCAACACTTTAGATATATTCAATTAGATATATATAGTTAAATTGGAGGTGTCATTTGAGTTAATAATTAAATAACGTAATAATCAATTAAAGCAAGGGACATAATTTTGGATGTGTTTGAATTTAATAAATTACAAATTAAAATAGACATAAATTACTTGAAATAAGTGCTTCATAACCCATCTAATCAAATCATAACCTATCAAAAAGGAAATAGGAATTTCCTAAAGAAAAGAACACTTGACCCAATCATAAGTGTATGGCCTTCGCAGAAAGGAGTCATCCACCTTAGCAATAGCAACTACCCCATCCAAAATTTGCTCACATTACACAAAGCCACAATGTTCCTCCAAGATAATCCAATCAAATCCAACCTTATGTGTCCTAGTAATCAAATTGGAGATGATCATAAAAATGACATTGTGAAGGGTGATTGGTCTAAAAAATCTAAACGACTTTGCAATTATTTCACTACTACGATCAATGTGTCATCTTTCATGAAATTTCCCAAAACACTATTCATTATGATCATATGGAAATTTCTAGAAGAACTAAAATAGTTGTAACATCATGAATTAAAATTAAACATTAAAAAGTACATCATGAATTAATTATGTAATGGCATAAAAATTGAAAACATCATGAATTAATTATGTAACCACATAAGTCAAATATAATTCTATCAAGAAATTAATATCAAATAGATAATACAATTGCATAACTCATACATTTCAATGCCATTGATCTTCTTCTTCATCCAACTCTTTGTCTGTATCATCCGATCCAGATTCGACATTGTAAGGATTGGTCTTATCATCATCGTCGTCATTGATATCAGTTTCGATAATGTCATCATCCACACGGATATCATCTTCATGAACATTAACTCCTACATCACCATGATCTAGTTCCTCCTCTTCGACATCTTCGTCAAGCACATCATCAACTAACTGTTGATCCTGATCATCATCTACATCATCTTCCAATTCTTTGTTATCTTCTTCTTACACCACATTATAATTTATCGGCCTTCCTCTTGGATCATGTCTAACTACAAATGACCAACCCAGTTTACCTAGAACCTCTGAGTAAAATACCTACTCACATAGGCTTGGAAGAACATAGGGCTCATTTCCAGCTCACTCGAATGACCTTGTATTAACCATGGTAAATCCATTATCATGTTCAATAACAGTTCTCTCGGGATCATTTTCATTCAATCGTAGCATGTACCATAGGATGACGAATAGAACTAATTTGAAGGACTTAAATTCACACTCAAGTATATCATCCAAAATCTCATAGTATCAATTTTCTAAGACTTCTGGATGTATGTCACTTCTAGATGAAACATTAGTCACCTGAAAGACTGCAGTTATCCCAGAATCATAATTTTTCTTCTTCTCATCCAACTTTTTGATTCAAAATTTACAACCATTGCACCACATAGCCTTGTGGTGTTTCACTTGCAATATGTCAAACATGAAAAAATTATTTCCATATCGTCAGTTGATAAACATATTTATTCTTGGCCAAATGTATGCAAAGAAAAAAATCTCAACATATATATATACATCAATATAATTGAAAATAATAAAATAATATGGGTGATTAATATATTTATATGTACTTTCTTATCTCTTAAACCATATGCTAAATCAATTTCCCTTGGTGTAACATTGGAATCTCCATTACAATGAGCTTCTTTAACCAATGAAGCCACACCTTCCCATGTTAATGCACGACCAAATTGTTGACATCGTTCAATCCATACCGTCATCCAATCAAGATTGTTTGTGATGTACAAATGTAGTGCATCCCACTCTCGACCAACTATATCAAAAAAATTTGAAATTCACAAACGACGTATAATTAGTGGTGCAAGAGCACCTATACCTCATTCTCAACTAGTGATTATTTGAAGGTGGATAGATGGTCAATAGGTAGAGTGAGTATTTTGGATTTTTTTGTCATGATTAAGGTCAATTAAGACCATTATACATGTTCCAAGTGAAGTTTTGAGTTATGAGTTTGAGTCTTGCACTAAAGAGTTTTGTAGCCTTTTTAAGGCAAATTGGAGAATTTACATGCAAAAGGGTGCAAGGTTAGTGTCATGTCAATAATAAGGCTACTATCAAGCCACTAGCATGGTCTTAGAGGTGTCCTAGGAGTTTCAATACATTTGAAAGTTCAAAAAATTAAAACATTTCAATAGTGATGTTAGCAACCTTGAAATTAGTGTGTTTTATGTTTCATGTGATCATAAAAGATTAAAAAGTCAGTTGTAGAGGTGGTTGTTCGGTAGTTGAGGTGTAAAGGCCTTTAAAAGGCATAAATTGATCATTGTAAACCCCCATAAGATGAGAAATAAAGAAGGTATAGCTCTTGTCCTCAAGAGTTTTGTGAAGAAAAGCATGTGAAATGAGAGGTTCAAGCCTAGTTTTCAACAAAATATGTATGGGAGATCTAATTTTATGAATTTTTACCCATGTGCAAACCTAATGGGTTGTGTCTAAGTTGGTTTTGAGGCCTAGGAGGTCATGGAAGTATGAGATTGAATAAACCCTCATGATTTTGGCCTAAAACAAGGGTTTTTGGGTTTGGCAAGAATCTGGCCGTACAAGTGGAACATTTTTGTGGATTTGGAGGCATAAAAAAAATTTCCCCAAAATTTCATGGGCATATGACAAGTTTAAAGACTAGTTTCTTTGTAAAATAGGCCTAATCAGCCTAATCAGCACAACCTAGAAAGGGTGATTTTGGTGATTAATAATTGATGTATATTGAAGATTAATAATTAAATAAGTACAATATACATAAAAATCAAATGAAAAATGTATTATAATTACTTCTCACTTTCCTCAATCTACCTTTCCCCATCAAGTACTCCCCTTTGAATTTGTTAATGGAGTTGGGATCCCAAATGTGATCTACATGGATCTTTGTTGCAAACTTAGGAAGATATTCAGAAATGTACACCATGGTCTGGTATACCATATATCCCTCCATCATAGAACCCTCAGGATGTGCTCTTTGTCTAACCAAAGCCTTCAAAAATTTCAATTTCCTCTCAACCATCCACATTGACCTTGTGTGTAGAGGTCCACATAATTCCATCTCTTCAACTTGGTGTATGAGGTAGTGTTATTGTGCATTGAAAAATGTCAAAGGTGGACACTTTTGCATTTCACACATTAGATGAGGAATTTTTCTCTTCCAATAATTTATATCTTCTTTATGGATTTCTTTAGATGATAGCCATCTACAAGTGATTCAAGGCACAAATATATTAACGAGATTTAACAAAAATATACAATATATCACATAACAAGTAAAACAAATGGCAATTATAAGATCTATACAACGAATTGAAAAAATATTGCTACTTACCTCATGTATTTTCCAAGATCATATATAACTTGTTTGACATTTTTGTCAAAGTTATCTGGGAGAGATAGAGGTAGAACGTATGACAACAATTATAAAATGATATTTTCGTTATTTTTCCAAAAGTAGTAAACATAATACACTGAAAAGTACATGCAATATACAAATATATATATATATAATATACCAAAATAATTACCTTAATGAAGGTATGCCAATCATGCATTTTCATCCCTTACCCAAATTCACCTTTCTTTGTTATGATATTGTTTATGTTCGAAACAAATCCTGTGGGAAATCGAATTTTTCGTATGACTTCTTTTATAGCATTGCTTTACTACTTCGTTAATAACCAAAGAAGGGCACTTATATTAATTTGGTCTCCATCACTATTTAATTGAATGACATTTTTCATTGCATGATTGGCTTCCTGAATGTCACTACAAATTTTGACAATTTTTTCTTTGTCATGCCTTCCATCCAATATTTTCCATAACATTTTTGTTATATTCTTTCTGATATGCATTATATCAAACAACTGTGCAATTTGTAGTTGCTCATAGTAGGGCAACCTACTAAATTGTCTGGGATAACTTTTCATTCCCTGTGGAAGCCGGTCATTAATGCCTTGACGACCTTCATGAAGCATATAAGTTAAACAAATTAACAACAATCATTGTCAATTACAGCATGAGCAAACAAAACACAATATAAAAAAATAAATTCCAAACATGCCATATATGATAGATAAACAATTTGATCTGATGTATAACCTTGACGATTAATTCTATTATATTCCAACTTCCATAGGTGAGGTGTCATTCTTCGTGGTTTTGATGTAGTCTCTTCTTTCCCGTTGAAAAGATGTTTTTCGGTAGCTCGATACTTATGATTTTTGTGAAGGAAGTGCCTATACTCATCAAACACCTGCTTTACTAAACTTGTTGAACGATGAGATTTCATCTTTGGACCACAAATTGGAGATGCAAATTTTCCCTTTGTTTGAAGACCTGCAAGATCATATATAATTGGATTAAATATGTCAATTTTTATAATTATATATAATGAATAGATTATTTAAAAAATATGCATGATATCTACTTCATAAAATTAAATATCGTTAAAGTGCAGTCGAACGTTATAACATACCACAAAAAAGTGTTAGCCCTGGGGCATCATGAATTGTCCATACAAGCACTGCATAGAATTGAAATTGTCTTTATCCTATTGGTCTAGAGACGTCATACATAGTGACGCCATTCAATAACTTTAGTAACTCGTCGATAAGAGGCTGGATATATACATTCATATCTTTAACTTGGTACTTACTTAGTTGAATGAACATAAACATTACATAATTATTATAACCATTTTACTACAATATAATTATTATAACCATTTTACTGCAATATATACAATTTAATGTACATGACTATTAAATGAAAAAAATATAAGTCATTATGCAACAAATAAGACAAATGAGATGCTACTACGTTAAAGAAAATTGATGTAAACAAATACCTGGAACAATCATTGCCAACATTATGTGCTCCCTCTTTATTGACATCCATGGAGGAATGTTATTGTTGATAACAAAAACAGGCCACACCGAGTAAATAGATCTCAGCTCTCCAAATGGATTGACACCATTCACTGCCAATGAAAGCCTGAGATTATGAGGTTCTTCTTTAAAGTGTGGACATTATCCTCCATGTCCCTAAATGAAAAACCATCTGCAGGAATTCAAAGAATGTCATCTCCACTTCTATTCTGTGCATGGTAATCCATAAATTTTACTAAGCTTTCGCACCTAAATAATTGTTGCATACGTGGAATAATGGGAATGTAGCGAAGAACCTTGCGAGGCACCTTTTTTGTTAGTTGATCTGTTTGATATCTACTTATATGACATTTCGGGCATTCTGTTGCAAATTCATGTTGTTTATGATATATAATATGATCATTGCGACATGCATCTATTGTTTGATACTCCATTCCAATATCTTTCAGAATGGCAAATAATTCTCGGTATGAGCGAGGTAAAATATTTGATGGTGGTAACAAAAATTCACCAATCAATCTACAAGAAAAAAATAATTTGTTAATATAAAGAATATTAATGGTACATATTTCATCCTTTATTTAGTAGTGATGAACTAACAACAATTAAAATAGATGAAAAAGATGACATATATGACATACCTTAACATCCGTGAGATTGCTATGTTGGATAAACCATTCATAACCTTCAAGTTCAGTAGCAACAATACAATAGAGAGAAGAGTTGTTTCAAAGCCTTCATAAAGGGGCTCATGTGCCTTCTCAAGTACAGGTAAATCATGAACATCATCAAAGTCATCTCGATCATCATGATCAACTATGCCACTAAATGTGTAATGGATCAATGTATTTGTACCATCATCTTCAACTATGTTTGGCTCATGATCATCTTCTTCCATAGGATCATTAACTTCATCTTTGATATTCACAGCTTCATGTTCCTCCGCTTGCAAAACCACATTCTCCAGAGTGTGATAACCCATATCTTGTGCCCTAGGGCACCCCACCTTTATAATAATGATCAACACAAATAAACCATGATCATGATCAAGTGATTTTTTATATATATAGAAATGTTAAAATGATATAAACATTTACAAATTCAATCAATATAAAGACATATAATGAACAATTTACCAATGGACGATAATCATGCCCCCCTTCAACGTGACCATGCTACCTACAATGTTTCTCAACTGTTGTGATTAAAAGTCTTCTCATCTTTAAGCCCTTGCAATTATTGCAAGGACAATAACATTTCCCATCACCCTTTCTTTTCAATCTAGCCCACATTCTAGCAATTGTTTGTTCATTTTGTTCTGCACTAATATTATCTGACATGATTTTTCTTTACCAAGCTTGAATATTTAGATCTTTAAAAAATATCAAACTCAAACTCTAATAATTTTTAATCATAGATAGGTAACAAAATCTAATAATTCTGATATTTTGCACCAAAAAAATTCGGCATGCAACCACCCCTACAAAAGAGAAGATAGTCTGAAGTTAATGAACCCAAAAAACACTTTAAAATGCTAATTCCATAATTTATTAAATTATGATTTTACTATGATTTCCAACCATTAGACTCCTAAAATTAGAATATTGAACTTGCACAACAAAATCTGGAAATGAAATTCTCAAAATGCACTAGTCTAAAAATGAAATCTGATGAGATGTTGCTTTAAAATATGATTTTCAAACCTGGAAGTACAAATCTAACTTCACAAATGAATTCTAGAAAAAGACAATGACTACCCTCAACCTGGTGATATCTTGATTTTTTTCTGATTTTTCCTAAGAAAAACGTCCTTAGTTCTCCACAAACTGTCACAAGTATAGCAAAACATTGTCGCAATAAATAGACGAAATCACTTTTATTTATGTCGGCCACAATTTGATTTTTTTCTGATTTTCCATGTTTGTCAAAATTTCTATGAACATCGGGGATAAAAATTTAAAAAAATTGAAAATTACACATCAAATATCACAAGCAGTCGACAATACATCAAATTATACATATTTCGTTAGAAATTTTCATCGGATTTTGCAGTCAAATGAGTTAGTGTCTGGATTCATGAGTTTACATTTCTCATTTCATGAGTATGGGTTTGGAATTTTATCTTGTTTGAATTGATTTGGTTTAATTCATGTGGTTTTCTTATGCTATATTTCCCCTACATCATTTGGCACACCCGATGGGATCTAGGTACTTAACACTAATCTTTTGGCAAGTTTTTGTGAGCAATTACAGGTTCCAAAACACTAATGTCTTTTGCAGAAAACACTATTGATAATTGAAATGTGGAAGTTCCATAATTTTCACGCGGTCATTTTCATAGTTTTACCGTGGTCATACTAAATACCGTCGTTATCGTACTAAATAGGCTCACTATTATTATTTTAATCGCTATTGTCTATTTTATATTGTAAGTTTCTAACAAAGTTGACTTTGGTAGGGCTGCTATTTCCTTAAACAAGTCCACGATTGTACTTTTCTTGACCACTATTGTTCTAGAGAAAAAGTCCACTACTGCCCTAAACAGATCCACTATTGTTATTATTTTTTATGTTGTTTCAACCTGCAAAGGTTATTTAATTTTTTTATTTTCCTAACCCTAACAATTGATTGTTTGTTGTGTTTGGGAGGTTTTCTAACGTTGTTGGTGCAACCCTTGCAGGATTATAGCATGTTTTTCATGATTACAACTAACACTTTGATTGCAAAGTTGGAGAACGATCCAAGGCCATTTTAGTTTTAAATCTTTCTTATTAAAATGCATTTCATTTTGGTGCTCTTAAAACTGAACAATACAAATCTCACATTTCGCTTTGGTGTTCTTGAAACTGAACAATACAAAATCTCATATTTCATTTGGTGCTCATAAAATTGAACAATAAAATCACACATTTCACCTTGGTGTTCTTAAAACTAAACAATACAAAATCTCACATTTTGTTTGGTGCTCTTAAAGCTGAACAAAGCAAATCTCACGTTTTCATTTTGGTGATCCTAAAATTGAACAAGCAAATCTCACATTTTGTTTGAATGCTCCTAAAATCAAATGTTTTCATTATGGCACCATTAAAATGAACGTAGTTTCATTTGTTAATGCTATTAAGATGAACAACACAACTAGAAATATTTAATTTGGTGTTATAAAATTGAACAAATCATTTCTAATTTGCAAATTGATATATCTTGCTTGAAGTCTCAAATGCTTTGAATTTGGTGTACCTAAAAATCGAATTGGTATCTTTACACACTTCAATTTTTGGGCTTAAAAAGAAATTGCTATGAATTGTCTATTGTTTTCACTGTTTTTGGCAAACCAGGTGTGTATCCTCTCCCCTCGCATCTTTTATCGATCTTGAGTGACAAAAAGCACTTTGGGTTTCACAATCATTTATTTTCATCATCACCTTTAGATCAGGCTTGCCTAAGAGACACATCCCAAAAGGAGAACTCGAAGGTGACCTAAATTGGAATTTCCCTCAAGCCGCTATATAAATGATTTCAGTGAAAGCCAAGATTTAACTAGTTTTAGCTTTGGCCATGTGGTATCATTCAAAACGGGGAGGTACCTTTTCATATAAGTGCCCCTAGTAGGAGTGGTTAAAGTCTTAAGTGGCTTATTATGTGCTCGCCAAGTATCAGTCCCTTAAGCAGTGACTAAGAGCTTTAAAGTAGTTTTACCCACCTTTTTGTTGGAATTGACTTATTCAATTCACAACTCCCATGAAACACCTGCAAGCAATTACCTATCACAATATAGAAAAGATCAAAAGCTAGATTGGGATCAATAACCTAAGAATTGTATTGATGCAAATAACTTAGATGAATTTACAAATGAATGTGCATGCTTATAAGCAAAGCACAAGCAAATCCTACTTGTGGATTAACAAGATAGAGACAAGTGTGATAATCTCATGCAATGAAACAACTTGTCCTAAATTTAGTCTAATCTAATAATAAGAATTAAACTAAAGATTAAAATGCAACTCCTAAGTTTAGCTTAAGTGAACTAAAGTAAAGAAGCCTCTAATAATTAATTGATGATTAATTAATTATCAGATAATGACTTATTTACTCCAACACCCCCCCTTAAGATCAACTTAGGGAGAAACTAAACTACTGATAAAGGAAGCTAAATGAATGCAAAATGGGTCTCGACTACAAGGCCTAATGAGGTACCCATGTACATAAATGAAATCTCTCATAATTGGAGAAAAGGAGAAAACCACATGGGAAAAACTCCTCTCCAAAAGAGAGAAAAATAAATGACTATACTAGAGAAAGAAGGATAGAAGGAGGACTCAATGTGACCCCCCAAGGACTACTTTTGTCATGCAAGTACAATAGATATCCCCTCGATAGGAGAGAGAAAATGAGGATATGAATCCCCCCCCATAATGAAAGAGCTCCCGTGCCAATGATGAACGCCTGAAGACAGAATATGATCCACTACTTGCAAACAACATTTCTCCCCTTAGGAAGAAAAGGATCCACTGGTGATTAGAGAAGCCAATCCAAAAGAATGGGTGAATCAAGAATCCAAATCCAAATGATGTGTGCCTCTAAAAACTGCTCACATATCCACATGTCAGAAAGCGATGATGGTGATCCAAGATCCTGTGAAGACTAATGTAGAACAAGCTACAAAGGCGATGAATATGGTGGGCCAACAACAGTGATGTGGTTGTCAACAAAGAGGATATGAATGTCCTCAAAGTAATCCTCTAGATCTACAATATAGGACTCTACAAACAAGGATGATATGTCTATGAGATAAGAATCCCAAGTAGCTATGTCTGGAAGATGTATGATGTCTTGTTACACTAAATCAATAGGGGCCAAAGATGTGGCAATGTCAAGCTAATCAAGAACAATAGGAGATGATGATGTAGCCTCAATCTGAAGAGTGGGAACGTGAATGCAAGTCTTTGAACCATCAGATAATGAAAGACCTATGATATACTCAAGCTCCTCTAAAGTATTGTCATCAAAGGGTATGGAATCTACACCTGCAAGAGGGATGAGACAATCTGTAGTAGGATCCTTTGGGTATGGAGAGATATGAGGGTCTCCACGGATCTCCCAAATTCATGTCCAAAGTATGTGGGGACATTCAATGTCTGATACAACATGCATAGTGTCAAGATCAACACTAGAACATATAACCCCTACAATATGATCTACGATGATGCCCCATGCTGAAAAACTCCCTAGTGTGTCTGGTGTAGGTATCAGTCCATATAGATAAGGCAAAATATCAAGCCACCTGAGATGTGTCAGGATGCCATTTTTTCAAGACTCATAATTGTCCTTGTCCAAGTTGATCATAGAAGGATGAACAGATAAACCCATGATACTCACTCAAAAGAAAAAATTAGAGACTAAGACCCTCAATACTAATAAAGTAGATCAAATAATGTCATCTCATGCGAACAGATCCTTTCCAAGTGCCAAGACATCCAAGTAATTAAGAAAAGTGTGAAAACACAAAATACCAAATAAAATTTACTTGGGGCATATTCTAGAAAAAGTGCATGAATAGATCTAAAGAGCTCTGAAATACCTTTCCAATGCCACTTGAATCACGAAAATCGGAGATACAAGCAAAAAGTTACGAGCTCAGAAGCGCAAAATGAATATCTAACTTTGACTAAGAATAACAGGAACCACTAGCAAAATTTGATGATGAGACCTATACCACTGGAAATTTCACGGAACCAGCATTCCAACAATATATTGTTTGCCCAATTTTGACATTGTATTCCCAAGTTACACCAAAAAGAAAAAAAATTGCTCCTTGAAGGAAAATTAGGACTAAGAGGGGGGCAAAGAGGGCCAGCTATACGGATGACATTAGCATGACATCATGCTGACTTCAAAAATTTGGAGCTTAAATTTGACGGCCTATTGACCGAAAAAAACATTGCCCTTGCATGGAAAAAAAATTCGATGATCTGAAGAAAAAAAACATGTCGCCTAAAGCTTTGACCACCCGAGATTCCTAGAATATTCTTCCGCCTGATTTTCCTATGCACCAGTTTGTTGACTGGGCAAATTTTCCAATGGTTGGGTTTTTGAATGTCGCCTGGAAAAATTAAATGCAATCGGTACTATTTGGAAACCCGTCGGGATTTTTGTAGTCGTCAGCCAACTATAGATTGTCGTCGGTGGGCTATAAAGCCCGGCCAATGAAGTTAGGGTCCCACATGGGGCCTTGTGTGGAAGAAGGCCTACACAATTGCAAGTTGGGTACACGGTACCCTACAAAAAACTTTTTGATTTTCATTTTTTTTTTGGCTTTGACTTTTCAATCAAAAAAACTAATTTGATTTTTTTTGATAATTTTAATTTCGGAAAAAAATAATAAAACCAAAAATTTAAAAAAAAAACCTCGTACCTTTGACCTGTAAATTTGCACTCGCACGCAAAATGAGGCACTCAAATCTGTAATGAGGCACTAAAAAAAAAATTCTTTTGTTGCAACTACTCGAATTTTAGCAAAACGATAGGCGATCTTAAGGTTTTTGGTCGCTTTGGATGTGATGGCAAGGCCTGTTTTGCTCCAGGGTGCACCAAATAATTAATCAAGGTCGAATCCATCTAGAAATTGAATAGGGGACTACAGATCTGGGCTTTGATACCATGTTGGAATTGACTTATTCAATTCACAACTCCCATGAAACACCTACAAGAAATTACCTATCACAATATAGAAAAAATCAAAAGCTAGATTATGCTCAATAACCTAAGAATTGTATTGATGCAAATAACCTAGATGAATTTACAAATGAATGTGAATGCTTATAAGCAAAGCACAAGAAAACCCTACTTGCGGATTAACAAGATAGAGACAAGTGTGATAATCTCATGCAATGAGACAACTTGTCCTAAATTTAGTCTAATCTAATAATAAGAATTAAACTAAAGATTAAAATGCAACTCTTAAGTTTAGCTTAAGTGAACTAAAGTAAAGAAGCCTCTAATAATTAATTGATGATTAATTAATTATCAAATAATGACTTATTTACTCCAACACCCCCCCTTAAGATCAACTTAGGGAGAAACTAAACTACTGATAAAAGAAGCTAAATGAATGAAAAATGGGTCTCGACTACAAGGCCTGATGAGGTACCCATGTACATAAATGAAATCTCTCATAACTAGAGAAAAGGAGAAAACCACATGGGAAAAACTCTCTCCAAAAGAGAGAAAAAGAAATGATTGTACTAGAGAAAGAAGGATAGAAGGAGGACTCAATGTGACCCCCCAAGGACTACTTTTGTCATGCAAGTACAATAGATGTCCCCTCAATAGGAGAGAGAAAATGAGGATATGAATCCCCCCATAATGAAAGAGCTCTCATGCCAATGATGAATGTCTGAAGATATTTTACTCACCATATGAACTCCCTTGAGTTGTGATAGAAATCCTCGTCTTAGTATAAGCTACTTGTAGCTTGCTACTTGTAGCTTGCTACTTGTAGCTTGCTACTTGTAGCTTGCTACTTGTAGCTTGCTACTTGTAGCTTGCTACTTGTAGCTTGCTACTTGTAGCTTGCTTAGCTTGCTACTTGTAGCTTTCTGAGGAGAGGATGATTGGGTCATCCTTCTATTCTAGGAGGCCCCTATCTATCCACTCTCGAAAGACTTAAGTGTAAACATCCCAAAAGGGTGTCCCTACCTTACTTCGAAGGAGCTTCCTGGTTGTGGGCCTGAAAGTGTCGCCATTGGCCAATTTGACCTTAGGGATAAAATGCTTGATATTTTTTTGATGTTGTTACCAGTTTAAACATGGGTTGACTCTTGCCTCTTATCATCAAAACATTAGGGTCAATTTTATACACTTTTATTGATGTGCTTTATAACTTTCCAAATCTCATACATAATTCTCAAAATATTAGATCAACCAAATATCTCAAAATTACAAACTTATCCAACAAACTGTTGTTAACGAAACTAGAAATTATGGAAACAAGGTCGCTATTGTCATTCCTACCACTTATGTCCTAAACATTGCCACTATTGTACTAAATTTTGACCACTGTTATCCTAGATTTGAACATTGTTGTTTTAAAAATAAAAAAAATGTTAAAATGGCCACTATTGTGCTCATTGGTTCACCAGTAAGAAAAATTGAAATAGAGACCGCTCTTGATAAACTTGCCACATTCATCCTAAAAAACCAACCACTAATGTCCTAGAAACTACCGCTTTTGTCAAAAAAATTGCTATTGTCTTCTTTGTTTACTAGTCACAAGTTGGAATAGAAACCACTATTGTTCAAATTTTGGCCTTTGTCATCCTTTGTTCCAACCACTATTGTCCTAAAAAATTGCCGCTATTGTCATGTTTTCTGGTGCAAATCAAAATTGATCCAAAACTAGTTAAATCCATCAATCCTTTGAAACACAAAGTCATACCTGCAACAATTCATATATGCATATCTATTTTCAAATCAAAACATCAACCTTGTTTTAGGATACAAACAAACACAACAACTTGGATTATCCTCTTGCTCTCATTTTCTAAGATATTAAACATCAACTTTTGCTTGCAACCTCAAGGATAGTTCAAGTAGAGTATCAATATATCCTCTAGAAATGAAGCAAAATATCAGTCCAAGTCTTGTACACTTTGTCTCAAAAATTAGTGTCACATCAAAACATCCACCAAAATCACTCATACCTTAGAGTCTTGAGCATCAAACATACAATCCATAGCGAACCATCAACAAACCATTACTAAAAAAAATTCACACATTATCTCCATACTCTATTTTAAACAAAAAAATCCCAAAAACAAAACATCATCCCATTCCATAGTTAGTGATCACAAAAATTCACCAAGGTCTTCGACTTGTCTATGAAAACAACGAGATCTCAACACAGGAAAAAGATGGAAGCCAAAAAGAGTAGTTCTAGTGCACCCATGATAAACACAACTAATGAGGAAACCCAACCATGTGGTAACAATCCAAATAACCTTAGAACTCCTCAAAGAGAACCCATGTTTAAAGCAACACAAAATCAGCCACCTACTAATGATAAAGTACTCCTTAGACATCAAAACATGATTGATAGTTAAAATCAACTTCCAAATCCCAAGGACATGATCATACAAGAATATGATAGTGATGAGGAACTTACCAACGAAAAACCCTTAACATACTCCCAAGATCCTAAGATGTAGAAACTTCTGGAAAAAATGCTTGGGAAGAACACAAACCTTGATATTTTCTCACACTAGCACAAAGTGGTGCAAAACTACCCATAGACTTCAACATAGAAATTCTTAAGGAACCTAACCTCATTCCATTAGGAAATCAAACGGTGGTTAGAAAAATACCAAAACTAATGGTAGATCCCAACATACCACCCTTGTTCTCACAAAACATAGATCAATCTAAAATGTAACCTATGGATAACCCATTATTTAGGCAACCATCACAAATTGAGCAAGCAATGGTAGCTCAACAAAATTAAGGAAACTCAACCCAAAACATACAACAAGAAACAACATATTATGACCCTTCAAACAATGCACAACATCAACAAGGGACATCACAACAAATTCCACAAAAAGGTGTACAACAAACGCAATACCAAGGTATCCTTCAACAAAATCCACAACAACAAGGTGTACCTCAAAGGAACTATCAAGGTACCCTCCAACAAAATCCACAACAAGAAGGTGTACCCCAAATGAACTATCAAGGTACCCTTCAAAAAAATTCACAAAAAATAAGGTGTACCTCAAATGAACTACCATGATAACAAGGTGTATCCCAAATGAACTACCAAGGTACCCTTCAACAAAATCCACAACGAGTTGTACCACAAACAAACTACTAAGGTACTCAACATGTTCCACATCAACAAGGTGGAGATCCTAAGTGTAACGTAACTACATGAAGAGGGAGAGTTACAATATAAGGAGCCCCACCCCTAGTTAAAGCCACAAGTAAGCCATCAAATGACTATAGCATTATGGAACAATTAAAGAAAACTCCTACCTTAATATCCATACTTGAGCTTTTGAAGTTGTCGCCAACACAAATAAATCTTGGAGAAAGCTCTTATTGAAACATCAGTCCCTAACAACCTTAACACTAATCAATTTCAAGCCATGGTTGGAAACATCACCTCCACCCATCATTTAGTCTTTTTTGAGAAATACTTTCCACAATCAAGCTCTCTATCTAGAAGTGTGTGTCCATAAACACAAAGTCAAGAGAGTATTGATAGATAACGGTGCAAGTTTAAACATTTGTACCCTAAAATTAGTAAAAAAATTGGGATATTCTGATGATGTAATAGATAAAAATAAAAGCATCACCATATGAGCTTATGATGATATGGAAATAAATTCAGAAGGAACAATCATACTCCCCATTTAGATAGGACCAGCAATAGCAGAGACAACATGTCAAGTACTAGATCTCGAGCTTCCATACAACCTTCTCTTGGGAAGACCATGGATCCATGCCTTAAAATCAATCCCTTCAACATTTCATCGGTGCCTAAAATTTCCTTATAATGATAAGGAGGTTACCATATATGTTGACCCTAAACCTTTTTATTACTATGAAAAATTGGAGGAGTACAAAAAAATTCTTCGAATACCCAGCAATGATATATCTTTCCACTCTTTTTTGTGCATTGACCCATCATCATTACCTTTGTCCTCCACTACATCTCCATCAACTGAGCAACCAAAATCAGATCTCAAAATCCAAGTGCTTGATAAGGGTTGTGGAGAATACCACTTAAACCAATATTTTTGCATCGAAATGCTTTCCCAACACCAAAAACTTATGGAGTACCCAAATAGATCAAACATGTTCAAGTTGTTACAATGGAAGTCAAACCCACCATTTTCACCGAGTGGGGAGACATGAAAGATGAAGAAGTGTGTGAAGAAGACCTATCTTCATGGATTTACAAAGAAGAAGGATGGGAAAAACCATTGCCTCCCCTTACTATTGATCAAAATAGTAAAGGATATTAGATAGTAAAAAGCATGGGGTTCACTAGACAAGGTGACCTGGGTTTACATGGACAAGGGAGAAGAGAAACAATTATCATAAAAAGAACCTAAAGAATCTTAGACTAGGTTATGGTTCATCTAGCGTGATTACCCCAAGTACCAAAAGCACCTCTTATGAGGAAGGAGTTACTTCTACCACTATTGAGATATTAGATAATTTCAAACATCTTGATGACTACTTGTATATCCAAAACATGTTTGAAAACCTCAACATAAATACCATCACTGCTAAATCTACATCTGACAATGACCATATCAAAATGGATTCCAATGAATATGAACATGATTCTTATGCCTCTAGTGATTATAACCTAGAAACCCTATGGAGCCTTGATAAAATTGATATACATACCCAAGCTATGACCTCCATAAGCTTTGCGGATACCAATGACAAAATACCCTTGCTATACCCACACTTAATAGATTGGGACCAACAACATCATACACTTGTTTTGGACTCATTCTAGAATGATGAGGCTATTTCGGAGTTCATGGGACCTCAAACTGATATACCACGAGGATATCATAAGGTAGGTTTTGTAATGGAGCTAGATCAAGGAGCATATTTTGGGGAGAGATTGTGTGTTCCAGTAAAAAATAAAGTAGAAATTTAAAAAATCAAAAAGAGGTCCCCTAAGGAAAACCACAATGTGGCTTTATCGAATCAAGAAAAGAGAAAAACAAAGGATGCATTTGAAGGTGAAAACCTCTATGAGGCACCTGAAGATGGAGGATTCAATCTTCCCACTACAAAATATCAAGAAAATTCAACACTCTTAGTTGAAGACTCTAAACCTATCAATGTCGACACAATGGAGACACCAAAAATAACATATCATGTAGCATCACTCGATCCTGAAGAAAACGTAAACTTCTTAGCATTCATTAATGAACACAAAATCAACTTTTCATGGACATATGTAGACATGCCAAGACTAGATTCAGCTTTGGTAGTTCATCACCTAATAGAGTTCCCCGGAGCTAAATCTGTCAAACAAAAGTTGTGCAATATGCATCTATAGATAGCACTCTTGGTCAAAGTAGAGCTTCAAAAAATTCTATACATGGGCTTCATTAGACCCATCGACTAGCCTGAGTGGGTATCTAACCTTGTACCAGTGTCAAAACCCACCGGGGGCATACGGATTTGCACTAACTTTAGGGATCTCAACAAGGCATGCCCAAAGGATGACTTCCCTCTACCTAGCATTGACATGATTATAGACCTAATGATGGGGCATGAAATGTTGTCACTGATGGACAGCTTCTTAGGATATAATCAAATAAATATAGCTCTCGAAGATCAACATAAAACAACTTTCACTTGTGCATGGGGAACCTTTTGCTGCAACATCATGCCATTCAGGTTGAAGACTGTAGGGGCAACCTACCAACGAGCAATGATCACCATTTTACATGATATGTTGCATATCACTATGGAGGATTATGTGGATGACATATTAGCAAAATCAATCAAAAGGAAAGATCATCTGGCTAACCTACCAAAGGTATTTGATAGGCTAGAAGAATACAACCTATGCATCAACCCAAAGAAGTGTGTATTCAGTGTGACTTCTGGAAAACTGTTAAGTTACATTGTATCAAGCAGAGGCATCGAGGTAGATCCAGCCAAGGTAAAATCTACATTAGAAATGCTTCCTCCATAAACATTGAAACAACTCTGAATTCTACAAGGTAAACTACAGTCCATTAGGAGATTCATTACACAGTTAGTAGACAAGTGCCATCCATTCACCCATTTGTTACATAAAGACATAACTTTAAAATGGAATGGTAGATGTGATCAGGACTTTCAACAAGTCAAGGATTATTTTCTCACTCCTCCAGTGCTAATGCCTCCAATTCAAGATAAGGCAATGATCTTGTATGTATCTACAACACCGACAACTTTAGGATCTTTGTTAGCACAACTGGATGAAAATAACAAGGAAAGAGCAGTATATTATATCAATTGAACACTGGTGGGATATGAATTAAACTATTGACCCATAGAAAGAGTGTGTCTATCCATCATCTTTGTGGCATAGAAGTTGAGACACTACATATTAAAGAGGAAAGTAAAGTTGATATCAAAAGTGGATCCCTTAAAGTATCTATTGGCAAAGGCAGCTCTAACAGGGAGGATCGATAAGTGGGTAATGATACTTAGTGAATTTGATATAGAATACATTGACAAAAAATCCATGTAAAGGGAAAAATCATATCAGATAAATTAGTGGATGCACCAATGGAATATCATCAGCCTCTAATATTAGAATTTCCATATGAAAGCATACTTTTAGATGATCAGTCAAGTCATTAGACCTTGTACTTTGACAATTTCCACACTCAACACGGCTCAGGGGCTGGTATCCTATTTCTCACACCTCAAGGAGATAGTATACCCAAGGCTTACAGGATTTATTTCTCATGTACTAACAACATTTCAGAATATGAAGTGCTCATCATGGGATTGAAGATGGTCATAGAATGGAAGATAAAGGAGCTACAAGTCTATGGAGACTCCCAGCTGGTAATAAGGCAAGTAAATGATGAGTACCAAATAAAGGATGATAAGCCATACAAAAGAATGGTGGATAGTTTCAAATAGTACTTTGTCGTCATCACCTTTGAACAAGTTCCTAGAATCAACAACAAAGTAGCTGATACTATGGAAACAATAGGTTCACTCCTCAACATTCCTCAAAACATTCTCAAATACAAATTCCTCATGGAGCAACTACTTATATTGGCATTTGATATCCCAGAATCAAAATTTGTTTGTGATGTTGTTGGTCCTAACTTGCCTTGGTACTAAGATACGTTTTCCTATATCCAACATGGTATCATACCCCCTGACTTAACGACAAATAAAAAGAAAAAATTTGTTCTTAGAACATCCTGATCCACCATATTAGGAGATACCATATACAAACAAAGTCTAGACGGTACAT
The DNA here is from genome assembly GCA_007258455.2 of Sequoia sempervirens. Lineage (NCBI taxonomy): Eukaryota > Viridiplantae > Streptophyta > Pinopsida > Cupressales > Cupressaceae > Sequoia > Sequoia sempervirens. The sequence continues at coordinate 1,075,275,899 of VDFB02281492.1, forward strand.
TAATTCCATGTCTCAACGTGGACGAAGCGCAAACTGGTTTACAAGAAGTGCACGAAGGTGTTTGTGGGTCTCACTCTAGTGGACCTAGTCTAGTACATAAATTGTTGAGAATAGGGTATTATTGGCCCTTGATGGAGCAAGAATCCATTCATTACTCAAGGAAATGTTGTCAATATTAACACAGTGATCTTGTTTATGCACTGACATAGGAGCTATGACCTATAACAACACCATGGCCTTTCTCGTAGTGGGGACTAGACTTGATAGGAAAGATATCTCTCGCTTCATCCAATGGGCATAAATTTATCATAACTACAACATAATACTTTACAAAGTGGATAGAGGCTATCCCTCTAACCTACATCATAGGGAAAAAAATATCCAAGTTTATCTTGAATTATCTATTTGTTGGTATGGAATTCCATAAACTATCATAACGAATAACGAAACCCCATTCAAAAACCAAGATTTCCATGAGATTTTTTCAATTTTTTCTATCCAACATCGATTCTTGACGCCATACTATCCCCAACGAAACAGCCAGGCTAAAGCATCCAATAAAATCATTCTAAAAATATTAAAAAAGACTATTAATGATGTCGGCCATGATTGGCATTTGCAGCTAAACCTAGCCTTATGGGCTTACCAAACTAGCATTCATACACCTATAGGTGCCACACCTTTTTCTTTGGCCTACATATCTAAAGCGATCCTACCTATCAAAGTTGAAATCCCATCACTGCAAGTATCCCTGAAAGGCATGGTCAGCAATGAGGAATATCAAGTGTTCAGACTTAATGAGCTAGAGCTTCTAGATGAAAGATGTTTGAGAGTGTTAAACCATCTCCAAGTTTATCAGAATCAACTCAAGTGAAGCTATAACAAGAAGATCAAGAATAGAATCTTTCAAGTTGGTGACTTAGTACTGAAATAAAATCAGAAGATCCAACTTAATCAGGATGGGAAAGGGAAGTTTCAACCAAACTAGTTAGGTCCTTTCATCATAATAGCAAGCTATGGCTCTAGAGCTTATCAGTTGGATACTCCTAAAGGAGAACCTTTAACCGAACCTTTGAATAGAAACCATCTCAAAAGGTTTTATACTTAAGCACATCAGAATATCCCAAGCAAAAAAGTAAAAATCAAGAAAAACAGTAAAGAGAAATAAATAAAATGTCCTTTAAGTGAAAACCACTTTGTGGTGCTTCTAGGATTGGTACCATAGTGAAAACATGGTAAACGGGCACTACGTTTGAATAAGACTTGCATCTCTATCTATCAACACTATCTAAAGCATCCACCCCATCCGTCCCATAATAAAATGTGCAACCAACCATGGCTCGATGGTTGATCAAGTGTTGAACCTTGTTGCACCATCTTAATGGAAATTTACCCTAATGGACGTAATCTTGTCATGAACTAGGGGAAACTTCCCGAATGAGTAGCGGATTGGATCCTTGTTCATCTTATCACTGTCAAAAAACCATCAAAAATTAAAAAAAACATCCAAAAAACAACCAAAATCAAAACAAAGTCAAAAACATAAAAATCCCAAAAACATTTTATGTTTTGAGTCAACGCCAATAGAACTACGTGGTCTCTATGTGTATAACATAGGCAAGGCCAATCTTTCATCAGCCCCCGAGGCCCTAGGTTAGTCCCTTTAGGTGTCCATCATGGTCTTTAAACTTAGTCAAAAATCCAAAAGCATTTGGAAAATTAAAAAAAAGAAGTCAAAAACCTAATCATATCAAACAAGCAAACTACAAGCCTCTATGTGTACAATGTAAGCAAGGCCATCACTGATGATCCCCCAAGGCCCTAGGTTAGTCCCCCAAAAACAAAAACAAAAAACATTCATATATCATATCAAAATCCAAAAACATCAGTAAAAATCAGAAAACTCCAAAAAAAATGTCACTCAATACAGTCAAACTACAATGTCTTTGTGTTCATTGCATAGGCAAGGTTAATCTTTGATCAGCCCACGAGGCACTAGGTCATTCCCCTTAGGTAAGTCCCTTTAGGTTTCCATCATGGTCTTTAAACTTAGTCAAAAATCCAAAAGCATTTGGAAAATTAAAAAAAAAAGTCAAAAACTTACTCTTATCAAACAAGCAAACTACGAGCCTCTATGTGTACAACGTAAGCAAGGCCATCATTGATGATCCCCCAAGGCCCTAGGTTAGTCCCCCAAAAACAAAAAAAAACATTCATATATCATATCAAAATCCAAAAACATCAATAAAAATCAAAAAACTCCAAAAAAAATGTCACTCAATACAATCAAACTACGATGTCTTTGTGTTCATTGCGTAGGCAAGGTTAATCTTTGATCAGCCCCCGAAGCACTAGTTCAGTCCCCTTAGGTCTCTTTAATTGTCTATAAATCTCCCAAAAACAACAAAAACAACATCAAATAATTAAGAAAATCTCAAAAGTCCTATCTCCATTGTCACCTATCTGCAATAAACTTTCCATTTATAATAAACAAACGTTGCCTTCAACCTTTGACAACACAATCAACAAAAAAAGCAAACATCAAATTCAAAACTTATAAAGTAAAAATTGAAATGACTGGATCACTATCAAACTATAACAATGCCTAAGTATTAACTACCTACCTATCGATAATTCATCATCAACATCCTAACGTATGTCTCAATGGATAAAACGTTCCTACAATAGACATCACTAATGGATAACATCCTGAAACATCAAACAGATATGGCAAGTGATATTGCACCATTGTTTATCTTTTTATGATCTTATCTTTTTTATTTATCTTAATAACACATTCCTAGGATCTCTCAAGGATATCCATAAGGATTTAGAGAGGAAATAATGGAGATATTGATCATCGATTTTTGTTTTTTCTATTTGTTAGTTGTTTTTTGTAGTACTACCATGGTGAATACTTTCTTTATTTTGTGTGTGGAAGTTATTTTAAGTAAATTCATGTAGCGGTTGCATGATAGGTACTCCATACCTCTCTGTCTAACTAGTCTGAAATGTTTTGACACAACTCACCCATACACTCTAACAGGGTTTTCGTATGTCTGGTATGAGCAAGAATATTATTTTTTTGCAGAGCCAAATTCTATGCAATAGATACAACGCCACCTTGGTCATTAATACCCTGGTGCATCATGTTTATTTGGTACATCAATAAGGATTGCTAAAAATATGAAGCCTCCATGAAAGCAAAAGCGAACTCATCAATGACTAACAACATCAATTTTATATCCATCTCTAAATCATACAAACACTTCTTCTAACTAATAGCTCCACCCGCATCACAATATCACTAGTACCACATGCATCCTGCATCCAAAAAGATCATCAATACATATCATGACCACAATACAATGAAAAACATCATCCATAGCATACATTATATATCATCATCCATTACATACATTATATATCATCATCCATTGCATAAATCATATATCATCCTTGCATACATATTTGAATCATACATCCATCCATATCATATAAATGCACCAGAAATGTACAAAAAACATGAGCATGTAATCATAAATAAAAAACACATATAAACATCCATAAGCATCTCATAGCACATAATAAGCCTCATCAAAACATGGTATATATCATATATCATCAAAAATGAGAATGCCATATACATCATCAAGTATCATGTGTGATATCCAAATGTACAAATAAATACATATATACAAAATATCATGTCTACACAAGTCTCTGAAACAATAAACATCAATAAATACAGATCATCATGAAATCAACCCTACTGGTCTTGAGGCTGTTGATGTTGATGTTGTCTATCCTGCCCATCATGACCTGCATCCTAATGACCCTGTGCTTTGTCTAGCTACTCCATGGTGATCCAGAGCCTTTGCTAGTCACCCCTCCTGCCTGTAATGCTAGCCACCCTTTGGACCTATCCCATGACTAGCCTTGTGCCAGCAGGATCTGTAAATCGTAATGGGATACGTCAGGCCCACCACTAATCATAATCCTAAGTAGTGTTGGCCAAGATTTGCTAAACCTACTACCTAGCCCCATCCAAATGGAGAAATTCATCAAAACTCTACAACAACATCAATGGAGGAGGTTGCCAACCCCCACACCCTAACCTCTTGAGTTGTCTGCCTGAACTGTGCATGATAGTCATCACCAAAACATGTATGGTGCTCTCTGAACTACTAGAGAACCCTATAAGGTAAGTATCACTCAAGCAAGGTGTCCACATGACCTATAAGCCACTATGTCTATCTACAAAATGGGAGTTGATCTAGGTCATCGTGTTAGGCCTCACAACCTAGCCAAGGCCTCCAAATGAACTCAGCCATGTCATAAAAAATGCCCTGCCAATAGGATAAACTGTCGAGCCAGGTGTAATGCATGAAATATGAATAACGGTAGGAGTATGGATCCTCCAGATCCCAATCAAAAATTCCATATGGCCTCATCATTGGGATATTCTCCCAAGCCCATACATGTAGAAGTGTCATCCCTATAGAAATAGCATTGTTGTCATGATAAGCAACCTTGTGTATGTCTCTATACAAATGTGTCAAAAGACACGAGCCCCATGCATACCTCACCACACTCCATCATCTGCTCAATGTAGATGCCCTAACCAATAGGAAAATGCCTACCTCTACGATTAGGCATCACAAGCCCCATGATCAAGCTAACTAAGACTATCGATATAGGATTAGCACCATCAATGAACATAGAGTCTATCTTCAAATCCACCACCTATAGTCGTCAAACACCAAGTACTCGTTGTATGGCCAAAGTACCCTACCTAACATTGTAAGTAACTAGCTCACCATGAATGGGGATATGGAGAATCCTCCAAACATCCTCCAATGTAATGGTCGCCTTGCCAGTCAGCAGGTAGAAGGACGACGTCTTTGAATGCCATCTCTCCACAAGCATGGTCATCATTGCTCTATGGCATCATATCTCGGGCATGTAACATATGTAATGCAGTCCCACAACATCTAGGAAGTCTCTCTCCACCTCAAAGAAACTAGTGATCAAGTTGAACAACTGTCATAGCCATCACTCCCTAGAATATAGTGGTTTGAGAACCGCCTGCAAGCATTCAACCCATGACATGAAGAATTTGCTAGAAAAACAAATTATGAACCTAAGCCTATAAATAAATGCCAAATCATGCAATTTTGACAATAGAAGCCTTTTTTGGATGATAGCGGAAGATTATGCAATAGTAGCTTTATTTTTTACAATAGCAGTCATTTTAAATGATAGTGGCTAAATTATACAAAAGTGGTCATTTTAAATGATAGCACACAAGTTTTACAGAAGCGGTCACTTTATAAATAGAAAAACAATAGTGCACAGCTTTTACACAAGCGTTAAACAATAATGAGTAGATTTTATGATAGCAGACAAGAAAAATGATAGTGTTCAAGTTATACGAAAGCGGTAAAAACACAAAGAATAATAGGGGTAAAATCGAGATAAAAGCAGTAAAAACACAAAATTACCGCTATCATTTAAAAAGTTTTCTAGCATTAATTACACAAACGTGGAAAGATGAAAACAAGAAGGGAAGTGGTACATACCATGATGCCTGTGCCAACTAGCCTCTTGAAATAACAGACTATGTCTGCACAGTGTGGGGCACCCAGAATCCTCGCCATTGCAACTCGACAATCGCCAAAACAAGATCTTTAGAGGCAAGAATTCGCTAATGGCTAAGAATGCAAATGAGGAAAAATGAACCCTAATATCCTATTTTTACCCCCCTCCAAACCCTATTTTTATTACTTTGGAACCCTCCTAGGTTAAAATTATGAGAGCACCCTAGAACATCTGAAACCATAAACGAGGGCCCTATAGCCTAGTTTTTTGTCCTATATGCATCTGAACTATAATGAAACCTTGTCACGAGCTCAACCACAAAAGTATTTTTTCCAACCAATCTATCAAAGGGGAAACCTAGCGTCGTATTATCTTTCCATTGATCGTTGAGGCATAGTGGGGCATATAAAAAATTTCAAATCTTAATCTGAACATTAAATTCTTTGAAACAAAACAACTAGTACTTTATCTCAAAGAGGGGAAAAATGTAGACATGTAAAAATGACCTAACACATATCACACATCTTGAATGACATTTTTCCATTATCAGCATTATTATCATTAATATAATTGCATTTCACATCATTTGCATTGTTAACCCTATTTTCCTCTATTAATTGAATAATCTTAAATTATTTAATTAATTCACTATTTCATCATTAATCTAACTTTACTCGTCCTGATTAATTAAATTAACTTCAATTATTTAATTATGTCGCTAATATACCCTATTCATCTAAATCAAATAAATTATTATCATTAATAATTTAAATCACATAACTTTCCCTTCTCTAAACCTGAATAATTAAATCAATTATTCAAAATAATTTAACATGGTCAACAAAAAAATACATCTTTATGGGTTAAAGTCAAACATGACTTGCACATTCATCTCCAATATTAATTAATTATTCAATTAATTAATTATCCTCACCCTTTTGTGATTGAGTAAATCATTACCACTAATTTCTCACTCTAATTGGCTAACTAACTCATCTATTTACCAATCCCATTGATTTCTTCAATCCCACTAACCACTCAACCTGATTTCTTCAATCCCCCCAATCATTTTAATCTAATCTCACTAAACATTCCAATCTATTTCCTCTCAATAGTTCTCAACTGTTGATCATGATCTTTTACTACTGAATTTTGATCATTCATATGAAAATATGAAATCTATAAAACAACATTCTTCCTTCTAAAAAATGATCGAAGAATCTATAGAGTTTATGCAAAGAGGTCATATCGAATTGACATTTAAATTCTTGAGAGAAAATATACACACATCTTCGATCACCATTAACACACTTTGAAGCTTTTGCAAACAACAAATGGAGGCTTTGTATTGATTCAAACGCAATCCAACATCAATACAAATACAACTCTGACATGGAATGGTAAGACTTGTTTTGTTTTGGATTCATTTTTAAGTTTCTTAGTTGCTATAATTTGTTTGGATTCATGGATTTACATTTCATAATTCATGAGTATGGGTTTGGGATTTGATCTTGTTTGAATTAATTTGGTTTAATTCATTTGTTGTTTTCCTATGCTATTATTCCCCCTTACATCATATGCAAATAGGAAGGCACGGGCTGGGGGAAGGTTTAACATATAAATTTTCCTAGACTTTGCAATGCAATTGCTATACTAACAGTACATCAAAATTTCACAGAAGTGAAAAGAAATGAGCAAATACCTAATGCACCCGAAACTATGAATTTTATACAATTTTTCACAACTAAACCTGAGAGATTATGAAAAGGTCTTAATTCTTATTCATTCTAATTCTCATTTCCTTAAAGCTTATTAACACATTTTAGTTTTCCTAAAATTTACCAATAGGTTCTATTTATACTTTACTTCTCAAAGTTCTACATTCAAATAAAACATAATCCATATAATTTCAATGCATGGAATAGGCACATGGATCTTACTTGTTTCGCACTTCCCCTAGCAGAGAGTTGAGAGGTCAAATGAGATAAGGCACCCACATCCCATGCCAACTTGATTTTTCCATTGATATTATTCTACAATATCCTCCTCTTGCAACAACAAAACTAGAAATTTCGTTCTCTAGCCTCAATTCCCTTATCCTTCAAAATAAAATGTATGATTGTTGGGCAAGAAGTAAGAAGCATGTGTGATCAGATTTGATGACTTGACTTCCCCTTTTTACTGTGTCTACCACCCCTTTTTCCCCTCAATCTCCATGTACAGTCCCTCTTCTATGTTTTCATTGAGAGTCCTAAAAAATGAATACCAACGACCTCCTTTAGATTCTTTCCAACATTCTTTTGAAAACTCCAAGATGACAACTTACTAATGAGAAATAATGAAACCTGAGTTTCCTTCATATTCCACATCCTAGTGGTTGTTTTGAACATTAAAGTACAATTTGAAATGGTCTCACAACATTTAACAATCAATTCCTAGGTTTTAAATGTCATGCAATTTTAGTTAAACTGTAGTTCTAATTTAAAACTAGATCTCTTTAAAATAAATATTTGCATGGTTTCAAATAAACCTATTTATTTAACTTGTTCTAAAAATTAATTTTTGATTAATTTTCTATTTAATTTATTTATTATTTTTTTCTCATGCAAAGTTTCAATTTATCAAATTATTTAAATTAATCTATAGGATAATAATAATATTTTATTATATTAATATATTCTTACATTGAATGCTCTACAAATAAGGTAAACATAATACACAGAATAAGCATATTTTAGAATTTTTAATTATTAAATTATATTTTAGCTTTACTACGACATTTTAATGCATATCCACTATTTTTCTTCATTTTCAAACAATCACAAAGCAGACAATCACAAAATTTACTTGGCCAACTATATGCAAAATGCAAAACATATGAATCTATGTGGTGTGTGCAAGATTCCATCATACCCATCGATGTCAATCGGCTAAACACCTCTACCTCAACCATGTTCTCGTCTTCAACATGTACCTACACATACTTGCACTTAAATTTTTATCAACAGCGTCAGCCCATAAACCATAATCAAAGTGAAACATGTGCATTACATCATCATAAAGTCTAACATATGCATCAAATTTAAAATACATCTAGCTAATATCAATAAACATCACTCATGGAGTAACACATGTCAAAGATTCAAGGTCTAATTCAGTTTTTCCAATAATATAATGTCAAAACTATGCAAGCAGTGAATCGATATGTGACATAGGGCCTCCCTAATAAGACATGATAGGTGTTCGTAGGCATAACATCACATATAATTTCTTATATATATTTGAACCAATATGTAAAATAATTAAACATTTTTCATTTATTAACAATTTGTGTTCCTTTTGTAACCATGAGACCTTGTATGGAATATGATGCTCATTTTTATTTAAATCTAATTTATATGTACCACCACTAACTATAACTATATTACGCTTACCTCTAATTTGCACGTAATTTGAAAAAGACTCTTCTTTTGTAATGGTTCATTCTCCTCCATGACTAATTTTAGCAACTTTTCATCAAACAAGCTTATTTTCTCTTTGGTTATTTTGTGTTTAGGTGATGCAATACTTTCTTCATCTACTTGAGCTACATGGTTTCTAGCCACTCCTTTTTTATTGTTTCCATGTACTTTTGGGCACTGAAATGCCAATGACCAATTTCTCCATACCTATAACAAGTTTCTATGTGAATTCTCTACCTCTATACTACTACAACCCTATCCTCTTGTTGAAATACTCTTGATTTCATGCCTTGAATTGAATCATTATTTTGTGAAGTACTTGTTTCTTCTCCATATGTCTATTTTACTTTGTTACTATTTGCTTGCTCTCTTCCAATGAAGGACATTCCTCTCCCTCTTGAATTATTTTATTTCCTTCTACATAAATTCTCTTCTATTTTTTTAAATAAATTATATCTCCTCCAATGTATTAATTATCTGCATACTCATTTCATCTTGGGTATTAAACCTCAACCCATTCATATATGTAACGACCTTTTCTTTGTCTGTCTCATGGTAGCTTGATTTGACTACCACCTTGTAAAATTCTTTAGTGTGGTCCTTTTCACTCATTTCTTTTTGTTTCAAGTTCTAAAAAGCATTCTAAAAAACTTTGACTCATAATATCCAAAAAAAAAAAAAAAAATTAAACTTGCTACCATCTAAATCTATTATTTTTGTAATAATCTCTACCAAAGGGCTCCATGTCCCTTAAGTTTGGTCTATGCCACCCTTACTCTTTGTGGAGAATGAATATTTTCATATTCAAAATACTCTTCTAACTCATTGCTCCAATTGGTTTTTTATCTTATCATGTAGGGTAGAGGAGAAGTGTTTGATTCCTAGAAAACAAGCGGTTGATGGGATAAGAGAGAAACAATATTCAACACCTTCTCTTCCATAGCCTACTAGGTTGAATCCACAATAAATTGAGCAAACGAAAGGAAAATGGTTGTGTTTCAATTGTGACAACAAATATAGTTGAGGTGAGAGGAGGCGCGATGAGGGAGTGTTGGGCATGTTGTGTGTGGGCTTGCGTCCTATAGGCCACAGTTTGCTTGAAATTCCCACTTCTTTGCATGTGCAGGGTGTTTTTTGGGGTAAGGATTGGTGTGTGGTTGCTTGCAAGGAGGGGTGTTGATGATCTTGGGTTTTTTTTTTCTGATTTTTCTTATAGACTTTGTGCTTGGTGGTTGTGTTTGGAGCAAGAGTTTGGGTGTTTCAGGGAGGTGTTTCTTAGTTGAGGTTTTTACTACATTTCTTAGTAGATTGTGGGGGGTTGCTGGTGCTCGGAGGTTGTCTCTTGGGTTGATTCTTTTGTGTTTGAGGTTTTGTGCCAAAATTTGTATTCTCTTCCTTTTGTTTATGCTTTATGCTTTTGTGTGTGGGGAAGAGATAAGGTCACTTCTCTTTTCTTTGGGTTTTGCTTCAAGATAATATTTCAGTTTGTTTCAAGGAATGGATTATAGGGTTTCTCTGTGTATTGATTTCCCATCCTCTTTAAGGACTTTTGATGCTAGTGAGTTCCTGAATAAAGCTTCACAGATGGAGGGGATGGCTCCGTCCAGGGGTCCTCACATTCTAAAAATTAATAGGTGCCTGGAGAGGAGTAAAAATAATCCTGTTTTGGTGATTCAACCAAAATCTATCACTAAGGACATGGAGTATTTTCCAAATCATGCATTGATTTGCAAATTCATGGGAATGCATGTCTCGCTCCCATTCTTGGAGGCATGGATTCAGTGGACTTGGGCTTCAGAGGGCAAAATGGAAGTGATGCTATTAGTAAATAGCTATTTTATGGTTGTCTTTAACTACATGGCTGATCGCAATAGAGTTTTTTAGGGAGGGCCTTATTTTCACAACCAGATTGGTTTATTCATCAAGCCCTAGCACACTAGTTTTAACCTGTTGGAGAAGCTCCTAAATCGTGTTTCATTGTGGGTGTGTCTCCCTTGGTTCCTATTGGAGTATTGGAAAAATGACATCTTGCAAATGGTTGCTCTACTTCTAGGAAGGCTGGTGGGTCCCTCTCAGCAAACACAAGATAGAAAGGTAGCAAATTTTTCTTGCATTTGTGTTGAGGGCTATGAATTCCACTTTTCTTACTCCCATTCCTAAATGTGAAGGGGCAGATAGGTTGAGTTTGTTTTGGCCCATTTCCCTTTGCAATGTGGTTTATAAATTTATATCCAAGCTAATTGCTGAGAGGTTGAAGCGGTGGATTAGCAAGCTTATTTCTAAGGGATGGGGAGGCTTTGTGGCTAATAGGAAAATCTTGGATGGTGTGGTCATTGCCACTGAAACTATTTATTCCATGGCGACATCTAAAGAAAAACTATGTTTATCAAGTTGGATATGATGAAGGCTTATGATAGAGTTAAGTGGTCCTTTTTGCATAAAGTGCTTATTACTTTTGGTTTTTTCGAGTGGGTTATGAGTTGTGTCGCGAACACTTATTTTTTGGTCTTAATTAATGGGGAGCCATCTTCATTATTTGGGGCTTCCAAAGGCCTTCAAGAAGGGGATCCTCTCTCCCCTTATTCATTCTTTTGGCTAAAGCGTTAGGGAGAGTTATTAAGAGTAATGTGGTGCAAGGTCTTATCCAAGTTTGGGTTTGGGGCAACGATTTACCTCCTTAGTCACACCTGTAATTTGTTAATGACACTTTTTTGATGGACATGGCTAAGGTAAGAGAGGCCACTAATTTATGTAAGGTGTTTGACATTTATCTTCCGCTTTTGGGCAGATGATTAATGAGGATAAGTCTTTTATTTTCTTCTTTAATACTTTGAGGCCCATTCAGCAACAAATTGCTCATATTTTGAGGTTTCAGATTGGTTCTTTGCCTTTTGTTTATCTTGGCATTCTTATCTCTTCTAGTACCCTCCCTATGGGCTCTTCAAAAAATATTTTAGATAATTTTCATGTGAAGGTGAACCATTGGACTCATGGGTGGCTTTCTTTCATTGGTCGGGTTCAACTTATTAAGTCGGTGGTGCAGGCTCTTCCCAATTATAGGTGTATGCTATAGGCGGCTCCCATTGGTTTTGTCAACGATTTGGACTCTTTGGCTAGGAAATTCTTATGGGCTAGAAACTTGTCTTCTTCCAAGTGGAGCCTTGTGAAATGTGATATTGTTTGCAAGTCGAAGCAGCTTGGTGGCCTTAGGTTGCAATAGTCCACCTTGATTGGTTTGGCATTTTCCACCAAGCTTTATTGGCAATGGTGTTTGGAATGGGATCATGTATGGGCCAGGATTATTTCTCACAAATATCTAAGGGGGATACCGAAGGAGGAGGTTCCTCAATATCTGCTTGTGGGGAAAGGTTTTGTGATTTGGGAAATGCTTAAAAAAGGTGCTATGTTGATCGAGGAGGGATTGTTTTGGATATGCAATAGGGGGTCTGAGGCTCTCTTCTAGTTTGACTCTTGGGATGGGTTTCCCCCTATCATGAGCTTGAATCCTAATCTGTAGAATCTTTGTCAGTGCTTTTTGGAGGTAGGTTGGTCTCGGGTGGTTGATTTTAAGACTTCTTACCCTTGTGGGAATGTGGAGTTGTCTAGATGGAAGATGCCTAGCAAGTGGCTTGTGGCTTGTTTGGAGGAGGATTGTGTTCAGCTTCATAATATTTTGGCAAGTAGACAATGTAGCTCTCTTCGGGGTAGGGATGTTTTTGGCTTGGAGTCTAGATCCTAAGGGGGTTTTCATGGTGGCCAGTGGGTATCAAGAGCCGATTGCTTAGAAGTATGGTGGCTTGGAAGTTCCTTGGTGGAAAAATGTTTGGAATAAGTTCTCCTGGCCTAAGTGTAATTGTTTCCTATGGACCTTAGCATGAAACAAATGTTTTACTTGGGAAAATCTTCAAAAGCAGGGATTCTAGGGCCCATTTTTTTTTGTTCTTTGTCGGTGCAATGAGGAGGATTCTTCACATCTATTATTTTTCTATCCTTTTTCTTTACTTATATAGCATTTTTGATGGGGCATCTAGAAACATTCTTGTGTTCATGCTTCCTCTTTGATTGAATTATGGGATAGTTTGGGGAGACCTCCAACACAAGCCTCTTTTCCTCAGATTGTGTGGTGCATTGGCCTTGCTTTCATCCTTTGGAAAATTTGGTTGGAAAGGAATCACAAGATTTTTTGTGGGGTTAAGTTGATGATTCAGCAAGTTTGGAAAAGGATTGTTGGTATGAATTTGGAGACAGTGGAAGCTAAACGTGAAGTGACTTTTCCTTTGGAAAGGAAGGATGATGAGATTGTGAATAGATTGGGCCTACAGAGTTTGGCTTTCGACTCCTTTTGTGTTTGAAGAGGTAGACATGCTAAAAATAAGGTTAATAGGTGATGGGAAAAAATTAGGCCTTACTATTTCATCCTTTGTTTGCCCTTTTACCCTTGTTTATGTTGTCCTGTTCATGCTTCCTGTCACCATTTATTGTAGAAAAATGAATATATTTAATAAGTTGTGAAAATACTTAAAACTATCTATAATGCTAATTATTTGAAGAAGTCGTTTCATGGTTAATTGACAGGGATAATTAAGGACACAAGTTTAGTTGTTTTGAGTATGTGGAAGGATAAAGACTAATGAAGAAAAGATTTGTTAGTTTGGAACGGTTGTTGATGACATTTGACTTAGATTAATTTTTGTTATATTTTTATTTCTAATAAAGACAAATTTTGTTTACTGGCCTTAGGCCGATGGTCCATTTTTTATTACATACTTCAGTTTGTTGGTCGTAGGCCACAACAAACCCAACTCTATCACTTTTTAGCATATCTCCTAGTTTATATATATGTATATCTCAAATTGAACATATATGAATGGTGATTAATCTACAAACAAACTTTTTCTATACTTTTGTTTGAATATTTCTATGTGTGTAGATGATTGTTTTGGCATAAAATCAGTCTTATTACCTCATCACCAAGTAAACCAGGGAGCAAGGGCCCACTACTTGGATCATGCGGTGATTCTGTAAGTTTAGTTGGTGTGGTAATGTGTGTGTTTATTTCTGTAATATTTCAATTTCATGTATGCAATGTGTGATTCCATTTTTATCTTATTTGTGTACCCTTTCCATTTTGTAATTTGGTTTAATCAATTTCTATTCCTAGATTAATGCTTTATATTGATAATAATAGTTTGTTAAATAGAAGCATGGGAATGAATTTATTTTGAACAAAGTAAAGAATTTGTTGTCACTGTCTTATATTCTATTTATATTCTACAACTGTTTCTGTTAAGCTTCCTGTCACACTTCCTGACACAACTTATTTGACTTCCTATCATAGAGTAGAAATATAATTATTAAACTATATTTTTTATTAGATAATCATTGTGAGAGTTAGTTGCATTCATCCCCACTTAATTCACTAGTCTCAACCCTTAGGCAAACAACCACAACACCTTTCATGAGCTTACGATTCCTAGATTGACACTTAGGAACACACTGAGGAAACCAACACGAAATTCCTGATGATTGAATTAAACCCAACCAAGTTGATAGAATTACAAGGATAGTTTATTCGCAACATCAGTCCATAGTTTTATCCAAACATTTTGGCATCGTTGTCGGGGAAAGGCGTTAAAGGCCTGAAAACCTGGTGAGTTATTTTAGGACCAGTGCGCCAAGGTGAAATTCTGTGCGATTGTCAACCTCACCTAAGTAAATAACCTTGGTTTGCTCAGTTATAAATCATAGAGATGCATGAATCGTAGTAGAGATAGTAAAGGGAGATTTGTTAAGAAGGATATAGGAAGTAGTTCACAACAAGAAAACCCACAAAACAAATTAAAACCATTAATTGTGAACATACCATCTAAAAAGAAAATATTTGAACCCAATATTGAAAAATATGTCATTGAGTCCACCTTTGAGTCTCCTTCTAGTGTCCAACACGAGTTTCTTGAAGATTCATTTAAAAAGGTTGTTAAGATATTTTGAGAATCTTACGAGCTTTGAAGTGGTAAGAACCAAAGAGACCTTAATCCATTCGCATCTTTCTACATCCCTTGGGAATTTGGAACTATGGACAACAACAACAACAACAACAACAACAATAATGAGAGAGCATTAGCCAACAACAACCCTCTTACCTTTGAGTTTCCCATTGTACATCCAGGGGAGGATTCCCCCATGAAAAACATACCTCACTCTACCTTTCTTGTCTTTCTTGTCTTTCTATTGAAGACCCCAATATGTTCCTTTTTTAATTTGATATTTTATGTCATAGTTACGACTATCACAATGATGTACAAAAACAAACTTTTTTTAGCTACTCTAAAAGATGCAACATTGAGATGGTTTATGGGACTAGGACATGAAACCATCCATAGTTGGGATAACATGAAGATAACATTCTTGTAAAAATACCAAGAATACAACAAGACCAAGGAAACCTGAGACGGGATATTTTGAATCATGAAATGAGAAGAAGAGACCTTAGAATATTATCTAGAGCATTTTCTATTTATTCTACAAAGAACTAGGAAAACAGGGTTAAACAATGACACTATAAAAATGCTCTTTCTTCAGGGGATTAGGGATGAATGTTTGGATATTTTAAATCTTATGGGTGGTGATGAGTCCATTTAATAGTCTACTTCCTAATATCTGTATGCATGCTTTCAGACATTATCAGACAATCCTTTCAAACATATTCCTATGCTATGCTATCTTTTTATGCTTATTATTCAACCTTAGACCTAAATTATAGTAATTATGAAATATAGTTATGATATAGTAGCATTGCATGATTTATATGTGGATATGTATGGAATGTGATTGGAATTTTGTGTTTAATCATGGTAGTTAGCTTTTTGTATGTGCTTTTTGGGTTAACCTCTGGCAGCCCAAGAAGACACTGTAGCCTGTAGTAACTGAAAGTTGTAGCCCACGACCAAAGGAGGTCTTGGATAGAAAAATTGGGGAAGTGCCAAAACAAGCTGAGTGTAATAACTATAATGTGGAGACACCTTATGGAGTTAGTCATGCATCATTATGACACTTAATAAAGTATTGAAGAAGAAGAAGAATTCTTTTATTGATAGGATTTTGGATAATTGATTACGTGTTCCACGATGCAGACCTATTTTGTAGAGTTTTAGTCTTGTTTGAACTCTTGTTTATTTTTAGTTGCAGTTTGAATAATTCAATCTTAATTACATGCTCTGATATCTAGGGAGTTGTAGTTAATGATTTTAGTTAAGAGTTGTGTTTAGAATAAAATCCCCTGTGCTTGTATATAGTCAATGGTTGAGTCTTTAGTATAGTTATTTGATTAATCTTATGTTGGTGGATTTTGTTATCAATTACTTCTTGGTTTTCATTTGTAATCTATAGACATATTGATTGTTCAGAAATGGTTTTCTTGAATACAATCTTTGAGCAAGATTTTATGTGATATTTTGGAATATGTCATGAATGAAGTTCAAGTTGATATGGTTGTGTAGAATCTGAAGATTTAGATTTGGTTTTAGTTAAGTGAAGATAGCCACTTGAGAAGGCCACTCAAGGTAACTGTTATTCACTACATTTATAGTTGTTTTATTCTTGTTTAGCAGTTATTTTTGTTTATCATTATTTCATAAATGGCATGTAAGTTAGAATAGATTCTCATATTTTGATTATCAGTAATGATTGTTCATGTGCATGAATGCATTCAATTGACTTGTAGTACTCCAGAGGATAGATTAGGTTCAGTTATCAATTTTGAGTTAGTTTCAATAATTATTTGTTAGTAGTAGTTCAGCTACAGATTATGTTGTAGGCACTCATAGCCATTAGCACCAATTTACTTCTTTCACTATTATATGTTTTTGTGATTTTCCAACAAGTAGAATACCTCTAATAGGATAACCTAGGTAATCATAGGTCTTTGAAAGCACATAAAGTGCTAGCACCGTCACAAGTTTACAAGCCTTGGTTGACAATTTAATGAAGTCTTTACAATGTTGAGTGGACTGTTCAACTAGTCATTCCTTTGAATTGTGTGGTTTCTACCAAGTTTACAAGACACTATTTTAGACTCTACAAGTGGTGGAGATATCTCCAAATCAAGGTTTGATGACATTTGTGATGTGTGCAGGAACTATTTAAGGTCCACCCGTTCAGTCAGAGGATATACTAGTAAGCATGCCTCTTTTGGAGCGACATTAGGAGTTATAAAAAGAGAATTAGAAACATTGCTCGAGGACCTCAAGACTAACTTACCGAGTCACATGGGTAAGTAGATCGATACCTTGTATACACGAAGGAAGAAGGAGGAGGCTAAAAAGGTCCTTGTTGTCTTTTGTCCTATTTTTCATAAAAAGCATAATAGTGAAGAGTGTCCCTACAACAAAACAAAAATATCTTCTTTGGAAGATTCCAGTAGAGACACCATTCTAAGACCTCTTCCTATGGGAATGACTGAAGTAGAATATATATATGATCTTGTTTACTTTATGGCCCAAGGAGACCTTGGAAACCACGAGTAATGCCCCCAACTAATTATCATGCATCACCTCCAAGTCCTTTTCCTTGTAATAACCCATCCTAATTATTACTTATTATATTATTGCAAATGACATTATGAATAGTAATTTTAAAAAGACATAACTTAAGCAACTATTTTCAATCTAGCAACACATGTCTAATTAAAATATGAGTCAAATATATATATTCATTTCCAAATGTCAATTACAATATCCAAGTTGACTTGGCTCATAGGGCCATAAAATTAATACAATTATACAATTTACATCAAGGTTACATCATAATCCTCTGATTACTTGAAAACATCCAAGGTTTCCTTTTGACGCTTGCCTCCTTTGGTGGATGAGAACATGGTTGAAGCGCTTTACCACCCAACCACGAATCTTACACTTCCCTAGAATTCTTCCTGCTTCAAGAATACCCAACCCTGCACATAAATTTTAGCAAGAGAACAATCTGCAAGGTGGAATCTGGTGCGTGCCCAAACATCAACATGCATCTCTATCTATGATTTTTTTTTAAAAATGCAAGATCTATGATAGGAATGGTAGAGAGTGTTATCACATATAATTCCATACATACATAATGGGCTAATTGCTTGGCCAAACATTAAAATTTAGTTGCAACAACAAAAGATAGGTTTTGGATCAAGCAAAAACCTATACTCTTTGTACTCCATTTTGACACCTGTCTTGGAAGGTAACTTTCAACAACACAAGTATATTCCTTAGCAACTATCTACCCTCTAGTAGTATCTACCTTGAGGTGCTCTAGTCTACTTAGGTGTTTCCATTCTACTAAACAAAGAGAATATGATAATAACACATTTCAATGGAAAATTAATTCAGCCTACTTAATTCCTCTACTTAAATAAATTTAGAAAAATAATTCAAGTGGATTTGTTTAATACATTATCCATTCAGTACATACACTAGTCTCATGATTACATTCAATATATTCTACCACTTCATATTTAACGTATTTCAATATTCATTATAGAAGAAATTGAAATAAGTAACAAAAGAAGGTATGTCACAAGTATGTGTATGTGCATAGATGAAGTCTATGTGCATACACATGTGTTCCATCTTTAGTTAATAATTTGTGCATACATTCTGAAATGAATAACCATTACAACATATTTGATTTCATTCATTCAAAATAATGCTACATATTGTCATATCATTTGATAGTTATAGAAGAGTAAAAATTGCATTTTCAAAGAATGTGGAAGGAAAGTGCTATTTATACAGCTACTTCATGTTGGTACATCATTTGTAACATGACCGCCCTATTTACATAAGTTTGTAGGTTTTAGTCTCAGGTTATGCAATGTTTCATTTATTTGAGTTTCATCTAGGGACCCTTAGTTACTCAAATACAATCATGGTCAAAGATCTGAAAGGACATAACTATTGTTGCTTTCATTCTAAGCTCTATCATTCTAAGATAATTCATGTATAAATATATATAAGGGGCTAAACGATACTGATATCATTTTATGCAAGGTAAAAGAAATTGAACGACATGCTTGTCATTTTAACAGTAATATTTTACATAAACTAGACAATCTTGTTATTGCTCGGGGTTTGAAGAACCCACATTCAATGTAATAACCATATTTATGCCACTATCATTCTATGGAATGACCAACAGTCAATTGATTGTTGCTTATTATTTAACAACACCAAGGCTAAAGCCTTTGCATGTTGACCCTCGGCTTGGTTACATTCGTTCTAAGGAACGTTCTAAGTAACATTCATAAAGAACAATTAAAATACATACTTAACATGCAAGTATAAAGTTGGAACGATACATCATTTTTCCATCGTCCTCTATAGACAAGGCGACATGAAATAATAACATCTGATAATAATGGAATGACACAATACTCTACCATTGTTCTTTGCAAACGAGGCGACAAGGTTAACAATGATGTTGTCCATCAATCCATGATTGGTTGTTGGTTCTCGCACCCATATGGTGTAGTATACCATAGGGTTTTGTCACATTGGACGGTATAACATTAAAGATAACAGTGGAGGATTGTCACCTCCCTTAGAGGGGGCGATAAACGATTTAAGAATTGTCAATTCTCCAAACTCTCAGGCTATTGGTTTCACCCGATTAGCTGAGTGAATAGCTAAAGATTAACACATGAAAGAGATAAAATGAAAAGCAACGACATCATATAACTTACAAAGCGTAAAATAATTGACTTTCATGTTGTTAGAAGAGCATGCACAGAGCATGTGCAAGCATGGAATGGCCGACATGGCCTTTGCATACAACAGAAAATATAACATATTCATTCAAATGGATTTGTATATAGAAGAACATCAAATTGTTTTACACCAATTCAAATGGAATCATCCAAATAAACTAATCATACAAGCTTTTGAATAAGCTATACGGGAAATTCAAGCATTTGCAAAACAAAACCATCGATTACCTCTAATTTTGAGAATTTTTCCCTCGACATTTTCTTGCCTTTGCTCCTTATTACTTGTCATCCCAGCCCGTTCTACTCTAGTTCTAGATTTGATTATATGTTACCAAAATGGTAACTTGCCTTTTTTTCATGTGCGCTCCACTAAAGGGGTCGTTTCAATTCATAATTGCTATTAACTGGCCACCCACTTACACATTCGAATATCTGCCTTCATTAAGTTGGCAGGCCACTTTTCCCATATTATCTCTTTTTGATTTTGTTTGAAATCAATAGTAATATCTATTATATTCGATTCCATATGCATTTCTAAGGATATATATATATATATATATATATATATATATATATATATATATATATATATATATATATATATATATATATATATATATATATATATATATATATATGTATGTATGTATGTATGTATGTATGTATATATATACATATGTATATATGTACATATATATATGCATGCATATAATATATATATATATATATGTATGCATATATATACATATATATGTATGCATATATGCATATATATGTATATATGCATATATGCATATATATATATATATGCATATATGCATATATATGTATGCATATATGCATACATATATATAATATATGCTACATATATATGCATCATATATATGCATATATGCATGCTATTGCATATATGCATATATATGTATATATATGTATACATATATGTATATATATGCATACTATATATATATGCATATATGACATATATATGTATATATATGTCATATATATATGGATGCATGCCATGTGCATATATAAATAGATATAATGCATATATATATGTGTGTGTGTGTGTGTGTGTGTGTGTGTGCATATATGTATGGTTAATATACAACACACACACACACACACACACACATATATATATGAATATATACATATGTGTGTGTGTGTGTGTTTGTATATTAACATATATATATATATATATATATATATATATATATATATATATGCATACATATATGTATGGTTAATGTTTATATATAACCATACAATATATATATATATATGTATATATGCATACATATATGTATGGTTAATAAACACACACACACACACACATATATATATATATGAATATATACATATGTGTGTGTGTGTGTGTGTTTGTATATTAACCATACATATATGTATGCATATATATATATATATCTGTCTGTGTGTGTGTGCATATATATATATATATATGATATATATGATATATATGATATATATGATATATATGATATCACTTTTTAAATAATAATGCACTTTTATTTGGGTGATCCCACAATATTGGTTTACAATTTTTGGCTAGACTGGACATTGAACTGATTTTTTTTAACTAAATCTTCACTTTCGAGCACCTATAACTGCTAAACCATGAGGAATTTGAAGATGATGCAAAATAGTGATTTGTGACATTTTTTCTATAGATTCTAAAATATACATTTAAAAAAAAAAATTGAATTAGATTGCATTTTTTTTCCATCTCCTTCGAAAACTAATTTTTAATAGTAAACACCATTTTTAAAGAGTGATGCTCACCGTAAACAACATAACTTTTTTTCTATGAAGGATAAAATTCTATTTTTTTTAATTTAACTTTGTAACTATGATATGTAGCACGTTCATTTAGTTTCATAGTGTTTTATTGAATATTTTTTTCTTAATCAAGTTTTGAAATCAAACCAATTACAATTTAGACATAGGCATATCATAAACAACATAACTTTTTTGTACATATCGAAATTCAATTTATTTTATTTTACTAGATCAATGACATCAATACCTAGCACAAACATATTTTCAAAAAAAAAATTGATAATATACTATTTTTCAACATGTGTAGAACAAAGAGCTTGATTTTCAATGAAAAACCTACATTCACAAGAAATAAAAAATTAAATATATTTAAAATTATACTTTTTGGAAAGCTTATAATAAGGACTACATACTTTCAAAAAATAAATTTTAAATGAATTCATTTGATCCCCCAAAAGATAAATCAGAAGTGGTTTTTTATCAGCATTTTGATAGGTGTAAAGGAGACTCTGTTATAGGTATGGTTTAAAACTAGCGGGGTTCTATCCAAGGGGGTTTGATCTAAGGTGGTTTGATCAAACCCTGTTCAATTGGAATCCTCTAAATGGAACTTTTCAAGGCTTAAATCATTATATTTTCTAAAAATATGTGATTTCAACCAAAAATAGGATGTCTCAAAAAGTTTAAACCACTATTGTGGGATCACCCATTTTATTCAAGCAATAATTTTGAATGAAGTGGTTTTCTTATCCTTTAAATAAGCCTTTTTAAATACATACATACATACATATATGTGTTTAACCATGCTATCATTTTCTTTTAAATTTTTGAAAACACAAGATCAAAATAGACAATTAAACAAGAAATCACATGTATATCATTCCACAAGCCTACTTTTTCAATCATTGAATCATTTTGAATCAGATTAATATAATCTCTTATATGAAATTTTGAATGCATACATCATGTCATTTTGTGGTGTGTGCACCCAGATTCCATCAAGCTTACCGTTCGATCCAGCTAAACGATCCTACCTCAACCGTGTTTTGGTCCTTCAACCCGTTTTCCTGCATTTGCACACACTTGCACTTACACAATTCATCAGTAATGTTCAATCATGATAAATTATAAGATAGTTCAAAAGATCACATGGTCAAAAGATGGTCAACTTCTTTCAAACATTTTAAAAATATCAAATTTTCAATCAACATATTGAATTTCCTCAATAATTCAATTTATCATATTATAATTTTAATGCAATTAAAATTTGGGTTATGACATTCCTCCTCAACAAAATATTTTCCCAAACCAATCTAGATGGTTTGGAGGTTGGAAACAACCTCCACACTATCCCCAGTGGACACAACAATATCCACATGCTCCACAATCATGGCAAGCATGGCAACCACCACCACCAGCGTACCCACAATATTAATCATTTCCTCCATATCCACCACCTTCAGCAATAAATCCCTATTAGCAATCCCAACAACTCTTACCACTTGTTCCATAATCATCTAGTCAGCCATCTAGTTCAACTCAACCACTAAAAGCAATGCCTATGCCTGCACAACCATCACCCAATCTGAATAATAAGGTGGCTCAACCGATTTACAACAATGAGGTGGCAAGATACCCGACCTATCCTATCAATGCACTAAAAATTGATGTTGTATAATTAAGATCGGGAAAGAATATTCTCCAGCAAATCCAGAAGAAGAACAACCAAGGCCCCCATTTCTTGATAGGTTTCAAGAACCAAAACAACAAGAAACTTATCAATCAAGTTTTGATTTTATGAATGAATTATTCATTGTTAACATTAAAATTCCTCTCTTGCAGACCATTCGAGATGTTCCAGTGTATACGAGAGCAGTCAAAGAACTACATGGGATAAAACAACAGAAGAAACAAGACCCCAAGACAGTCCAAGTCATTGGACAACTTACAAATTTGATGTTGGGAAAGATTTATGTTCCTAAGTATGGAGATCTTGGGAGCTCAATGATAAAGGTACGTATTGGTAATATAGTTATTCCAAATACACTTGTGGATTTAGGAGTAGATATAAATGTAATGAAAAATGATACTAAAGAGAAACTAGCCCTTCAAGGACTAATACTGACTCCAATGGTCTTACAAATGGTGGATCGTTCCCTTGTAAAACCAAAAGGTATGATTGAAGATATTATTATTTCTATCGAGTCTTGGGAATATCCCACAAATTTTATGATTTTACAATAAAAAATTAAGTTGGGGGGATATCCCTTAATTTTAAGTAGACCTTGCTTAGCTATAGCTAATGTTTTTATTAATTGTAGGTCTAGAACATGGTGATTTCAAATGGAGAACAAACGAAGCAACTGACGTTGTACCCTCTAGCACAACCTTTATTGGAAATAGAGGATCCATTATAGATCAATAGTGATTTAGATGGATTTTTACCTATTTTGACAATTGATCAAAGTAGGGAATTTGAAGAAATATCAAAAGATAATTTTCTTAATAATTTCTTGCAAAAACGACACTATTGTTCTTGCCATCAAGGTTCAAACCCTGCTGGGGTGGTATTGTTGAATGGTTGTATTCCGGTTCAAAAGCGTTTACCCCTTAAATAAAAATAATAATTTCTTGCAAAATTATTATTTGTTTGATAATGTTTTAGAGACAATGATTTTTCCTTCAGGTATAAATGGCAATTACCCTTTTGGGAATTTTCCATTAGTTATTAATTCACGATCTATTCAACATTTCATTACTTTACATCAGTTATTACCACACACTTGTAAATATAGTCCATTTTTAGCATCTTGAAATCCTAATCCATCCTCATCCACTTCCTAATTACTTGTTGTAAATACTCATGTCCAGTCTTAGGCTATGGAAGTTCTACCTAGAAAAATGCTTAATAAAACCCCAACCCAAGTCCTTCACAGTTATAAGACCTTATTACTATGTTGTGTTCTCATAAAGATGCCTTTTCTTGGGATTACCAAGATATGAGAGGAATAAACCTTGCCACTTGCACACATCATATCTATATAGAGGAAGGAAGTCAACTTGTAAGACAACCTTAGAGAAGATTGAACCTTGTCCTACCAAAAATTGCTAAAGATGAGCTACAAAAGTTACTCAATGTGGGATTTATCTATCCCATCTCTGATAGCCAATGGGTATCACCTATTGTGGTAGTTCCTAAAAAGATTGGGAAGTGGTGAATATGTGTAGACTATAGAGCCCTTACTAAGGATACAAAGAAAGGACTACTTTCCACTACCTTTCATAGACCAATTCTTAGATACCCTTGTTGGAGAGAAGTTCTTTTCCTTCCTTGATTGGTTTAGTGGTTACAATCCAATTCGTATAGCCCTAGAGGATCAAGATAAGACCACCTTTACCTACCCTTGGGGTACATTTGCTTATAATGTCTTACCTTTTGGGTTACATAATGCTCCTACTACCTTCCAGTGGGTTGTCTTAAGTTTTTTTGTAGATTCGTGTTGATGATGTTTTCTGCATAGCAACAACTTAGACAGAATATAACATCCTATCTCTCTTGAAAGGTAAATGTCTATCAGCAAGCCTCGAGAGATAACCCCAAGGTCTCTAATGTCAGGTCTTGACAATGCATAAACAACTCAGTGATAAATGTGAAAATGTTGGTAATCACAATGGGACCTTACTACAAGAAAATACTGAATCTTTAACTTATCAGATCTAGCAATATGGTGATACTTTAATCCTAAGTCTAACCCAAATGATAAAGAAATAACAAAATATTAGGGTTTACAAGAGATTATTAAATTTAACACTACTCCTAAGATTAACAATGCAAATGATGAAATACTTGAAATGGACCAATCCCTCATAAACTAATCCCTGCTTAACCCAGATGAACCTGCAATCTCACAGAAACAGTGCAATCTTCTAAGGTATTAAAGATTTTCAAATCATGAACATTCATCCAAGACAACCAAATTGCAATTGAAATGAATAAGCCTTCACAATTGAACTAAGCACAATGAATATAAGGTCCAGGCTAACTTTGCAAAGCAACTAACAATCAGCTAGCTACAAAAAGTATGGACCAGGAATTGTTGCAACACTTCAAGCATCAAATCATAAACACCATTGAATCTGATCTAACATACATCTAATAACCTTGAGCAATTTCAAAAGATAGAATCATAAGAACCATGCAAGATAAGTCAACACAAAAGAGATCACCAGAAAATCACAATGTCTTCAATCGTATTGAATCACCAAATGACAACAACAATTCTAATGTTCTGAGTTACAGCATTTGCTCCAGAATTGACTAAATTCCAACCCTAATTCTTACTTTGCTACCCTAATTGCTTATAAGCCAAGAACTACCTCCAGCGACTTCTACTACTACTACTACAGTCTAACCCCTTACAAATGAGGCAAAATTCCATATTTATAGAAAACCTCCAGAGCATGTCGGCCTAATTAGATTTTACAATAATAATTAGCCACAAAACAAGTCGGCCAAGAGGAATTCAAAATAGAATAAAATACGCATTAAATGCCTGAACTCATCTAGGTCGGCCTGGGATTTACAATGTAACTCGATCCAATGCATGTGAAGGATGGAAAAGGCCAAGTAGAAAAGGCTCTGAATAAATAGGAAGCACAACTCCCAATGTAATCGATCATTAACTGGCCCCTTCATCCTTTTCTTGATCCAATATATCTGGCACCTTAAGAAAAATACTCTCCAGGTCGGCCACAGGTGAAGTAATAAATGCTTTAAATCCTCCTTCAATCGAAGTAATCTCCTCCAGAACTCCCTTGACGACCCTGTTAAATTCAGCCTACACTCAGCAAAAACCACCATCAATAATATCCATTATAACATGCAGATTAGAATTATCCCATCACCAATAATGTATTCATCATTCAAATAAATCCAAGCAAAGATCGAAATCAACCCCGAAATATCACTAAAGCACAATTTCTACACAGTTTAGGATTTTCACCCCTCCGCGGAATCCAGGCCAGAAGGGAATTTCGAGAAAATCCAAGCCAGGCAGATTCTGGCAAAAACAATCCATAATCAACAAATTCCAGAAAATGAAGAGACAACGGAAATTTTGGGAAAATCCGGAGGGAGCGGAAATCTGCGAAGCAGGCAAAACTCCGGATTTAGGGAAAACGCAGAAGACAAGGAAAATCGAGGAAATTTGTCAGCACAGGAAAATCCCGAAACTGAAAGAAAACCCAAACTTCAATGTTCTCCAATGATTTCACTCAAATTGATCAAAAGATCACTAATTTGAGGACCTGGGCTCAAATGCTACTTGTCTCAAATCATTCATTGATGGATCCAGACTCAGAATTCACTCAAGGGAAATTCGATCGGTATTGGTGATGGCCCTAAAGTTGAAACCCTAAAATCAACCAAAACGAAAAATAATCATACCCATTGGGTCGAGCTCGAAAATGAAATAATAAGAATGCAAGGCACCATTAGACTCATCGATCAACAGGAAAAAACAGCGACTGGGCCATCAACATTCATAAAACGACAGACCCAAACCCAAAATCTGGGAATTCGACAAGGAGATGGAATTTTGGGAAAATTTTATCCATGCGAAATTCTGCGAGGGACCGAAATCTCCAGAAAATAGTGCAAAACATCAGCCGCCGGGCTTTGAGTGAAATCCAAGAAAATCCAGACGGGGAGAAAAATCTCGAAAGTAGTGAAAAACCTAAAATGAGCTCAAAACGTTAGATTTTCAAAGTACTTCCTAGAAAGGGGGAATATGCACAAATAAGATAATCCTTCAAGCATTCATTAAGGAAACAAAACATTAAAAACAAAGGGCCAAAGCACCAAAACCAGAGCAAAAGAGGGTCCCTACTTTCAGTGGGGCGTGTGTGCGAAAACTGCACAACAATTTGATTCATGATTGTGTGGAAGTGTACATGGATGATTTTACTGTTGATGGAGACACATACGATGAAGAAAAGGAAAATTTTGAAAAGGTTCTTAAAAGATGCATTGATAATAATCTTTCTTTTAGTCATGAAAAATGTCACATCTTAATGAATTAAGGTATTGCTTTAGGACATTATATTTTTGCAAAAGGAATTGAGGTAGATCCCAAAAAGGTAAAGATAATTCAATACTTACCTGTGCCTACTTCTCAAAAAGATGTTTGTATTTTTTTGGGTCATGTTGGATACTATAGAAGATTTATTTAAAATGTTAGTAAAATTGCCTCACCTTTTTTTCTTTTGTTAGGTCAAGGTGTTGATTTTTCATGGACACAAGAATGTCAACGAGCCTTTGAAAAAAATAAGGGGAATCTTATCACTACCCATGTTTTACAAGGACCAAATTAGGAGTTTCCATTCCACATTCATACTGATACTTGAGACAATTCCATGGGAGCAGTACTTGGGAAAAAGGAT
Source organism: Sequoia sempervirens (assembly GCA_007258455.2). NCBI lineage: Eukaryota > Viridiplantae > Streptophyta > Pinopsida > Cupressales > Cupressaceae > Sequoia > Sequoia sempervirens. The sequence goes on from VDFB02281492.1 coordinate 1,075,303,952, forward strand.
GATTCTCTCTTTTATTCCATTTATTATATTAGTAAGAATTTTACTGGTGCAGAGGTAAATTACACTGTAACCGAAAAATATTTTTTTGCTGTAGTCTATACAGTAAACAAATTTCACCATTATATAATTGGGTATAAAGTATTTGTACATACAAACCATTTTTCTATAAGATTCTTGATGAATAAGCCAGTTGTTACGAGAATTTGAGTGATTTGATGGTTTCTTTTGTTGTAGGAATTTGATATCACTATTCTTGTCAAACCAAGATGTGAAAACGTAGTTGCTGATTTTCTATCCAGATTGCAATGTGATAATGAATCAATTCCTATGGATGATGCCTTTCCTGATGAACATCTTTTTGTCATTTCTATAAAAGGCCCATGGTTTTTCAATATTGCTAATTATCTTGTCACATGTAGATTTCCACCCCACTTCTCTCCATGAGAACGATGAAAGCTAATAGGAATTAGTGGGAAATATAGTTGGATTAATGGTTTTCTCTTTTGTATTGGGGTTGATAACATTATGCATCGATGTGTAGTAGAGGAGGATGTCTTTGACATGCTTCGTGTATGCCATTCTGAGCCTTGTGGAGGCCACATTGCAGCACAACGAATTGCTAAAAAAAAATTGATTGCAGAATATTATTAGCCAACAATCCATAAGGATTGTAAAAGATATGTTCAACATTGTGATAAGTGTCAATAGATGGGATGACCCACACATTTTGAAGAAATTCCCTTACAACCACAATTATCAATTGAACCTTTAGAGAAATGGGGTCTAGATTTTGTAGTACCAATTAATCCTCCATCTAGGGATAAATAGTAGATTTTGGTCTATATTGATTATGTTACTAAGTGGGTAGTAGTAGCTTTGAAACATGCTAGAGATACAAAAGTTGATAACTACTTATATTCTAAGATTTTTACCAATTATGGTGAACCATGAGAGATTGTTACAAACCAGGGTCCACAATTCACATCCAATTTGGTTGCAGCATTGGTTTGAGAATATGAAATAAAACACCAAAAATGTTCTTTGTACCATCCACAAGCCAATGGGCAAGTAGAAGAGACCAATCGGGAGTTGGAGAATATCCTTACCAAGAATTTAGAACTACACAAGAAGGATTGGGCAGATGGACTTCCTCGGGAAATCTGGGCCTACAAGACAACTTGGAAGAAAAGCACTGGCTTAACACCGTATGAACTTGTCTATGGAAAAAAGGTTGTTTTTCCCATTGAATTAAAAGTAAAGACTCTCTGCATTGCTCTTCAACTAGGGATGAGTCTCATCGAAGCCCAAAATGAAAGAATAACTCAACTTCACTCCTTGGATGAAATGCATCAGCAAGCACCTTTTCATGCAGAGGTGGTGTAACAACAGTGAGCACAATGGCATGACCGCTTCATTTGTTAGTGAACGTTCCAACCTAGTGATTGGGCATTGCTCTACAACTCTCGATTCTAAGACTTCAAAGGAAAATTTTGCACTCACTAGCTCGTTCCTTATGAGATTCAAACTATTTATGATAATGGTGTTGTTAAGTTGTGCACTGAGAATTCTAAACGTATGGCTCTTCTTGTCAACTAGTTATTACTTGAAAAATGGGTTGTCGGTGGGTAATAATTGTATAATAATCTTGGGGTGAAAAATGATTTTCAATGCCTCTAGGAAGTACCAGATTGAAAATTGACTTATCAATTGTTTGTTGTCATTATCAATAATAATAATAATAATAAACCTGCAATCTATTCTTACTGTCATAGGTGTGCCAGGAACTTTAGCGCTCTAGGGATTTTTCCTATCACAGCCAATTCTATGCTGCAACAGGTGTCGATTTGCATTTCTATCCTTCTGTGATTCCTTTGTGTCATCTTGATGTTGCTTTTCTTTGTTTCCTTGGGTTGGTTAGTTATTTGGTCACTTGGTCTTCAGATCTCATGGATCTTCTCTGCCCGCCTTTTGTGCCAGGAACCTTCCTATCACTTTTGTGGCAGTTATTTGGCTCCTTTCCACGAGGTTTGTCGTACTACTTGGTGCTGTCATTTTTGGTCCCATGGTTTTTGTAGGTGTTTTGATACTACTAGGATGCCTTTTGTCACATCATGTCCCATCCAGTGTTCTTCCACTCTTCTGAATCCAAGTTGGTGTTAGTTTTATTGCTTTTGTTGACTGGGCAAATCTTTCTCGTGCCCTTATAGATTTTTTGATGCATCTTGGATTCTTCATACCCTTCCATTACCTACCTTCTCTCCACATCATCCTTTTTATGTCCCATTTTCCTTATCATTTGTCTCTCACCACCTTATTGTATGAGAAGGGGACCAACCACACCAAGGCTCCAGGTCACGGAGAGCCAAGAACGGAGGGCTGCACTAACTTACCTCAAGCTAATGGATGTTTAGGACAAGAATCAAGAATGAAGAGCACTCTCAAGTGCTTATGTCACTCTACAGATCTGAGAGTCTAAATGGGGCTAGACAAGCCAATTTTTGGAGTTCAAACTTTACCTTAGACAACCCTCTATCCGAGGAAAACAACACGGGTCTGAGAGGACAGCACAACGCACTGGCATCTGTATGGCCAGAAAATGTAACACCAAAAGCCTACTAACTGCCTGGATGACTGGTTCTAGTGAAATAAACAGGATGATAAAGTAGGAAAAGTAACTATGTAAATGATAAAGAAAGTAGATAAAGACAAGGGTGGTGAATATCAACTCAGTAAAGTTCCAATTCACCAGCAAGCTCCACGCACACGTTCACCTACACACAAGCAAGAGGAGGAAAATGTTGGGTTGTATAGGGGCTTGCCTCAGTCAAACCCCCACTTTGGTGTTTCCACCTCTACAAACCACCAAAAAATCCACAAAGTAGAAAGTGCAATAAAGTAAATGAAAAGGAAAGTAATGAACACTATAAAAGATTCGACGCTACTCTATCAAACCACAAAAAGAAAATGAAGTGATACCACCTCCACCCAAAGGCTCTCAAGGCCAATGAAGGGAGAATGCAAGCAACGAGCTTGGAAAATTCAACACGGCTACAGTAGTGATGAAGGGAGGTCTCGCAAGACTCCAAACTTGCAGCTTCTATGGTAGCACCACACGTACAAGGATGGGATTGATGGAGTAACAAGCTTTCTTGCTACAATGCTCAATGGAGTTATGAAAAATGCTTGAGAGAATGTGATAGATGGCTAGAAGATGAATGGACGGGTGTGTAGAGAATTTCTAAAGAGATGAAGTGATTGTGAAATGAATGCCTTTGAAGACCAAAATGGAAGAGGAGTCATTTTTAGGTCAGTTTGGTCACATAGAGGCGTTACAATTCATCCCCAATGAGGAGTGTAATGTCCTTGCGGACTCCAAAGGCGGGAGTCTATCAGGGACCTCACCAACACACACAACACACACAACACACACCAAATGGATGGATTTTGGATGGGTGATGTGAAATTTTTCCTTTGGGTTTTATTTTCTAAGGTGAGGGGATGCAAAAGGGGAATTTACACAAGGGGTGCAAATTCGCTCTTATACATTTTTCCCCCACTTTAGCAAGCACGAGTATCGATGAGTGTTAAGTAAAGTAGATTGAAGAGTTAGAAATGTATACCTGAATCGTTGAGGAAGCAGATCGCAATCTGGAAAAATTGAAAGTGCAGGGCAAGCAAAGGACTCCATAGGTACTCTCTCCTGAGGAGGTTTGAACAAAAGGACTCTGTAGCTCTGTGGAACTATGAAGTTGCACAAAGTACACCGAAGGCCCATAGACCAACAATGGACAAATCTCGCATGATGCAAGCACTTCACAATCCCTTAGACCTACAAAGAGGGAATTCCCCCAAGTAATCTCTCATGAAGGAAGCCCAATGAAAGGGGACTCCACAGAGTCGGATTGGAAAGCGGCTTCACAAGGGCACCTGCAAAGCAACATGTTAGAAAACCAAAAGCAACCATGCAGGAAAATAGACAGGAAATCACACTAATAGTCAAAAAGGTTGAAAAGCTTTCTAAGGGGTCCCTTGGGAACCCTTCAAAAGGAAAGGGGTCCACTCAAGGGACACATTGTTTGAAAGTGAAAGAGCATTTTTTTTGCAAATCAATTCAACATCAAGGAATCCTTTTGAAAGATGTTCACTTCATCAAGGAATTCAAAAGAAATAAAATACCCCCTTGCAAGGGGAAGGTCGAGGCTTCTCTCGTAATAAAATCTACTCCCACCTCAAAGACAAGTTCTTCAAGTTCTTTCCTTGCGAACCCATGACGAAGGAAACACGTTCTGCTAGGGGGTCCTTGTTGAGAATGTGATTTTTGAAAAAGTTTGCAAAGATTTTTGAGAAAAGATTCATTGGCCACAAATACGTTTTCTGAAAATCAAATTTGACATGGTATCCCCCCCTTAGGATGGTGCGTGCTGAATAGAAGGCACGTGGCATCGTAAGGAGAGAAAAGCAAGAATGAAAAAGTGATGTTGTGGCCCGCAGGACATAGCGTGATGTCATCGTGATGATGTTGTTGCACACATGAGGGACAACACATGAATACCACAACATCACAACTCAATAAAAGAAGAGAGAAAGATAAAAAAAACTATAAAAAGAGATAATAACATCACAAACAAAGGACATGGGGGTGATCTAATGTTTCGAGGTCAGAGCTACTCATAAATATATATATATATATATATATATATATATATAAGTATAGTAATAGTATATAGATGAACTATAATCAACCCCCTACTACATCAGACCATATGAAGAATGCATGAGAAGAAAAAATAAGAATAAAATAAAAAATAAAAAATAAAAAATTGGTTCAACATGGAAGGGAAGCCTAAATGCCCCCAACACTTTGCATCATCCCCAATTTAGCAAAAATCAATACACATAATAGAGGAAGAATGATACCACAAATAGAGGAAGTTTTACGACACATAATCACTCATGTATCCAAGCACCTACAAGGGTGACAAGGTCATCTACGAACACATAACACAAGCATGGGGGAGCGCATCACAACAAACACACATCTAATCTAAAGGTAAAGAAGAGGAACCCCCTAACACTCATCCACCAAGAGGTCATCTGCTTCCCAATCTATATCATTATACGGGGAAATCGGGCGGGCCTGCAGTGGTGGAATGTTAAGGGGGGAACCCTCTAACCCTCCTGCAATAAGAGCCAAGGAAGAAGACTCTTCAGGGTCTCCTCCACTCAATTCCTATGGAGAAAAGGTCAGCAATTTTGTGAAGATCGCCAATAGGGCCAGAGCCATGTCCAAAGAGTTAAAAATGCACTTCACAAGAGTGCCATGTGTTATCTCAACGGGCGAGGGAGGCGGCACCCGAGATTCATTGCTAGGCTCACTGAGTGACTCGGCAGTAGTGACAAACTCAAGGGAAGTCAAAACTTCTTCCGTCACAAGGATGACACATGCTAATGCAAAACCACCCTTTGAATAGGGCGCACTCCTCTTTTGACCCCCATTGGTAGCAGGGTTGTTCTCTACCTTCCACTTTGTCAGAGGGTGTGAGACCCCCACAGACGAGGCAAAAGATGCAGAGGAGGAGAAAACTGCAATGGACACCACCAAGGTGTTTGGCACATCCACGGGCTTGGAGAACAGTGGGATGTCTGGAAGGGACATCGAGAGAGACAGTTCAACCAAAGGAGCAATGAACACCTGCACCTTTTTAGGGTCAGGGGTGTTTATGCTCGCAACAGGAGCCAGAAGCATAACTAAATTTGATTGAACCGAGGCAGAGGGGATGGGAAAGGAGGGCACAATAGGAGGCCCTGCAACAAGGGTGGTTGATTCCCCTTCCTTCCTCTGTAAAGTGGCCTACTCAACCGCCAGAGCCTTTTGTTGACGCTTGCACTCGAGTGAAAGGTGGTTTCAGCGACTCTAAGAGCCAAAGACTAAAAGTTGAGATGGAGCAAAAGGCTCCTGCTCAGCCATAGGAGTGTCCATCATGACTGTATTTGGTAGAGGGAGAGACTCTTGGATGAGAGCAGGAGGGAGAGACTAAGAAGAGGTTGAAATAACAGAGGGGGGAGTCGGCTCTAGTGCCTCAGCAGTGGGCCTCTTCCCATTCACTACCTTGGGGACAAGAGTGGTAGGAGGTCGCAGAGGCCGAGACATAGAGGATTACTCGCAAGGACCCTTCCTTTTACCATAAAGGTAAGGCCAAGGTCCAAGAGGTACATTAGGAAGGTCTGATATCCTAATCTTTGCTTTACACCAAGCAGGCACCATCAAACTTCTTATGTGAAATCCAAGAGTAGTCATCCAAAACTCCTCTTCAAGAGGGGGGTAGAAGTGGTGCCCTAAGGACAGGTAGGCCTCTCCTTTCCCTTTCAAGAGGAGGTAGTTTGTTGTTGCACTATAGAAGGAGTCACTTTCGGTTGTCCTTTTCCCCCAGTTTTATACTTCACATAGTTTCGGTAAAGTGGGTTTGTTCTAGGAGGGAGTGGACTAACTGAGGCAGACCAAAAATGATCCAATGAATAACCCACATGGGATACCAAAGGTTGATATCTAGTGTCATGCATGACATGCACAACACCTTCGTGGGAGAACTTTAAACACTTATAAATAAAATAAGCAATTTCATTCATGGAAGCTAGCCACGGGATGCCTAATTTCACCCTAAACAAATCAAATTCTGGAATAACATCAAAGGTTGTATCCACAACCCTAGGTCCAACTAGGATGGAAAGGGTTATGGATCCATATGGCTTGAGAGAGAGACCATCGTGCACACGTATGGTAGACTTCATTTCTTCATATTCCTCCCTTTGCAATGAATTCAACCATAACGTCTCTCTGTAATAATATTTACTCTGCTTGCAGGGTCAACTAGGACTCCCATCGCAATGTTCCCATTAAGGCGAGCAAGAATGTATAGGGGAGAGGGCTTGTTATTAAAGGGAAAGTCCTGCGAGGTGAGTGTCACATTTGGTGAGCCAGTCGTAGGCTACAAGGAAGGAGTAACCGAGACCATGTTAACGTATGTCGAGGGTTGAGGATAAGCATCAGAGGGGTTAATAATCAAGTTTGCAGAATGAGACAAAAAAGGGTTTGTGTAAATCTGCAACTCACTATTGGCCTTCACTACTGATTTATTCACATTTTATTTTGTTCCATCGAGACAAATGTTACCGTCATCGATGTGATCCTGTATCTCATGGTGCAGGTGCATACAATGCTTGGTATCATGCTTGTTAACCTGAAGGTACTAACAAAAAGCATTCACATCATACCAGTTAGGATAAGGTTCCTTAAGAGGTTGAGGGTTTTCCAAAGTTATGCCTTATCCTTCAACAACTTTTGCAAGATGGAAGAATAAGATTCTGCCAACTTCGTAAACTTCATGTTGTGTCTGAGGTCGTTATCATTTGTCAAGTGGCAACTACATTCACAACAACCTTACCTTTTCCTAAGATAGACACAAGACTTTCCTTTCAAATGGGAGCACGAGGAAGATCCCCTGAACTAAACTACTATTTACTGGTACTCTCACAACACAACACACAGATGCACAAAAGAAGGGTACTTCATTAGGGAAAACTTCTCTTGCCAAGCTCTCTACAGGTTGCCTATGAACACCTTCTACACATCAGACTCGAGAAGCGGGTACAATATCTATGAAAAGAGCACTTGGTATCATGCTATGAAATCAGTTATCTTCTCGTTATCTCCCTGCTTACATCAGACGAGATCCGAGAAGGTCATCTTCGAACCGATATTAGCTTGGAACTGACAGAGAAATTGATTAACGAGTTGATCAAATGAGAATATAGAATTATCGAGCAAGGAATAGTACCACTTGAGTGTTGTGTCCTTGAGAGATCGAGGAAAGAGTTTTGCCATCAAAGCATCATGATGAAATAAATTTATGCACATGGCATTAAAGATTGACACATGTGTTTGCGGATCCCCTTTTCCACCATACTTCTCAAACTTAGGAATCTCCATTCCTTGTGGGAAGGGAGTACTTAAGATTGCCACTGACAATGGGCTATATCGAAAGAAAGGTTGAAAAATAGGCTGGGTGAAGGCCTAGGAAAGGCTCGCCAATTGGTTTTGCATCCGACCCATGTTCTAAAGAAGGGCATTCAAAATATGGTCAGAGGATGACAAAGGCCTAGTGGAACCACCAAGACCACCACTACCAGAACCACCTTCGGAGCCACCACTGTGACCACCACTGGAGGTACCACCACCAGTAGGGCCTTCGTCGGAGCCACCTCCACTATTGAAGCCTCCACCAAAGCCACCTCCACTACCAAAGCTGCCACCACTCATCCCACCGAAGCCCCCACCGCCAGGGGTAGCAGGAGTGCTAAAACTGAAACCAAGGGGTATTCTACTTGCCTTAATAGTAGGGGGATTTTGAGAAGCAGAGGAAACACTAATCGAAGGGCTTGTTTCAGGAATGCAGGTGGATGTGGTGGGCATCTAGATGCCTATCTATCTCTCATAGGCTTTGAGCACTTCCCCTCAGGTAGTACCTGGTCTAGGCTTAAACGAGGGGATATAAGCTTTGGTTAGATCGGCAAGGCCACGTAATAAATCTATACCTATCTAATCCTTCCCCAATAGATGTCTCACCTCGCTAGCAAGCCTAGCAGCTCTCGCCATGCTCAGTGCTCTCTCCAAATGCTTCACAAGGTTTGACAATTTGTTATCCAATGCTAAAAGGTTTTCCATAGTGATATGCACAGCCTCATCCTCATCCATGGATGAAGCCGTAGGGGATGCTGGAGGGGTAGAAATGTGAGTGGTCTCGTCTACGAAACCCATCTTGTTAGTAAATATTGTAGGAAAACCAGTGGTAAAGTCAGTAGCCAGACCAGTGGAAAAACTAGAGGTGGAACTAGAAGTGACCTTTGTCTTCTCCATCGGTAGGTGTCGCACACTACTCCTAACAACGTACCTAAAATTTGTGAACTGGGTTGTGATGCTCATAAACCTTCATAACACTCAGGTTTACAACGGTCACCAAGTGCGAGGGAAAATTCTCAACACAAGAAAATGGGAAGATGTTGTCCACGTTGGGCTCACCAAAAATGTAAGAGAGGGGGACCAACCACTCCAAGGCTCTAGGTCACAAACAGCCGAGAGCGAAGGGCTTCCCTAACTTACTTCAAGCTAACAGATGTTTGGGACAAGAATCAAGAATGAAGAGCACTCTCAAGTGCTTCTGCCACTCTACAAATCTGATAGTCTAAATGGGGCTAGATGAGCCAATTTTTGGAGTTCAGACTACACCTCAAACAACCCTTTGTTCGAGGATGGTAGTGTTGGTCTAGGATGATAGTGCGGAGTGTTGGCATCTGTATGGCCAGAAAATGTAAAATGTAGTGTAAAACACCAAAAACATACTAATTGCCTAGCTGACTAGTTAAATAGTGAAATAAATAAGATGATAAAGTAGGAAAATGAACTACGTAAATGATAAAGCAAATAGATAAAGACAAGGGTGGTGAATATCAACTCACTAAAGCTCCAATTCACCAACGAGCTCCATGCACATGTTCAACACACAAGCAAGAGGGGAAAAATGTTGGGCTATATAGGGGTTTACCTCAATCAAACCTCCGCTTTGGTATTTCCACCTCCATGGACAACTAGAATAGCCACAAAGTAGAAAGTGCAATAAAGGAAATGAAAACAAAAAGTAATAAACACTACAAGAGATGCTACGCTACTCTATCAAACCACAAACTAAAAATGAAGTGATACCACCTCCACCCAAAGGCTCTCAAGGCCAATGAAGGGAGAATGCAAGCAATGAGCTTGGCAAATTCAACACAACCGCAACAATGATGAAGGGAGGTCTCACAAGACTCCAAACTCGTAACTTCTATGGTAGAACCACACGTATAAGGATGGAATTGATGGAGTAACAAGCTTGCTTGCTGCAATGCTCAATGGAGTTTTGAAAAATGCTTGAGAGAATGTGATAGATGGCTAGAAGATGAATGGATGAGTGTGTAGAGAATTGCTAAAGAGATGAAGTGATTATGAAATGAATGCCTTTGAAAACCAAAATGGAAGAGAAGGAGCCATTTTCGGTTCAGTTTGGTAGCACATAAGCATTACAATTCATCCCTAATGAGGAGCATAACGTCCCTACGGACTCTAGAGGTGGGAATTTGTCAAGGACTGCAAAGCGTCGTGCAGACGTCTGCACACCGCACTCGCGTCCCTTACAAAAATTCCCCCGCCAATACACAACATGCGCCAAGTGGATGGATTTCAGATGGGTGATGTTGAATTTCACCTTCAGGTTTGATTTTCTAAGGTGAGGGGATGCAAAAGGGGAATTTAAAGAAGGGGTGCAAATTTGCTCCTATACACCTCCGTCATCATTTCCATGTCATGCTTTTCTTACCATTCCTATCTCTTCACATCCCATCATCTTTGTTGGCATCATTTCTATCTGTGCCATTAAATCTCCAAGGATTATGTATTTATGCTAGTTCATTTGTCGTACTCTAGCATTGGATTTCTCACCCCACTAGATCTCCAACTGTCCTTTGGTAATTGGTAATATGATAAGGTTTTATATTCTTTAACAATTTATTATTTTTATTTATTTTCCATGATGATTGGTGATTTTCCCCGTGGATAGGTTAGCCTTTTAGCTGGGGGGAGGATATATTTGGCATATTCCTTATGGTTATCCGTGATATTATTACCTAGGCAGGGAGCATTTTTTGCCCAATTTAGTTGTCATTTTTGGTACACTAACCGTACTTTGCAGTTAATCCTCCATTTTCACTTATCATTACCTTATCGTATGTCATTTTACCTTTAAAGTTCATTATTTTGCCACCATTTTACCATTTCACCTTTTACCGTTTCCACTTTCCCATTCTTACCATCTTGGTGTTAGTAGTTTTGGTTTTCTAATTTTCATAAAGTGCCAACTTCTTGGCACAATCATGGCACAATAACATCGACATCGTTATGAGCCCACTTCCATGACACGTCTAAGAGTTGCAGTGAAAGCTTACAAAATCTTCAAGCAAGCGCATCAGGATGTATATTATAGACAATTGTGAGGTTGTGACAGTGATGTAGCTAAGGAATTTACGCTTGGTTTCCATCAAAATCAAGTCTCTCTCAAGGGATTGAAGTTCTCTATCATATTCAACACAATAGTAGATGTAATGAGGCTTCCATTATCTGGAGACAATTACTTTCTTGATAGTTCTACAAAATTCATAGATTTTACGACGCATGAGAAAACAATTCCTGCAAAGGGGCGAGTCCGTTGAGATGGTTCATGGACAAGGGACTAAGTTGTGCTCAATTCCTCACCCATGGAAAGATGTTGCTAGGTTTATCATACAATACGCCACTTGTGAAGGAAGGCACGTCTATATCGATGCACAACATTTCTGCCTCCTATTACATTTGCATAAAGGACTGCCTATGAATGTTCCATTTTTTTTTTGTTCTTTACAACATATGAGCAACGTCATTCAAGGTGAGAAGATGTATTCTTTGGCACATCACGGGTTAATTCGGTTATTACTTATCTGTGAATTGAAATTATTGTCCCCTCTTGGCGATTGGGAGAGTTTTGTCAATGTGGGGGAGGATTCAGATCAGGAAGAAGGGAGTCATGGGGAAGAAGGAAATCCTGAGGATGAGGGGAACCCTAAAACTCCAAGCCCTACTCACACTGAGGAAGAGACCACTGAAAAACCTCCTACCTCTAGCTCAAGCCAGAAACATAAGCTTAGTAAAGAAACCCATGTTGCCTCTAGCTCAAGCCCTAAACGTAGGTCTAGCAGAAGACTTTCAAAACCTCCAATTGCTAAAAAGGACTCTCCAAAACATAAGAATGAAAAGGGGTCTATGGATAAATTGAAGGGATTGGCCCAAGTAGCAAGTGATATTATGGAATCAGATGACCAAAAAGACCTTGATTCTGACCTAGAAGTCCTAGACACAGTCTTTAAGAAAAAAAGGGAAAGCTAATAGGGAGTATAGACGGTTTGCAAGAAGAAAGAAGCAAGAGCAACAAGGAAAAATTAGTTATGATGAAGAAGCCTTTGAATTTGAAAACCTTGAGATTGCTTCACCTGTTGGTAATGATCTTAACCCACATGCTACCCATATGATCGATACTATTGATCTTGGTGAATCAGGGACAGTTACTTCACCTCACGGGATAGGAGATACTATACTAGAACAAGAAAGCCTTGAATTCCCCACACCAGGTGAAAGGAAGGACACTGACATTAAAATGGGCACATGGTGTGTCAGACACACAGACAGAGTTCAAACACTAGGACACTATGGGGGGCTTTACAAATTTTGATGAAAATTTAGATGATCAATGGGTTGATGATATTCAAGAGGGTGAACAAGGGCTAGAAGTGCTTGTAAGCCCTATTATCACTAATATAAAAACTAAAAAACTGGATGAATTGATTGATAGTTTAGAAAAGAAACAAAATGATGTCATATAATTTCTTAGTCAAGATGATCAAGAGGCTGAGGAATAATTTAAAGAAAAAGAAATACTCCTGAAATAAATTAAAGACTTGCAGGGATCAACTGAAAAGCTAAAAAGGGAAAATCAAGAATTGCAAAGTCAACTTCAGTAGGAAAACTCTACCTATCAGGTACATGGAACCAAAATTCAAAGATTGAAAATAGAATTGGAACAAGCAACGGTTTCCAAGGAACAACATATGCTCATCAAGGACCATGAGGAATAGATGGAGGCATTGAGACAACTTTGGTCTTGGAGATTGCCAACACCATCCAGAGACTAACAAGGTTATCTTGGTTTGTAGTTTCTCCTTCCTTACATGGGGACATGCAAGATCTTCAGCTAGGGGGAAATGATGGGCAAAAATTAGGCCTTACTATTTCATCCTTTATTTGTCCTTTTACCCTTGTTTATGTTGTCTTGTTCATACTTCGTGTCACCATTTGTTGTCAGAAAATGAATATATTTAATAAGTTATGAAAAGAATTAAAACTGTCCATAATGCTAATTATTTGAAGAAGTATTAATCATTTCATGGTTATTTGACAGGGATAATTAAGGATGTGAGTTCAGTTGTTGTGAGTATGTGGAAGGCAAAAGACTAATGAAGAAAATAGTTGTTAATTTGGAACAGTTGCTGATGACATTTTACTTAGATTACTTTTTGTTATATTTATGTTTCTGATAAAGACAAATTATGTTTGTACTAGCCTTAGGCCGATGGTCTATTTTTTATTGCATACTTTGGTTTGTTGGTCGTAGGTCACAACAAACCCAAATCTATCACTTTTCAGCATATCATCTAGTTTATATATATGTATATCTCAGACTGAACATATATGCATGGTGATTAATCTATAAACAAACTTTTGCTATACTTTCATTTGAATATTCCTGTGTGTGTGGATGATTGTTTTGGTGTAAAACTAGGCTTATTACCTCATCACCAAGTGAACCAGGGAGTAAGTGCCCACTACTTGGATCACGCGGTGATTCTGTCAATTTAGTTGGTGTGGTAACACATGCTTTTATTTCTATAATATTTTAATTTCATGTATGCAATGTGTGATTCTATGTATGTCTTATTTTTTTAGCATTTCCATTTTGTAATTTGATTTAATCAATTTCCATTTCTGGATGAATGCTTTATCTGATAATAATGGTTTGTTAAACAGAAGCATGGGAATGAATTTATTCTAAATAAAGTAAAGAAGTTGTTGTCATTGTCTTATATTCTATTTATATTCTACAACTATTTCTATTAAACTTCCTGTCACACTTCCTAGCATAAATTCTATGACTTCCTGTCACAGAGTAGAAATATAGTTATTAAACCATATTTCTAATTAGATAATCATTGTGAGAGTTAGCTACATTCATCCCCACTTAATTCACTAGTCTCATCCCTTAGGCAAATAGCCACAACACCTTTCATGAGTTTACAATTCTTGAATTGACACTTAGTAACAAACTAAGGAAACTGACACGAAATTCCCAAGGACTGAATTAAACCCAACCAAGTTGACAAAATTACAAAGATAGTTTATTCCCAACATCAGTCCATAGTTTTATCCAAATAAGAGGGTTGGGAGTTGGTCTCCTCCTTCAATGGATTTTTTGAAGATCAAAACTGATGGCTCTTCTAGGGGTAATCCTGGGCCTACTGGGATTGGTGGGGCTGGGAGAGAAACTCTGGTTTTTGTTATTTTTCTATTTTCCATTCATAAAGGGCAGGAAACCAACAATCTTATGCAGGGGTTGGTGATTTTTTGGGCTATTGAGTGTGCCTGCGCCCTTGGTTGGCATAAGATTATCTATGAATTAGATTCACAGATCATTATTATTTTATTAAATGAGAAGATTTTGGAGGGGGTCAATTGGCATCTTGCTTTGGTTGTTCGACATATTTTGCAGTTGTGTTCCATACTGGAAGTGGTGTCTTTTATTCATATCCCTTGGGAATGAAATAAAGTTGTAGACTGTTTGGCCAAATGGGCTTATGAGCATGCTGGTGACTAGAAAATTGAGGGATGTGAGCAATTATCCCCTAATTATTACCAATTTTTAAAGAAGATTATTTCAGAGGACATGGCTAGTTGATGTTAGTTGGTGGATGGTTTTGTCGTGGTATTGAGTCTTGGTTGGTGTTTGCTGGCCTAGTGATCATGCTTATCTTTGGGTGCCTTTGTGGACCTTGATTTTTTGTATTGGTGATTTTTTGATATTAATAAATTTTTACTCTCTTTATTTAAAAAAAACTCATTGCTCCAATCAATTAGTTCTTTCAAATTTAATAATTTGGAAAATTATGAACTTCCATCTTAGTTCCTTTGTTAATCCTTTTAAGATCTCTCAAGAAATGCTCTTCTCCTACATCCATTGGTTTGCTCATTTTCTCTTCATTTTTCTTCTATTATAGTTCCTTCATCACTACCATCTTCTCTATTATGTTCTTGATTTCTTTTATGATCAACAACAAAAATGACTATCTCATTTTGGATTTGTTTAAACATATGCTCCATCCTATTTATTGTAGGAAATCTTCTTCTTGGGCATCTAACCAATATCAATGTCATTAACATAATCACACTTTTTAGATTTAGCTAAATAAAAAATATTGTCTCTCATAGCCCTCTACAATTGCAGGACTTCTCACATAATTATGATAAATCTAGAGCTTTCAAGACACCCATAACCCCTCTAATCCTCACTTTGGTACGATTTCATGTAATCTAGATTAGAGAGACTAATTAAAATCGATCCAATCTAATAACTTGGATTCATTCACTACACATTTAGCATACGCAAGAAAACATAACTACAACAAAATATTGACTCTTTATCACTCAATATAAATTGATTATAATTTCTACATTGTAATAGAAGGTATAAGATCTTCCTAAAGACTCCCTTCTTTCTATACGATGAACTCTTAAAAACATCCATGTAACAAAATTTCATTTGTTTCCCATTTCTCACCTCAAAATACCTCATTATTTTTTCTCATCTTAATGCATTTGGCTTGCCTATTCTTTGTTCAATATATACCCCCTTGCTCTCTCTCTCACTTATTATACTCTCCAGAGTCTTCAACCCATTTCTTGAATTGCTACCACCAAAAAAACATTTGATCTTTCCATTCTATAGATAATGTCACTCCCCATCATGAATATACATGCATACCACCAAAATGAATAATAAATCACTATGACTAGCTTGAATGATAATAAAAAGAATACAATGTATTCTTACGAGCAAGAAATAATCTATGTTAAATTCAAATGGCCAAGAAGGAACATGTAAACCCACACAACCATATGAAGAATAATAAAAAAATGTTGAAGAAAATAAAACTAATCAAGAAAAGGCATAATTCAATCTCTAATTTAAAATGATGGGTTTTTTCAACCGCACATTCTTATGTTAGTGCCTAGAGTAAATAAAACAACAAAAAATTAAAAACAAATTATTGCATGTTGATTCCATTGTTGAAAGAAATACATAATACCTAGATACCTAATTGAATTGTTCTTATATTACCAAGGTTAGAAAATAAAAGCACAAAACTCCTTTTAGAAATATGATAGCTAGCAAGCAAAATCAAAAGGAAAACCAATATTAAGGTTAGTCCTAATATCATGACCTTCCAAAGTAGTAATAATATTGCATAAAATAACAATAAGTATGACATATGATCAACACTCAACTCAACACTAAGATTTATAAATTTATGCCATTACTTTGAAAAGTGAAACATTAAAATTGTTTTCTTGTAATTGACCACATAGTTCTTATTGTGGCTTATATACAATTCACACAAAGTAATTCTTTTGTAATAGCCTCATAAATGAAAGATAAATTTATAGCAACTTGGTTTTGGTCTAAAATAACACATTGGTGACTCTTAAACACTGCTACTTTGGTCTTGTTAACACATAAGAACCTACAATCTTTATATTGATCTCTAAAAATAGCACTACTACTTTGGTCTTGGTCTCTAAAAATAACAAGTAATTATGTTGAAGGCATTCCTTATATGAAATGGACAACCTGCTTTTTGAAATCAACGGCTAAGAATTGAGGAGAAGGATGTAAGATAATGCAATTAATCATAACCATCCATATTTTTCTTGTAATTCTCTGTTTTTATTTTTAAAATGATTCAACAATTTAAAAATAAGGTTTTTATTTAAAAATCAAAGAAAAGAAAAAAAGTTGATAAGATTGAAATAAAAAATAGAACTATATTTTATTAGTATTTCAATTATAATAACTTTGTCTACTTTTATTTTTAAAATGCTTTAATAATTTAAAAGTAGGCTTTTTGTTTTAATAACAAAGAAAAGAAAAGAAGTTGATAATATTAAAATGAAAAATAAAATTATATTTTATTAATATTTCAATTCTAATAAATTTAAAATTAGTTTTATTTTTTATTTAATTATTAATTAATTTAATAAGTTTATTATTTATTATTATTTTTATTAATATTAAGTGTATTTTATTTTAATATTTAATTTAGGCTTTAGTTTTAAATTTATTTTAATTATTTATGTCTTCTTATGAAATTACAAAAATAATTAATAGTTATTCAAATTATTTTCATTTATAATTATTTGTCTTATTAGTCATCACTTGTAACAGAGTTGGCTAGGGGTTGGGGTTTGCATCCCTCAAGGTCACAGGTTCAACTTCACTTCATAGTGGGAAAGGCAAGGGTCGGTATTATTGTGCCAGTTCCTGCTCTACTGACTTGGGTATAGGAATGGGCTTTGCCCCTAACCTCCTTGAGGTTAGATAAAAAAAAATTGTGAAGTCATGTAGTTTTTCGAAGTCATGGGATAAAAACATAAATTGCTATGGTATTGTATGGGTTGAATAGGAGGGTTATAAGTTGAATCTGGATGATGAGAGTCAAATCATCTTATTATATACTTTTGTACATCTTTATTAATATATTAATATATATAGGTATCCTACTTCTTGCCTAAAAAAAAATGTCTTATTAAAATTTTAATTATTGTAGAATAATTTATTGAATTTTTTATTTTAATTTATATAATAAAATAAATTTAAAACTTAAAATCTAAATTAAAAGTTAGAGAGAGAGAAACTAACTTTTTATTAGTCATTTCATGCCAATAATCCAAGGATAGCATGTGTCCCTAGGGAGTTATGCTTAGGATAGCATGTTGTTTGATTAAGGATATGATAATTCACCTTTAAGATCTCTTTAGTGTACTCTTTGCACATTTAAGGAGAAAAATAGATAGAGAGAAAAGAGAGAGGAAGAGAGAAGGGAGAGATAGAAATAAGATATAGAGAGGCAAAGGGAGAAAAAAG
Source organism: Sequoia sempervirens (assembly GCA_007258455.2). NCBI lineage: Eukaryota > Viridiplantae > Streptophyta > Pinopsida > Cupressales > Cupressaceae > Sequoia > Sequoia sempervirens. The sequence goes on from VDFB02281492.1 coordinate 1,075,321,822, forward strand.
AGAAAGAAATGAAGATATATATATATAGAGAGAGAGAGAGATCTTTATATCTTTGTCCCCCTCTCTCTCTCCTTCCCACCCACCCTCTCTCTCTCTCTCTCGCTCTCTCCCCCCTCTCTCTCTCCCTCTCCCTCTCTCTACCTCTCTATTTATTTCTCTCCTACCTCTCTTACTTTATCTTCATCTCTACCTTTATCTTCCTTTCTCCTCGATCTATAGACATGTATCCCTCTCTCTCCCCCTTTCCCTCTTCCTAGACCTATATATCTATATCTTTTTTCATGTTTATCTCTATCTCTCCATATTTATTTTTTATCTCTCCTTCTATATCTATCTTGTTATTGTAGCTTTAAAAATTGTCACCCTTGACAATTTCACACAATGTTTTCTCCCCCTTAAGTCATTGGACCTAATTGAACACCTAATTTCCTATGTTATGCATTCCACATCCCATTTTAACACTTACCGACAAATTGTAAATGGAAAACAAATGCATTCATTTAATATTTTAGCCCCAACTTCAAAAATCCCACAAAATAGGTTTGGGACACTGGCACCTAGGGTGCCTATGTCCCCCTATTTTGGCTCCAAATTCAAATATGTTAGAGAGCCTATTTTATTATTTGAAATACAAATATCTAAAGTTGGTTTTCAGGATCTAATTTGAAGAAATTAGAATAATTGCATATAAATACCCAGTTATTGCATCATTTGAAGGACATCTAGAAACTATTGGCAAAATTGGTGGTCAAGAAACTATCAAGCAAGTCAAGAGAAATATTTCAATAATTCATTGTAGTAATTCAAGATCAAGCATCATGTGAATCCTATGTGAGTTTATGTATGTTCATGTTATCATTGTTTGTGAAGGCTAACCCTTGTTGTAGGTCTCCAAGCAATTCAAGCAAATCAAGAAAGCAATATCCAAGACCTTGAGGAGATGCGCATGACTTCAATACTTCAAGGAAGCCATTAAAGGGTGGTGAGTTGCAACACTTTATGGATTCATCATTCGTTCCCATCATTTATCCTTTTATCATTGACATTGTCATTATGAAAGTGGAAATACTAACATGGGGTTTGACTAAGGTAAGCCCCTAAATGGCACAACCCTTCCTCTCTCTTTGAATGTGCAGGTTTTAGGCTTGAAGGAGATTGAAGGAAGTTTGAAGATCAATTATTTGTTGTTCCAATCAAAACCCTAGGCTTGGACAATTCACGAAAACTTACCTACAAAATTATTCGATAGTGAACCGACAAATTTATAGATGGAAATTGGAAGCTCTAATTTGGTTCTTAAGGACTACAAAAATAGATCTAAAAAAAGACCTACTAGGACAATGACACTCCCAAAGGAAATTTCCTTAGAAATCAGGCTCCAATTTATACCATAGGTGCACAGTGTCCTACTCATTCTATTCTCATAGTCTGATTTTTCCTATGACATTTCATATTTGTTGTTTCTATGTTAGATTAGTTATTTACATCATTAGGTCAACTTAATCATTACATTTCATTATTAAGTTCATTTTAGATTTGGTGATGGGCTGGTTGACTCACCTTTTAGGTTGTAAGTCAACCATATACCTTGTTCAAATCCACCAGACCCTCACTACCTCAAATCTCTAAAGAATACCTTAGGAAAAGTGCCTAAACCCTAGGGTTCCACTTTTTCTATGTATAATTTTGGTGAACCTGACATGTTGACATTATAAACCTTCTAAAATTTGAAGCAATTCACCCTAGATCTAGGTTTAATATTGCATTGCTTTGCATTGTTCATTTAGGCATTCATTTTTTAAACATAAAAGGCATAAAAATTCAAAAAATTGCGTATCATATTGCATTATAGGTTGCAATAGGGTTAATTTCAACCATTATAGTTCAAATCTACATTTCAATTGTACTCACAAATCTACCTTAGCTCATTTAAGTCTGAAATCAAATTTGAAATTTTTCATTGCATCCATTTAGGCATCTTTCATATAGCTCAAAAAGTGAAAAATTACATTGTTTAAAAAAAGGCATCAACATTATCATTTTTCAGATTTTGGCATATTAGAATCAATCTAGTGTTGCATCTTAGATCTGGAAATTGCATTTATAATTGTCCTTTATTGCTTGAAGATTTTGTAAATTATTGCACACTTGAATTGTGAATTACATGATTAGCCAATAGGCTATTGTGGGTGGGAAATCCCACCGGATTAGTCTATTGTCTGATGCTGAGAAATTTTTGAATTTTTTCGATGTCGTATTGTAATCTTGAGACCTTGGAGTTGACGGGTGGACAGTATGAAAAGAGTGGTCTTCACTGGTGTTACAGAAGATGTACGGAGCACAAGTAATAACGTAAATGCACAGAAAAAAAAAATGATGCATATTTTGGTGGCATAAGAGGGGCAACAAGAAAACCAGCCTGTGAAATAAACGTGAAAGGGCAGAGAAAGCAATGAAAGCTCCAGAATTCACAATGCTCGAGCTGGTGTAATGTCACATGCACGACTCACTACACGAGAGATGTAAAATATCAACATTATGCACGACTCACTACACAAGAGATGTAAAATATCAACATTCTCATTAGGAAGATGTTGTTGTGTGTTGTATGTGCTCTTCATAGTAGCAACCATAATAGGCATAATAGCACTAGTTGTGTTCTTAGTAATAAATCCCAAGAAGCTCGAATTCGAGCTGCAAAGTGTCACAGTAGAGGCGTTGCGCGTGGACCCACCTCTAGGCAATGCCTCTGTCATGGGCAACATGGAGGTGTTCCTCTCACTCAACATCGCCATGGTGTTTGTTGCTAGTAAGCCTAATAATGTGGGGATTAAATACAACCCATCTAAGTTCTATGGCATGTATAAGGGCATGCCAATTGGGGTCGCTATTGTTCTTGCCTTTTATCAGCCCTCACAAAGTCACACGACAGTGCAAATGCAATTTCTTGTCAACAGGGTCAATATTTTGCAGGCTGTTGCACTTGATTTGCTCAAAGATGCCACGATAAATGATCGAGTCTCACTATGCTTGACTGGCGATGTTGGCACCAAAATACATGTTGTTCAAATTGCTCTGCCTCAAGTTCAGGTTTGTCTCTGCATGCTCTGTAATACTGCATTTTAAGTCAACAAATCAGCATAGTCAAATTTTTCTATCAATTGACGGAGGCTTCAACATACTTGAATAGTCATGTAATTTTACAAAAGCTTCAATTTTAGCTCTACTACTTTCTTGTACAATAATACTGGCTTCCTCCAATGATTATATATATTGGGTTTTGTAGAGGATGCTTAAGAGATGAATATAGAAGTTAGGTACGGTAGGTTTGTTAATTGGACTATTTGTTAATATGAAGTAACTATTTAGGAAGAAGGGATCAAGATGAGCGGTTGGGATAGTGTTTAATTGAAATTTTGTTTAGGGTGATGCTCCCTTAGAAGGGTGGGATTAGGACAATATTCTCAGTAGGCGATGCAGAGAATATTTTTGAAGTGATTTGTAGAAAAATATCTTTATACAATATCAAATTTTTAGCTTTTCTAAAATTTCAAACAAAATGTAGTATACATATGCTTACATTGAAAGCATTTAAAATCCGTGATGTTGTAGTAGATTTCCAAGAAAATAGCTACTTTGCATTTAAAGGTGATGAGATTTACATTTTTTTTCTTCTTCTTCCATACCCAGCGAAAATAGAAGCGGGAGTTGTTCATAGGACCATGTACTTAGTTTCGCTATAATCTGACTAGTTCTGTTGATTGAGTTGAGGAAATTTCGGGGTCATTTGTCATAGAATACTATTGACGAAAATTTAGTTTCGCTAGAATATGTTTGACAAAAAAATTCGCTTGCCCATAGCTTTCTGATTATTTCCCAAATAGTGTAGCCATACTGCATCCATTTAAACATATTTTCCTAGGTTCTTATTTCGGAAGCACTTTCCATTGTATCATTGTCTTTCTTTAATTAGACAATGGCTCCCATGTCTGACTAAACAAATGGGTCCATTGAAGATTCCATAGTTACCCAGTTTCCTAACTTGCAGTTTCTGGCAATAAAATAATGAGCAGTAGCTCTCTCTAGGGAGCCTTTTTCTCAAGGCAAGTTAGAGTACGGTACTATGGACGAGGACTTCAATATTTTGTGTGTCTCAAGAAATTAAGAAACCGTGTAAATGGAGTTGTCATTGCAAATCAAATCTTGTACTGGGTTGCAAATTTTTCGGGGACCGTGTAGATATATTACACTATGTTTGGCTATGGCTTACCTCAGCTTCATTTTCCTCGATGTTTTTAGCTTTATTTTCTTAGGTCCAATTATGTTGGGGTTGTATTCAGGGCTAGTGTTTATCTAGTTATAATTATCATCTGAATGGAATTGGGATTCAATATGTGGGGTATGGTTGATGTGAACCTAAATTCTCTCCCACATGCTAAATAATCTTGTGAGAAGTCTTGAACCTAAACTTTCCCTTTTAAAAGAATGTCACTTCTTTGTCCTTCTGCTCGGTAGTATCTTTTGCTGCCATGATTTCCTTTTACTAAATCTTGAAAACTTCATGCTCATCTCATATATAGTTTGACTATTAGTTACTAGAGAATGAAGCACAACCTTATATTTGTTGGAAATAGGATGCCATTTAATTGCAAATCCTAAACATTAATTATTTCATATATCTCCTAGATTTTTGGAATGTGTTCAACAACAGTAAGATTAGGATGAGATTAATATTTGATGAAATAATCATGATTATTGACATTTGTAATTAATTATAAATGTAAGGAGCATGTGAGGGCGTCCATAGTGAGTTCCTAAATAATAGGGGCACATGGGACACCCACATGGTAAGGTGACACTCACCTTGTGTTCAGTTAACTATACGGAGTAATAGTTAACACTTCTGAATGCATGTAAAGATCCTAGGACTTAGGATTTGATGTTTGCATGCTTGAAGTTTAGTTTAGTTCAGTTCAGTTTAGATCAGTTCAGTTCAGTTTAGTTTAGTTTAGTTTAGTTTAGTTTAGTTCAGAATCAGTTTAGTTTAGTTCAGTTCAGTTATGGTTTAGTTGTCTTCAGTTAGTTTCATTTGTATGTTAGTTAACTTTAGTTAACTTGGAATGCATGGCTAATAACATTGAGTTGTATGACAGATAACAGGGGATGACCATTCTTGCATGAATGGTGTTGAGTAAATGTTTCAGTTAACTAGAAATCACTTGGAGCCAACTTGGGCACCCAAGATGCTTTCTTGGATTTACCTCTCTTGCATGATAAGATATTTCTGAAGGCTCAATTAAGTAGGATTACTTATGGGTGCCAACTTTGAGGAAGAGCTTTGGAATTATCACCAAAGTGAAGGATAAGTTGTAGCTTCAGTTTGGGACACCCAAATGCATGAAGCACATGTTGCAAGCTTTAGTCTTCACATAATAACTCAACTTGAAGCAATATGGAGTACCTTTTCAAGGGCTTGAGCTTGCACATTGTAATTATCACCATTCGAAGATTACAAGGTTGCATATTGTCTCTATATCTCATTCAAGTTGAAGAGAGTTTTCATAATTGTTATTTGCAGGTGTGAAGAAGATTGGTAAAGACATAACAAGCATTCTCAAGCAAGAATTGGAGCTATTGTAATTCAAAGATTGAATAATAGAATAATTCTTGGTGGATTTTTTTTCTTGAAAGGGTTTCTCCACATTATATCTTGTGTAATCTTTCTAATATCTTGTCTAGTTCTTCTATCAAATTCTCTCTTCATTCTACAACAATAAAATGCATTAATCAAGATAATCACCCACAAAGAATATATGTAACACAGAAAGAGCTTACTTAGATTAGCAATATTAAAGTTTTACAGAGTATTAAGCTAAGAAAACACCTCATTTTTCAACATTTGGTATCAAAGCTGAGGTTGGCTAGAGTATTGGTACGCCTTTCTCTTAAAGTTTGAAGGATTTATTGGCTTAGTGGGAGCTCTTATTATTTTAGTAATTTGCTGATTTTGGAATTAAAGTTTTTGTTACAATGAATTCAAGGTTAGATATTGAAAGGTTCAATGGTTCTAACTATGAAATGTGGAAATTAAAAATGGAAGATCTTCTTGAAGAAAGAGATCAATGGTTAGATGTTAATAACGAGACAAAGACACCTACAACTATGTCATATGAAGATTGGGCTAAGTTAGATAAAAAGGCAAGAGGAACAATTAGATTGTGTCTTGCTGATGTTGTTCTTTTAAATGTTTCAGTGGAAACCAGTGCATATAAATTGTGGAAAAGAATAGGAGACATTTATCAAACAAAGAGTCTAACAAATAATTTGTATCTGAAAAGGAAATTATATTCATTGAAAATGAAAGATGGTGATTCAGTAGCACAACATTTAAATGCTTTCAATTTAATTCTTAGTCAGTTAGCATCTGTAGATGTAAAGCTTGAGGATGAGGATAAGTGCATTTTATTGCTTTGCTCTTTACTAGATTATTGGGAAAATCTAATAGTTGCAATTAGTGGTAATGGTGCAGATCCAAAGATGGACAACATCATTCCTACTCTCCTATCAGAGGAAATGAGGAGGAAATCTAAAAGTGGCTCCCAAGATGCCTTGTTTGTAAGAGGTGGGCCTAAAGAGAATGAATCTAATCAAACAAGAAAGGAAAGGGTAAGTCTAAAGGACGGTCAAAAACCCCTAGTAAGAGTAAGGTAGAGTGCTAGAATTGCGAAAAACCTGGACATATTAAAAAGGATTGTAAGAGTAAGAAGAAGAGTACTGATGCTTCTATAGAAAAATCTGATGACAACAATGATGCATTAGTCATTTCTTCTAATACTGTTGTTGATAACTCTTGGCTTCTTGATTCAGGTTGCTCCTATCATATGACTCCTAGAAAGGAGTGGTTCTCTATGTATACTACATATGATGGAGGAGATGTCTTCTTTGGAGACAATAACACAACAAAGGTTGTTGGCAAAGGAGAGGTAAATTGTGTTTTAGTGATGGTAGTGTTAAGACCCTTAATGATGTTTTACATATTCCAGGACTTGCAAGGAATCTACTTTCTGTCTCTAAGTTTAATGATTCTAGAATGCATGTGACATTTGACAAAGGTGGTTGCAGATTGGTGAAAGGGAATATGGTGGTTGCTAAAGGATCTCGGATTGGGACTTTGTTTAAGTTGAATACCTCCAATGTAAATATTTTATCAAATGTAACTGAAGCTGAAAATACATGTATGCTATGGCACCATAGATTGGGCCATATAGGTGAAAAAGGTCTTAGGACCATTCTTAATAAAAATTTGGTTGACAGTATTCCTAATTATAATATTGGCAAAAATAACTTTTGTGAGCACTGTGTGTTTGGAAAGCAATCTAGATCTAAATTTCCTAGTGGTACAAATAGAGCTAAAAGATTATTATAGATTATTCACTCAGATGTAATGGGTCTTGTGGATACTGACTCTATTGGAAAATCTAGATACTATGTCACATTTATTGATGATGTCTCAAGATACACTTGGGTATATTTTATGCATAAAAAATCTGACGTGTTTAATAAGTTTAAGGAATTTAAGGCTTTGGTTGAGAAACAATTAGATAATAAGATAAAAGTGTTAAGATCAGATAATGGTGGTGAGTATTGTTCTAAGGAATTTGATGATTATTTTAAGCATTCAGGAATAGTGAGATAGAAAACTACTCCATATACACCTCAACAAAATGGAGTAGTAGAAAGGATGAACCGAACCTTAATGGAAAGAGCTAGGAGTATGTTAAGTAGTGCTAAGCTTGAATGGTCCTTATGGACTGAAGCAGTATGTACTTGTTATTTAATCAATTGATCCCCTAGTTCATCTATTGAAGATAAAACTCCTTATGAGATGTGGTTAGGTAAGAAACCTAGTGTTGCACATTTAAGGATCTCTAGTTGTGAGGCTTTTGTTCACGTGCCTCAAGAAAAGCAATCTAAATTGGATCCTAAAGCACATAAATGCATATTCATAGGTTATGGTGAAAATTTACAAGGTTACAAGCTTTGGAATCCACTAACAAGAAAATTTTCTTTATCTAGAGATGTTATTTTCAGGGAATTTAGAGCTTATTCAGCAGAAGAACAACCAAAGGAAAATGATACTTCTCAAACAATGCATTTTGAGACAAATACTGAGAAGAAACAAGATGCACATGTTGAAGAACAAGTGGATGAATTGCAAGAAGAGAGTTCAGATAGTTCTTCTGAAATAGAGGCTCAAGATGAGCATATTGAGGAACAAGAAGAAACTCCTTTGAGGAGATCCACAAGACAACGAAATCTCGTTGATAGGTATAGCCCACCTAATTTCCATTGTATTTTTTCTTTAATGAGTACTAATGATGAACCCAGTTCTTACAAAGAAGCTTTGTCCTCAAATGAGAACAAGCTTTGGTCACAAGCTATGCATGAGGAAATTGAATCCTTGGATACTTGTGACACATGGGATCTTGAGAGTTTTCCCAAAGATAGAAAGGCCATTGGTTGTAAATGGATCTTTAAAAAGAAGATTGGTGCAGATGGTAATCTCGAAAGGTACAAGGCTAGATTAGTAGCCAAGGGCTACTCCTAGAGAGAGGGAGTTGACTTTAATGAAATCTTCTCTCCTGTTGCTAAATTAGCTTCTATTAGATTCTTCTTATCTATTGTTGCTACTTATGATTTTGAAATTGAGCAAATGGATGTGAAAATTGCTTTTTTGCATGGGAATCTTGATGAGGAGATTTATATGAAACAACTTGAAGGTTTTATTGTAAAAGGAAAAGAAGAATTGGTTTGTAGGTTAAAGAGATCTTTATATGGATTGAAACAGTCACCCATAATGTGGTACCAGAAGTTAAATGCTTTCGCATTAAAAATTGGTTATGTTAGGAGTGAGGAAGATCATTGTGTTTATATAAAAATTATTGATGATCAACTTTTAATTATTATCTTGTATGTTGATGACATGTTGTTTATTGGTAACAACAAGGTAATGATCAAAGAATTGAAAGCACAACTCTCGAGCACATTTGAGATGAAAAATCTAGGGGCTGCAAAATATATCCTCGGTATGGAGATCAGTAGAGATAGAGGTAACAAAAAGCTTTGCTTAAGTCAGAGCAATTACGTTGATACTATTTTGAAAAGGTTTAACATGTAGGATAGTAAACCAGTTAATATTCCTTTACCAGTTGGCACAAAGTTAAGTTTAGATATGAGTTCTAAATCTGATTTTGATTTTGAGGAAATGTCTGAAATTCTGTATGCTAGTGCAATTGGTAGTTTAATGTATGCAATGGTCTGTACGAGACCAAATATAGCACAAGTAGTGGGAGTTCTTAGTAGGTTTATGTCTAACCCTGGTAAAGAACATTGGACTTATGTTAAGAGGGTGTTTAGATATTTATGAGGGACTTCAAATTATTGTTTAGTTTATCACGGTTCTAATAATATTGATATTATGAATAGATCATTGGACATACAGGGGTTGTTGATTCAGATTGGGCAGGAGATCTAGACAGTCGGAGGTCGACAAGTGGTTATGTGTACACTTTGTTTGGAGCTACGGTTAGTTGGATGAGTAAGAGGCAACCCACGGTTGCTTTTTCCACCATAGAAGCAGAGTACATGGCTGCCACACATGCCTCTAAAGAGGCAGTTTGGTTACAAAGGCTTGGGTCAGGTATTGGTTTTAATTGCAAGCAAGTTAGGCTTGAATGTGATAGTCAGAGTGCTATTTGTTTAGCCAAAAATCCTATGTATCATGCTCGTACTAAACATGTAGATGTTCAATATCACTTTGTGCAAGAAATGGTTGAGAGTGGGAAAGTATTAATTGAAAAAGTTGACACTTTGATTAATGCTATAGATTATCTTATGAAGCCAATTCCTACAGATAAGTTCTCATGGTGTAGAAAGGCCATTGGCCTTGAGTCTTGTACTTGATTTAAATTTATTATTCCTTGTTTAGAATAATTTCAATGTATAATGTCAAGTGGGAGAATGTTGGAAATAGGATGCCATTTAATTGCAAATCCTAAACATTAATTATTTCATGTATCTCCTAGATTTTTGGAATGTGTTCAATAACACTAAGATTAGGATGAGATTAATATTTGATGAAATAATCATGATTATTGACATCTGTAATTAATTCTAAATGTAAGGAGCATGTGAGGGCGTCCATAGTGAGTTCCTAAATAATAAGGGCACATGGGACACCCACATGGTAAGGTGACACTCACCTTGTGTTCAGTTAACTATACGGAGTAACAGTTAACACTTCTGAATGCATGTAAAGATCCTAGGACTTAGGATTTGATGTTTGCATGCTTGACGTTTAGTTTAGTTCAGTTCAAATCAGTTCAATTCAGCTCAGTTCAGTTCAGTTGAATTCAGAATCAATTTAGTTTAGTTTAGTTTAGTTCAATTCAGTTTAGTTCGGTTCAGTTCAGTTATGGTTCAGTTGTCTTCAGTTAGTTTCAATTGTATGTTAGTTAACTTCAGTTAACTTGGAATGCATGGCTAATAACATTGAGTTGTATGACAGATAACAAGGACTACCTCCAGTTAATAGGGGATGACCATTCTTGCATGAATGGTGTTGAGTAAATGTTTCAGTTAACTAGAAATCACTTGGAGCCAACTTGGGCACCCAAGATGCTTTCTTGAATTTACCTCTCTTGCATGATAAGATATTTCTAAAGGCTCAGTTAAGTAGGATTACTTATGGGCCAACTTTGAGGAAGAGCTTTGGAATTATCACCAAAGTGAAGGATAAGTTGTAGCTTCAGTTTGGGATGCCCAAATGCATGAAGCACATGTTGTAAGCTTTAGTCTTCATAGAATAACTCAACTTGAAGCAATATGGCATACCTTTTCAAGGGCTTGAGCTTGCGCATTGTAATTATCACCATTTGGAGATTACAAGGTTGCATATTGTCTCTATATCTCATTCAAGTTGAAGAGAGTTTTCATAATTGTTATTTGCAGGTGTGAAGAAGATTGGTAAAGACAGAACAAGCATTCTCAAGCAAGAATTGGAGCTATTTTAATTTAGAGATTGAATAATAGAATAATTCTTGGTGGAGTTTTTTTCTCGAAAGGGTTTCTCCATGTTATATCTTGTGTAATCTTTCTAATACCTTGTCTAGTTCTTCTATCAACTTCTCTCTTCATTCTACAACAGTAAAATGGATTAATCAAGATAATCACCCACAAAGAATATATGTAACACAAAAAGAGCTTACTTAGATCAGCAATATTAAAGTTTTGCAGAGTATTAAGCTAAGAAAACACCTCATTTTTCGACAATATTCAGTTCGCCTAAAAAAGGTCTATTTGTCAACTTGGCCTGATCTGGAGGAAATGGGTGTTTGTTTTATCTTTAACCTTTGTGTTTTGTGATGTGGATGAATGAGATGTTTCAAGTGGGAGAAGGACGAGCAGAAGAAACTGAGTAATTTTGTTAATGACAGTAGCTCTATAAACTTTAGAAGGCTTGTGTGACTAATGATCTCATGGAATCCACTCCCATTAAGATCAAAAGCATGCCTATTACACCTTCATTCTCACATAACTGACATACAATCAACAAGATTCATGAAACTACGAACATTGCTACTAAAGGAACACAATATTTCTCAAGAGCAGGAGCAACATTCTTTTGAGGTATGTTTAAGGCTCCTTACAAAGTGACATTATCTAAGATGTGGACGAAAATTTGGGTTGACATGAGAAGCACCCAAACTATTAAGTTGCAACCATTCATAAATAAAAGATATTGTAAGTTAAACCTTATTGGTATTTTTCTCTTCATTTGGAAAGTCCCATAAAAATAAAAAGCATCAGATCTTTTTGGAGTTTTGTATATTTTAAATGCCCAAAAATTCATGTTAGCTATTAATTTTTTTTTTAAGAAGTCTCCTAAACATTAGTGAACTCCAAGCATGGGTAAATATAATCTTACGTGTAATTTATATCTCAAACCTTGTGAATGATTTTACTTTCTTGTTTGGTAATAATATTAAAAGATGCACATCAATATACATTGAATGTGGAAATTGTTTGCCTATTTTGATGTTTGCATTTAATTACTATGTATTTTTTAGAACTCGTCATTATTTCTAGCTGATTTAGTTGCTTAGGGTGGAATGATAAATTGGTTTTCCTAGATATCTGCTCAATGCGCATTAACTTTCTCTTGATCTAGTTCTCAATTTAGCAATTAATCTTGTTTTTCTGGGATCAATATCTGGAGGGAGACTACTGGCTCTCCAGATGTTTATTGCATAGACATGTGTTTATCAATGCCACTTGTGTTTGTTCATATTCAAATCTTCTCACATGCCATCATCAATTGAATTTTGCTATAAATAGTTAGTCTTAAGAAAATAAATTTACATTTTCTTGTGATTTTTCCCCTACCCTTCAATATATTGCCAGAGTATATCTTGCTATCGGCATAACCATTGCACCTTGTTGAGGTGCAAGTGCTAGTCATAAATTAGCTAAATTTTGGAAAACAATTCATTGTTAGACCTATTTGCACACAGACTTGAGATCCTTAAATAGTATAATATAGTCAAATTTTGAAATTTACACAATCCTATGCAGGACATAGGCACACTGGGCACCCCTATCTAGCTAAATTGAGGCCAAATTCACTATGCAAATTCTTGACTTTGATCTCTACTCAAATTCGGCATCAGTATTTGCATATCAGTGTTGTAATTGCCTGTTTTGTTGAAAACATTGCTAACTTGATTTATAGGGCATAACATCATGTTCTCATTGCAAAAATCTTGTGTTATATCATAATTCATGTTCTATTGTTATATATTGTTAAGCATTTCAAGGAATTATTGTTACAAGCATGTTACAATGAGTTTATTTCCCACTTTTGTTATTTTTCATTTATCCCTCTCTCACTTTCTCTCCTATTTGTGAAGAAGGTATCTTGGAGTTAGAAGATCTAATCATGGAGTGTCTTAAGAATCTTGTTTGTTTCTCTTCATCTACATCTCCTACTTGGGAGGATATTGTTGGACAAGAGGATGACATCATTGATATATTCCTTTCAAAATATTGTAAGATGGATTGCATAGATGAAGATGCTAAGGTGACCTTAGATCCCCCCTCGATAGAAAATCATCAATACGTAGTCAACTCCATTGAGGTTATGAACACACAATTGGCTATTGGATCTCCTCTAATTATTGGACCTCCTAAAGATCCTCTAATTATTGGACCTCCTAAATCACTTCTCATTTTAGGACATCCTAAATCTCATGGCCATATCTTAAAGTTTGCAAAACAACTCACTACTAGCCATGTGTTGAAGCAACCAAGTTATCATATTGTTGCTCACACATATAACACTAGAAATAATAAGCAACCAAAACAAACACCAACATCCATTCCATTGCCCGAACCATACCTCCTACTTGCACCTAACATTCCATAGCATAGTGGTAAAGAATTTGATCTTGTTAAGCAACTTCGTAACACTCCAACTAAGATATCCTTGTGAGATTTGATTCAAACATCACTTGTTTATCATGGCATGCTTCAAAATGCTTTAAAAAAAGTTGTTGTCCCTGCTAGTGTGCAACCAAATGATGTATCAACTTTGCTTAAAGCTATGAATGAGGTTAATTTAGATATTTTTTAATTAAAATGAATTACCCCCTCTGGAAACGTAAAAACAAAATGATGCCTTGATGATAATGGTTATTATTAACAAGGTTGGGATTAGGCGAACCCTTGTTGACAATGGTTCAGGGCTTAATGTTTGTATCATTAACCTTTTCGACAAAATTGGAGTGGATAAAACCTTAATCAAACCCAACGCTTTATCAATTAAAGGTTTTGATAATGTGGGAAGATAACCACTCGGTGTGATTATATTACCTATTAAAGTTGGTCATTTTGTGTTACAAACTCCCATCCATGTCATGACCCATGATATTTCATACAATCTTCTCCTGGGTAGACCATGGATTCATGAAATGAAAGGAGTGCCTTCAATGCTTCATCATTTAATGAAGTACACATACAACAATAAGGTTTACATGATAAAAGATGATCCTAAATTTGAAAATTATTTACAAACTAAAACATGAATAGAGAGTCCTTTTAGAACATTGATACCAACTTCAAAAGTGGAACCTTTACAAATTGAAGACAAAGATGCGTGCCTTTTATCCATGACAAAGTTGTATGATGATTGGGGATCATTAGATTTCACACCTACATTCATGGGGGAATACAAGATTACACAATCAAAATCAAAAAAAGAGAAAGAAGCCACAATGATATCAACACAATCTATCACTAAATCATCAAAAACATCCACAAATTATAGCAAAGAGGAAAACACAAATTTTACACATCTACTTATGATGAAAATGATTATAAAAAGCCACCTTCTTCAAAAGAGATGGAAGCCATTTATGGAAGAGGTTATCAACTTTTGAAATAATTTGGCTATAATGGAAAAGGATGTTGTGTAAAAGAATAAGACATTTATGTCCCTAGAGAGCCCAACACACAAGAAACAACAAGAGGTCTTGGTTATTGTCCTTCAAAAATAGCGAAAACATCACAAAGACCTTCACTTAATCATGCAAGTTTCTCCCAAGACAAATAGCATTAGTTGCTACTCCTTGCCATGTGGTAGTTGTAGTATCACACAATACTCACTACCATGCATGGGGGCATAAACTAGGCTTTATGCAATCATATTTCATCTTGCAAGGAGTAGCATATCATCATCCATTATGTCTCATCTTTGTCCCTACACTTGGGGGCAAAGGTTTAGGTGCATTCCTTCTGGTAAGGGATCCCTTTCTATCTCCGTAAAATGTTAGTATAGCAAGTACACTAACATTTTAAGGGGGCATATGGTCCCCAACTCATTATTTGCATAAGAAGTGGTCCATTTTTAGTGATGATAGCATACATCTCCTAGGAAGTGTGATCTAGACAATGAAAATGCAATCTTCTTGATCTATGTTAGTGTCTCCTTTGTGTTGATATTAGGCTTGATGTCCCATAATAGTGTGACCTTTCTTGGCATTTGATGTTCCCCTTGGTGTTAATGTTATGGCTAGTATTCCCTAAGGTGTGAGTCTTCTATTCTGTGACTTGTCCTCTCTTGGTGGTGATGTTGTGTGATATTCCGTAAGGTGCGACCTTTCATGTATTGAGCAGAGCCCCTTTGTTATTTTGTAAAACACCCTTTGCGATGGTGTTGTTCATAACACCCCTTGAGGTTTTTTCCTTGTCTTGACCATCTTCTTAGATGTTTATGTACCTTCTTAGGTGTCTTTGTGCCTCCTTAGGAAAATATTTGCACCTTATTAGGTGAGTTTTGCACTTTTTAGGCGAGTTTATGCACCTTCTTAGGTGATACCTTGGAAAATTTGGTTAATGGATTCAACATAACACAAATTGTTGGTTCATGGACACCCTTTTTAAACATGGACGCTGAGCATAACACAACTTGCTTGACAATAGAGCTATGCGTTTCATGAGTGTTTAGCATAGCATAGCTTGCTAGACCTTGTGGAACCCATAATATTGCATGGACACCCAGCATAACATAGCTTGCCAACTAGTAGATCCATGTAGCTTATGAGTGATGTGGCATAATGCAACTTGATAGTCCTCATGGGAGCATTCCTTTATTCGATGAATGACCTTTGGTATTTGAGATAATTTAAAACTGAGGTCTCTTTACCTTATTGACTCAAATCCCTTTAGTACTAACCTTGTGTTTTGTTGTGTTTCTTTTGTGTGTCTTCTTCGTGTTTGCTTTGTATTTACATCGTGTTTGTGTTTATTTTGTTGTCATCTATATGTTATGTTGCATCATGTGTTTTCATTGTGTGTGCTTCATGTTTTCAACATGTATATTTGTGTATGTTGTCTTGCTACATTTCATGTGTGTGTGTTCCTTTGTGCTCATGTTGGTTTGCCATGGGATCTTAGATCCCGAAGGCTTACATGCTCCCCCTTGATCCTTTGTCATCCTATTTCTTCATCATTTGGACATTTAGACCCCTCTTGACATGGATTTTCTACTTTAACTCATGAGTCTAAATGTAAGTTCATACTCTCACTAAAGTGGGGGCTAAATGTAGCATCGAAAAATGTCACCCTTGAAAATTCCACACTATGTTTTGCTCCCCCTTAAGTCATTGGACTAATTAAACACCTAATTTCCTAAATTATAAATTCTAAAACCCATTTTTAACACTTATCAACAAATTATAAATGAGAAACAAATGCATTCATTTAATATTTTGGCTTCGACTTCAAAACTCCCACAAAATAGGTCTAGGACACTACACCTAGGGCGCCTATGTCCCCCTATTTTGGATCCAAATTTAAATATGTCGAAGATCCCCTTTTATTATTTGAAATTCAAATATCTAAAGTCGATTATCAGGATCTAATTTGTGGAAATTAGAATAATTGCATATAAATACCTAGTTATTGTATCATTTGAAGGATATCTAGAAAATATTGGCAAAATTGGTGATCAAGCAATTATCAAGCAAGTCAAGAGCAACATTTCAGTAATTCAAGATCCAAGCATCATGGAAAATCCTATGTGAGTTTATGTATGTTCACATTATCATTATTTGTGAAGGCTAGCCCTTGTTGTAGGTCTCCAAGCAATTCAAGCAAGCAAGATCCAAGACCTTGAGGAGATGTGCATGACTTTAATCCTTCAAGGAAGCCATTGAAGTGTGGTGAGTTGCAACACTTAGTGGATTCATAATTCCTTCCTATCATTTATCCTTTTATCATTGACATTGCCATTGTGGAAGTGGAAACACTCATAGGGTTTGATTAAGGCAAGCCCCTAAATGACACAACCCTTCCTATCTCTTTGAATGTGTAGGTTTTAGGTTTGAAGGAGATTGAAGGAAGTTTGAAGATCAATTATTCATTGTTGCAATCGAAACCCTAGGCCTGGACAACTCACAAAAACTCACCTACATAATTATTCGATAGTGATATGATAAATTTGCAGACGAAAATTGGAAGCTCTGATTTGGCTCTCGAGGACTACGAAAACAGATCCGAAAAAGAAATACTAAGAAAGTGGCACCCCTAGAGGAAATTTCACAATAATCAGGCTCAAATTTATACCACATGTGCACAATGTCCTACTCAGTCTATTCCCGTAGTTCAATTTTTCCCATGACATTTCAAATATGTTGTTTCTATGTTAGAGTAGTTATTTACATCATTAGGTCAATTGAATCATTGCATTTCATTATTAAGGTCATTTCAGATTTGGTTAAGGGTTGGTTGACTCACCTTTTAGGCTGTAAGTCAACCATATACCTTGTTCAAATCCATCAAACCCCCACTACCTCAAATCTCTAATGAAACATTTGGAAAATTGCCTAAACCCTAGGGTCAAATCTTAGGATTACACTTTTTCTATGTTACAGTTATCTCACAATCTCTTTCTATGCCTATGTCTCTCCCTCTCTCTATTTCTCTTTAAATATCACTTCCTATATCTTTATCTTTCTATCTCTCCATCTCTATATATGTATCTCTTCCATCTCTATCTATTCCTCTCTCCTCTCTCTCTCTTTACCTCTCCCTCTCCTATCCATACCCCTCTCCTCCTCCATATCCATCTCCCCTCCATCTCCATCTCTATCTTCCTCTCTATCCCTATCTCCTTACCCCCTCTCTCTTGCACACTTTTCCCCCTCTCCTCTCTCTATCCCTATCTCTCCCCCTCTCTCTCTATTGCAAACATAACATGACTCTCTTGGTAATGAAGCTTGATTATCTTCCCAATTTAGAGGTTTTGTTTCAATCATGTTTGGATTCCTGTAAGTGAATGCATACTTGATTTGAAGCTATCACTTTTCCATTGAGACCTTTGTTGTACAAACAATATCATTTTTTAAATAGCTGACCAATTGACCTCATATTCAATACAAATGTCTGAAAAAAAAAACAAAAAAAAAAACAATTTTTTTTCTTTTTTTCCTAATTGACCTTCCATACTTTTCAGTGTGCCCATTGCACACCAAGGTGCAGTTGCTAGTTATAAACGAGAAGGCATAAAATACATAACAAAAAGGGAAAAATTCAAAACAAATTCAAGTACCTCCTATTTTTGATGATAAGATCTTACGTGAAACCGAATCACATCACAATGGAGGGACTAGGTAGTGACTACGCGACACTCTCTTTTTTAACATAGCGAAAGTTAAATTAAAGAAGCCCTAATGGATAATAGATATATTTAATAATTAACCGGAGGAGAGTTAGGGTTTTGTATATGAGCTGCGCTTTTAGCTTTGGAAAGCCTATTTTGTGAAGGGGCAAACGAAGACAGGAGGCGCGTACAATTGTGGTGGTGTTTGCAGGGAAAGAAGGCAGCTAAATATGAAGATTGTGGCAGCTATATTGCTGGCTGCGTTGGGCGGCAACACCTCCCCTTCTGCAGACGACATCAAAGGCATCCTCGGCTCAGGTACCCATTCCCATCTCTAACTTTATTATGCTTAATCAATCTAGATCTCAAAATTGTTGGAGCATTTTTTAGATGATTATGGCATGGTGGTAATATGAAGGTGTGGGTTTTTGCAGTTGGGATTGATTGCGACGATGATAGAATAGAGCTTCTGTTGGGTCAGCTGAAAGGAAGGGATTTGGCGGAAGTAATAGCGGTGGGAAGAGAGAAGTTCGCATCGGTTCCATCAGGTGGAGGTGTGGCAGTTGCCGTTGCTGGCGGTGGCGGCGGCGGCGGCGGTGCCGCTACGGCTGCTGCCCCCGAAGCAGAAGCTAAGAAAGAAGAGAAGGTCGAAGAGAAAGAAGAGTCCGATGACGTAAGTAGCTCTAAGCCTAGGGTTTCTTATTTTCATTTCCATGTTTCGTGTTGCGTCATTACTCGTTATAGAATTCTTAGATTTTTTTTCCCAAAAAATTCTTAGGTTTCAGTCGATACAGGGTATTGGCATGGTCGGGTTTTGTACCAATCTTGGTCATCAAGTCAAAATCTAGGAGTATAATTTGAAACAACGGAAAATTTAAATGGAAAAATAATCCCTTTTTGAAATTTCAATGGGCGCCTATTCTTCACATTGATGGCTTGCCTGCCTCTTGGACATGTTTTTGACTAAAAGATGCCTTTTTGATTTTGAGCCGGCAAGAGGCTTTGGGCTCTAACACAGAAAACTCATTTTTCCAGTTCTTGGAGATGTTCACCAATACCAGATACCAAATGGCTGTAATCCACAAGTAGTTGTGTTGACTCTAGGACTTTACATTGCATTAGGTACACTCTCACTGTTAAATCCCCAATAATCTCACGCTGGCATACATGACAAGAGGGTTTATGCTACCTGATTGGGCTTACCTCAAGGGTTATTAAGCTCAATTCAGTCCAACACAGGCAAGCCCTTTAACAGCCATTACTCTTGATTCTTTGACATTATCTTTTGAATATATATTATTAGTAATTGCCATAAAACATGGATCAGGACCACAATCCCTAGATTTACATAATAAAATGCTACTGTTTTATGATCTCTAATTGCTAGCCTACAAGATGTAGCTACATTTCCTGTTGCTGCTTTGTGAGAGTTCATCTTGTAAGGTCTTTTAGGTATGTAAATTGTTCCATCTTCTTTTCATTTAATATCATATGCTCTTTCTCATCTTGCATATTTCTCAAAATTTTGTTGTAAGTGCTAGAATCCTCACTTTTGAGATGTCCCAGTGTTTCAGTTATACCTAATACATTATATTACCTATCCTTAAGCTTGAACATTGAATGTACTGAATTTGTTTGGTTCCTTTCTAAGCAGACAAACTAACGTAAAAATACAATGCCCCATATTCCATACTTTTATTGCTTCACTCGTTGAAAGGGATATGCTAGACAATGACTAATATTGGGTATACTTTTAAATGATCGTTGTTCACGCTCCAAGAGAAGTGATACACATTCCCGCATTCTGCATCTATTTACTAGACATATTGAAGGGCCATGAACCTTGACATGGTGCTATTTTTGAGTGAAAACTCTATTATGAATAATTATCTGTAAGAAAATGTCAGCCTTATATTATTTTTACATTTTCAAATCATTATCCAACACAAATGCCATTATCATGAGCTGTGATCTATTTGTATATGCAAAGAATTGTAAGTTCTTTTGTTTTTGCTAAGTTACAGTTTCCTCAAAAAACCTATCCAGATCAGGGTCCAATTCAACCCTGGTTTGGATTTAGGACCGATCCACTTGTCAGATTGTCCAGAGTTCAAAAAAAGCTATGTGAGTTTGTCTGGGAATTCATTGTAACGAGACTCGCCAGGACTCGCCAAGACTCGGCGAGTCCTGAGTCGAGTCACCCTAGCCGAGTCCTGGGGGCTCAGACTCGGACTCGGCCGAGTCTTGGCTGGACTCGCCGAGTTTGGTGGACTCGCTGGACTCAGGTTTGAAAAGTACAAAAAATTACTTGAAATTTAAAGTTAAAAACTTGTTTTTTTCTTACTTATTGTGAATGCAAAATGATGTACGCCATGAAGGTTTGTATGGTTTTGGAGGTCTTAATTTGGGCTTGGTGGCGGGGGCTCTGCCCCTCGACCCCGCCCTGTATCGCGACAGGGAGTGCACCCAGGGCGCTGCCCCAGGACCCCGAGAGGGGCATTGCCCCTTAACACCGCTGGGGGCGCTGCCCCCAGATCCCCGCAAGGGGCGTTGCCCCTGGACCCCACTGGGGGTGCTGCCCCCAGACCCTTGCAAGGGGCGTTGCCCCTTGACCCCCGCAATGGGCATTGCCCTTGGCCCCATTGGGGGTGCTGCCCCCAGATCCCCGTGAGGGGTGCTGCCCCTCGACCCCACTAGAGGCACTACGCCTACACCCCCACAAAGGGCACTGTCCCTCAACCCCATTAGGGTAATTTCCCTAATACTTGATATTATGGCTACTGTATCATCCATGACCTATCTTAGACACATTCGTAGGAAGGATGCAGGCTCCTTTGAGCCATAAACTTCTAGTTATTGTTTTGAATCTTTTGATATTTCATATTTGTTTGGAACATTTGATGTCATGGATTTCATATTCGATGATTTTTGTATACATTTGAGTCTTTGACTATATATCTAAGTGTGCTATTTCCTTGGGCAACTCAACTACAATTTGTGTTTATACTTATATGATCGATGTATACTTGTGTTAGTGACGAGGACCTTGATTGGGTTGACCGGGCAAATAGAGAGGCTGAGGCTATAGCCATGGTAGAGGAGGAGGCTAAAGCATGAGCAAACACATCCACAACTAATGTTGGTGAGGGTGGCATGGAGTCACAAGTAGAGACTATGGTTGTAGTTGCTACATCATCTAGGACCCACCTTAGATGCCTTTGTAGGAAGGATGCAAACTCCTTTGAGCCATAGACTTGTAGTTATTGTTTTGATATTTCATATTTGTTTGGAACATTTAATGTCATGGATTTCATATTCCATGAGTTTTGTATACATTTGACTAATTTTATATATCTAAGTATGCTATTTCCTTCAGCAGCGCAACTACAATTTGTGTACTTTATACTTATGTGATCGTTGTATACTTGTGCATGTGATCAAATTTGCTTTTATTTGTGTTGTATTCAATAAAGGGTGTTTGAAACAAGTTTAAATCCTTAAAAATCTCTAAATTTCTAGGGTATTTTCGATTTTTTTTTCATTTTGCCAAGTCTGCGCCGAGTCCGAGTCCTGAGTTGCCGAGTCGAGTCACCCTCGCCGAGTCCAAGTCGAGTAACTATGTGACTGGGATGAACCTGGGAAAACTTTGACAAATTTAGTCACTTTTTCAGGCTGCTGCGACAAATCTAGGATTTTCTATTTTTAACTGCTTTTGACAAATTTCGACACATTTTCAGGTTGAATCTGTTCACAAAAATCCAATTTAAAAATAAAAAATAAAAAAATTCATCCATCTGGACTCGTTACTTTGGATATTGCAGGAGATAAAACATGCTGTGGTCTGAGCTATTTGGACAGTTTTATCATTGGGGTTGCTGAGTTGCAAAGCACTGTCTGAGCACAATTAAGATGAAAATAAATCATTTCAGTGGGAGACATCACAAATTGTGGATCAAAAGAAAGCATTTTACCCTATCTCACACCTCAGTCTACTCCTTTAAATATAACATCACAACAATCTTGAATAATGTTTCCTGGGAATATTACTGAAGTGACACAACGATTTTCATTTCAGTGAGAGCCATAATAAATGTCTTTTTGTTTTTTAACAAAATCTTATTATTAAATAACCTTTGTATAAGTAATAAGAGTATTAAAATATGGAAACATTTTTATTTAATTATCTCAGAGTTCTTTTATAATTTATATATAGACACTTCTAGAATACAATGAGAATTTAGATTAAATAAAGGTGAACTGTGTGTATATATATGCACATACACTTTTTAGTTGTTTTTGTATGGATGAACCCAAAATAAACCCAACCTTATTCAGTGATGTTCTCTATTCATATTGTGTCTTGTTTTTTACTCTTATCCTTGTTTCACTCTGGGTACTGTTTAAACTGTCTTCCATAACTATGCCCAATACTCTCTCTCTCTCTATGACAAATTACTATGCTGTATTTCAGATCTTTTCCTTGTCGCACCAAGTATCTATGCAATATCCTCATGCCTAGCGCCTTGATAGTTCTGTCATTAGCAGATTTGTAAATTTTCCTTTTTATAAAATATTTTTTATCTTATTTAAGAATTACACAATTTGGTCTTAAGTTATGAATTAATTGAGAACTGAATATGGCAATGCAGACATCATTTTTCATTACATGCTTATTTACAATTTATTAAAAATTTGCCTTATCATTGTTATCAATGTCTCATGAATATTTGAAATTTCCCTATATATTAAAATTTTCTGTATTTTTAATATAGCCGTTCCCTTTGCCATCCCCAAAATTGGCCTAAAAAAAATCCATCCCGAAACCTGGTAGAACATAGGTTTGAATTGTTGTTTCATAGCTTACTAATCCTAGTGCTTTTACTATGAAGACTTTAGAGCAAGTGCCACTCTCTAAATATTGTATGATAGCCTGGTCTATTAAATTTTGAAATACTGTGAATAGTGGGCATTGTAATGTATGTGTGATATTATTTATTTTCTATTTCTGTGATTAAGTATAGTTTTGGAGGTTTTATGCCTTCAGATATTTCAGAATACTGATCGCTGGCAAAACTGACCTTCTTGAACCCACTGAAATTTTTGAGGTTTGTTACTAGTCTATTAACAGTCATTGCTCTCTTGGCTCCATGGAGCATTGCATTACTTGAAAGTTATTCAAACCAATTTTTAATCCTAGTTTAGACCATTTCCCTACCTTATGATAAAGCCTACTGTGTTCTATTTCTGTGATCAAGTATAGTTTTGTAAATTTATGCCTTTTAATTTTTCCAAATTCCAATCTTTAGCTAAACTTTTACCTTCTTGAACCTATCTGACTTTTTGAAGCTTGTTACTGGGCTATTAAATGGTCATTGTTCTCTTGGTTCCATGAAGCATTGCATTCCTTGAAAGTTCTCCAAACCAAAATTTACTCATAATCGCGAGGTTTAGAATATTTCCCTACCTTAAGATAAATCCTACTGATTCCCTGGGATTATTAAGTTTTCTTCAGGTTAAGCTTGCAGATATCCATAGGTGTATTCCTAGTAAGCAACAGATTGAATTGGATTTGTTTGTTGCCAATCTACTAGATTTGAGATCATACTATCTATTATGATGAGGGAATGAGGGGCATAGATTGATTTATCTTCTTTTCTTTTTATATCATACATTTTTTCTTCCTTCTGAATGGGCTTTATACTGGCCATTGGGTAAAGCGTGGTAGTTAGAAATGGTTTCATATAACTCAGGTTGAAGTTTTGAACCAATTACTGACATCCTTAAGAACGTCTATATTCTTACTTAATAAATAACTTTCTATTGCTTACTAGGAATACCAACTCTACAGTTTCCTAATTGCCATGCCACACTATTACATTGCAAGGGGTGCGTCTAAAGCTGCTACTTTAAAGTTTGCTCATTAAAATTCTCTCTTCCATTACTTTTTTTCTGATATTTGTAGTTGAGGAGAACAATTTTGATATCTTTGACATCACATTTTGAATATTCTTGAGTAATGAACTAATTTTTATATTTTTTTGCTACAATTTTTAGAAGGTTGCTATGAAGATGCCCATGCAGCCTTAGAACTTTTGTATGCATTTGAAATCTGAAATCTCGCATTTTAAGATAGTTTCTATGTGGTTTTACTATGTTACATCTTAATTTCTGATGTAGTGTTAATAGCTGCACCCACATTGAAGAAGGTGAGAAACCTATTCTTGGGATGAAAGTTGGAAGTTTTCCACCAGGAGACCTGTTTTGTAGAATCATCAGCCCTTCAGAGAATTATTGCATTCCCTGAGATAGCTAAGGAATAACCTAATGGGTGTCAAACTGATCATGCTGTTTCCTTGTGGAGCCTATGTTTTTTGCTACCCATTTACTTAGGTCTGAAGGATGGCCGAACATGAAAGAATCTGCAAGTTACAAAAGAATCTGCAAGTTACAACCTGGGAAGCGAGTTTTGTCATGCTGTTCATAATGTCTTCACATATAGCCAAGTTGAGTCATCAGAGGGTTGAAAATCATTACATTTTTTGGAGGCCTGTTTCAGAATATTTTTTATAGTAACAAAACTGATGTTGAGATTGAATGAGGCCGAGGGGTGGATTTATTACTCCAATGAGGATAGGATATTAGTTCCTGATTCTGTTCCTTTACTTATTTTAAATGAAAGTCCTTATATGGTCCTCTCTTGACTATGTTCCTACTTATTTTAAATGTTGGTCCTTGTATGGTCCTCTCTTGACAAGATTTTTGATTCAAATTTCAAGATCTTATGACAGATTTCCTGATGAATTTGTATAATTGTAAATCAAACAAATGTCTAATGATGATGTCAGTTTAGCCAGGAATTGTTTCCATTTTGTTTACGTAGTTTTCTTTGTTTTAGTTTAGTGCTTTTGTGTTGAGACTTATGACTATTAATTTTGTTTGCAGGACATGGGCTTCAGCTTATTTGATTAGGGTTTGCCAGGCACATTTGCTAATGGCATCAGTATTTTGTAGTATGCAGTTTAGAGTATGTCCAATGGTACAGAACATGCGAATTTATTTTTTCCATTTTAGTCGCATGTGAGTCTAAGTGTGGCTAAAAAATGGTTCAGGATCAGAGTGAATGGAAGGTAACTATAGGCTCTTCTTTAATATATGGCTACTTTTATGATGCTCTTGGAAAATTTCACTGGATGTATTTTTTACTTAAAGCTCATGAGACTGGCTGACCCTTTAATTTTTGACCAACTTTTGTTTCTGTTTGAGGGAAAAAGGCACGACACTCATATTGTGGTTTGTTTCTGTATTGTGGAATCTTTCCCCCAATTACATGTTTGGATAACTGAAATTCAGAATTAAGGAAATAGAAGTGTAATTTCACAAGTGTACAGATCTCAATTGTTGTCTCTAAGAATCAGGGTATACATAGTAGAGGGAGTAGGATTCAATTTATCCACAAATATGTGGGAACAAACCAATGCAAATGTTGCAGTAGTAATTACACACCCTTAGGTCTAAAGTGATTGAATTTTATTAGGATTCCAGCTTAAAGATGAACTATCATGTACTCCAGCAATCTACTCTAGTGGCAAAAGTGAGCAAAATCTGGTCGTGATTTCTACAAATGTACAGTGCTTCTTGTGATATGCACTATACAATTTAGAAACCAAGTCACAATTGACTGACATGAAAAATTATGCAAAATAGGTGGAATTGAAAAAATATATATAGACCTTATTTTCACTTAACCAAATCTGTTCCTGATGGAAAGCAATTTCAAGCATTTCTTTGTACTGGTTTTACAGTTTGTCAAAGCGTGGAAATTTTTAAGCACACAACAATGTTCACCTATCGCTTATGAAATATTTTGCAACAATCTACGTCTACTGTTCAATTTCAAAATTAAATGTTTCTATTACTCCGTATTTTTCTTCACTTCGATAGATGCATCACTTATGCCCCAGTTTTTGCTGAATTTATGTTTGTGCATTTTCTTAATAGCCTGAGTATCTTGAACTTGTTTTGCTCATGATTGACTGATATATTGTTAGTACAGAACAAGATTTCATAGTGTTTGCACTCATGATTACGTTTTGTTTTTCACTCCATTTAATTTGTCAATGAATTTGTTTTATATGCTCCTTTAAATTAGTTACTTGGTGGAGGCGGTGATACTTGCATCCAACCTACATTTTTTTATATTTTACATTTCATTTTAAAGCTCTCCATAGGTTGACTGAAGCTCGTTGATAGAGGAGCAAAAGAATCCGATATGAACTTTTGAATTGAGCTTGGAATTGTGTAATTATAAGTTTCTTAAAGCAGTACGAAGTTATGTATTTTTAGTCTAATGTTGTGCTAAAATAGCATGCAAATAATTTCTTTATTTATGGCATGCTATTAATGTAAGTGCTTTCCACATTCTTTGTTTTAACAGTCTCGGTGACGCCACATCCATGTTGGATTCTGACCACATTAGATAATAGGTAAATCCAAAGGATTCAAACACAAAATAATTATTCTGGATTAATTTTATGACAGTTTGGGTATAAGTAATTAATCTTGGAATTTGGACGCAATTGCCCTTAATTTGGAAATGATGCCTCTTTATATTTGTACAATATTTTAAAATTTGAATGGTCAGCTTATATTGTGGTGGATTGAATGTTTGGATCTCAATTCCAAGATAGTGGTGCATTAAGAAGCGTGGATCTGTTCTGTGGTGTATGTTTTGATCTTATTGGTCTTGGTGTTCTCTGATTTGCTCAATCTATCTGCCTTGCTATTTGAATTAATAGGATATGAATACCTTATAGGCTTGCTAGATCACTAGGGGACAAATTCCCACAGGTCATTTTTCGGGATTATGTCGATGATTAAAAACAAGTCTCCAAACATGCTGATGCGTTTGAGCCGTGAAATAGCTTGAGATTATTTTAAGTGCACTGATAGAAAGTGTTCTTAGTATTTTTACATAGTAATAAATCACACAAATGTGTATTTTAGTTGGCTCTAGGTCAAACTATGGGTGAGAGTTGGGCCAAACTTTAAAATTGAATTTTGAAATGACAGGTCAATATGTTAAATTTTGAGAGCAATCTAGTATAGACTTGTTATTCTATAAATGTATTGTGTTCTCTTAAAATGGGCACTAAACTAGATGGGAATTTGCATGAGCATGTAAAGTTTATTAGAATGTTTTGCCCCCAAATGTGAGGTGCATGCAAATTTTAGGATGAGCACACCTCTAAAAATCTGTAGCAATCACATGCATGCAAAATAAACAATTAGATTAAAAAAATAGTGCAGGGCTCATATAACGCAATAGACCTTTTTGAATGTTAGTGTATGTCCATCCTTTGACATATGTGGTTCATGGAAACTTGAAAAATAAAGGAAAAATATGTAATGAACAGCGTTTGTCATACAAATAGAAGTGAATAATTGCAAATTGAATTATCTTGTCAATGATTATAAAAGTAGGGTTAGAAATGTTGTGCTTGTATGGAAAGTGGTAACTATGCCTCATTAGGTGGGTCATGCGATGGTAAGATGCATGGGGTGCAATCTAAGTTATGTAATGATGAGTTGATTCACCATGGCAATAAGTATTTATGTAGCACCTCACACTCTTTGAAAGCTTGGTTGAAGCATTAAGGATTCATAATGGGGAAACATTTATGAAATGTAAGTAAAGCATATAAGATTAGTGATTATAATAAGTGCATTGTGTATTTGAGCAAATAAGGCATGTTGAATGATAATTGTGGTAAGCATGTGGTCTAGAGATGACATTAAGGAATACGGTTGCTTGTTTGGATTTGGATATGCTCCTAGGGATGGGCCATAAACTTGGACTAAGATCGGTTTTTGAACTAACTTTGCTCATGTTGTTGGATGAGTTAGAAGGTATTCTATTGGTTATGTTGCTAGCTATGGGTATGGACATGCATGCTAACTTATGGTGCTCAAACAATTGTTGATGTTGATGATACCTATGTCTAAGTTGGTGTTTACTCAACATAATCAATTGTTTATACAACTATTAAGTCAACTATTAGAAAAATCATTTGTTGCTCTTGGAAATAGCTTATGGTGTTACTTGTGCTTATGCATCAATTCCCTAGGTTCTCCAACACTTTTCTTCTTACTCTATTGGGTATACCATTATTGCTCTTGTTGCTTACTTAGCATAATCTACTTATGCTTTTGGTGTCGCTACTTGCTTTGATGTTTGTGATTTTGGATCTTATATTGGAAGGTATGATGTTAGATAAACTGGTTTTGGTTAACCAAGTGAATCACCCGCTCAAATGGGGGAACTATAGGGTTGGCACAAACTAAGAATACACTACAATCCCCACCCAACTTGAGAATTATAGTTGGGTGGGGGGCATAGTGTAGGAGTGAGTGAGTGGGTGAAGTTCCAATGTACATGTTGAAAACATTTGTAGCATGAGCACACAAAGGTTGAGGCAAGGTGATGTCTTTAGTAGTAGGATATCTTGATACATGGCATTGCATGCAATTGATAACGTGGGGAATGCTATGGTGTCACTAGTGG
Source organism: Sequoia sempervirens (assembly GCA_007258455.2). Classification (NCBI taxonomy): domain Eukaryota; kingdom Viridiplantae; phylum Streptophyta; class Pinopsida; order Cupressales; family Cupressaceae; genus Sequoia; species Sequoia sempervirens. The sequence goes on from VDFB02281492.1 coordinate 1,075,350,600, forward strand.
TAATAAGGATCTCAACACATGGCATAACATGTAATCGATGAAACATGGAAAGCTGTAGTGCCCCCGATGTAACTCTTATGACATTGTTAGATTATATAATCTAGTGCCCCCATCATCTAATGTTGTACTCCATGAATGTGATGCGAATGTAGGCTCAATGTGTAAGCTCTAGAAGTATGATATGACAATGTATAATTGCCTAAATAATAGAGGGGCGATTGTCCTTAGTGACCATATAAGTGTTGATGGTGTACAATCATGTCAATCATGTTGAAAGGTGTAGATAAATTGGATGTAATAAAAATGATTGCCAATTTTCATGTAAATTGTTAGTTGCTCCCAAATGGATGGAATAAGCAATGTAGGTTCAATATACAAAAGGGAAGGTAACACTAGGAGTACGATATGGCAAGATAATATCATAAGAAAGAATTAGTGAGTGTAAGATAAAGTGTGAGCAATGTAAGCATGTGGTTTAAGTGTGGTAACATTCATAAGCATATTAACCATCATAAGGTATGGACAATAAATCACGAGTAGATAAGCACAAAAACCTAAGAATTCATAAGCATATTAACCATCATAAGGTATGGACAATAAATCACGAGTAGATAAGTACAAAAACCTAAGAAAAACAAGTATAAGGGTGTATAAGGTTGAGGAGAAAGACAAGAAGTAAATGCTCAAGTGGCATGAGAAAGATAAGCAAACTCAAGGCATACCAAGATATGGAAATAAACTAGAAATTACACCTTAGTGTGCAATGGGTATGTCGAAGAGGTCTGGAAGGATTAGGGAAAATTCTAGCCTATTTTTTGCATACATTTGTGTAGTAAATGAGTCAATTGGTAGGCCATTTAGCAAATGACGTTGTTTGTGCAACAAAGGTCTCAATGAAGAAGTGATAGCTTCAAATCAGCTATGCATCCACTTATAAGGATCCAAACACAACTGAAGCAAAACCTCTAAATCAAGAAGATAATTAGTCTCCATTGCCAACAAGCTCATGTTATGTTTGCAATAGGGAGAGGGAGACAAAGGGAGATAAGATAAAGATGAGATAGAAAGTGATGTATAGAGAGAGGTAGAGAGAGATGAAGAGATAATGAGATAGAGATAGAGGGGGATATGGAAGAAGAAAAATGGAGAGATAGAGATAGCAAAACAAAAAGATATAGTTATAGAGGTCTAGGAAGAGGGAGAGTGAGAGAGATGGATAGATAAATAGAGGGAGAGATGTGTAGAGATAAAAGGGTAGAAAAGAAGATAGAGGGAGAGAAATTGAGAGAGATAAAGATAGAGGGAGTGATAGAGGAAAAGAGAGAGAGGGAGAGACAAAGAGATATAAAGAAGCAAAGAGAGACAAATAGAGATGGAGAGAGGGAGAGATAGGGAGAGAGAAATAGGGGGAGATAGAGAGGGAGGGAGAGAAAAGGAGAGAGATAGTTAGAGGAGGGAGAGATACGTAGATGGAGAGAGAAGAGGGGGAGAGAGGGAGAGATAAATAGAGGTGGAGAGAGAAGAGGGTAGAAAGGGAGAGATATAGATATAGGGTGATATATATAGAGGGATGGGGAAAGAGAGAGAGATAGGGAGATAGAGGTAGATAAAGATATGTATAGAAAGAGATAGAGGAGTGAGATAGAAATGAAGAGATATAACTATAGAGTAGGAGAGATGGAGTGAATGAGAGAGAGGGGAAAGAGGGACAAATTGACATAATGTATCTTCTTTCCCACTTCTCTTGTTTGCTCTTGTTTCTCACCTTTGGGAGTCTTCAATTACACCATGTTTTCGTTTTCGTTTTACCCATACTTGCTTTGGTTTAGTTTCAAATATAACCTTATGATTTTGCAAATACAAGCTCACACCCTTCTAATGACTTTTGTGAATTGATAATCGCATGCTAAAATGAATGTTCAAAGATATCTTTTGACACATTTTATATAGATTTATTAAAGATATATATGCTAGTTAAAAATAAACGAGAATTACATGGTCACTAGTACAAATATATCTACTAATTATTTGCGACCACCATAATTTAATTCATACATCTTTCACCAATGATCAACTTAGTTATGTATCTATTTTATATATTAAATCCAAGTTATAATTATATTAGTTGTTATATGACTAACTCCCTCACTAAATTCTAACTTTGTATATATTAATTTAAAATAATATCATTATTTAATATATATTAAATTAAATTACATAATATATATTATATAATATAGAATAATAAATATAATTTTATAATATTAATTTTAAATAAATAAATATATAATACATAATGTTAGAATTATATGGATGATGATTATTGCACTCATTATAATAGGATATTTATTATATAATTATTATAGATTAATTCAAAATTATATCATAATTTTTTTTATATATTAGATTAAATTAAATAATAAATATTGTATAGTATAGAGTAATAAATATAATTATAATATTAATTAAATATAAATAAATATATAAAACATAATATTAGAATTATATCGATGATGTTTATTGCATTCACTCACTATTATATAATATAATTAAAAATATATATTTATAATATTATTTTATAAATAAATTTACATTATATAAAATGCAATATATAATAATTAAATAAAAAATACATTAATTTTGTAAAAACTTTATTTAAATTTTTTTTTTACAAGTGTAAGGAAATGACATCAAAGAGCACATAAAAATAAGGCTAAGATTTTTTTGAGGGTTAGAAATATAGTTAAAAAGTTAATATGTCGTCAATGCCATTGGAATCATTAGAATTATGATTAATGACTGAATGCAATAAACATATTGATATAATTCTAATATTATGTTTTATATATTTATTTATATTTATCATTTAATTATATATTTATTTTATATAACTAATATTATAATTATATTTTTAGATACAAGAATTTTAAATACTTGAAGGTTGTCATCTTATAGTTAAAATTACCTCTGATATAATAAATGGGATACAAGAAGATATAAATATAATTACAGTTAGAGATAAAGAGTTAAAAAGATCCACAAACACAAGTTATCTATGCAAAGTTGGAACATTACTACCACTAACTAAAGAGAATATTTGTAAGTGTGGAAGGTCAATTATTCATCAATCTCATTACCATTTGAACCTCACACCACATGCCCATTTCTACAAAGATGTTTAAGAAAATATAAATTTAATTCCCATATCTTCTTAGAATTAATATAAATTAATTTAATAATGGGGTGTTTTTTACATGTTAATTTATTATTAATTAGATACTGTTGAATTCAATTGATATTTTTACATTGATGTTGTCAATTATGCTGAGGAGAAAAATGGGTAATTTGGAGGACCTTGATGCGTAGCTAGACAAAAAGTAAGAAATGAGGACAAGGTAATCTCCAATTGTCAAAAATTGCACTTTATTCTTTGATAAATTTCTATACCTAGTTCCAAAGCTCCTATTTTTGCACACATAGGTAGAATGCTGGAAAAATTATGAGATTTGGCTTTACACTTGTCAATTGCATTTTCTTGGAATTTTGTAGACTTCTTTAATAAATTCATATTGTGCAATTACGGCATGTCAAGGCAACATTTGTTTGAGGCATTATGTCAAATGCTTTATTCTTTATTTCTTTTCAAATTTCCATTTGTATGGTCCCACTTGTTGGTAATGCATTATGTGAGAACTATGCTTCAAATGAAGTTGATTCTGTTTATAATTTTGTCTGCTTGCCTATTGATTTCAAGTAAATTCTAACACTTTTACATTATGTTCCTTGAAAACAAACAAATCTCGCTGCATGTAATGGCTTTTATAATATGTGGGAATAACATTTGTGCTTTGTTAATAGAAATCAATGGAAGTTGGGTTACAAGTTCACAAATTTTAACAATAATCAGGGGGCATTGAGGTTCTGCAAGGCTTTCCATTTAAAAATGTGGGAACATTTTGAATCAAGAAAAAATTGTGAGATAAATTGTACTCATTTGCAAGTGCATTAAGTTGATTGTGATACTTCATCTTGTGGTTGCTCCATTTTTATATGGTAAGTGGAATTTTTCAAATATCATAGTTGGAAATGCTTTGGTAGACATGTATGGAAAATATGGAAGCATAGATAAGACACGAAAATTGTTTAACAAAATGACTCAAAGAAATATGGTCTCATGGAATGCAATGTTTGCAGAATATGCAAAAAATCGGCTTTTCTAGGATGCTCTCAAAATCTGTGACTTAATGAAGCACTTTAGATCATATTTTGGCATAATAAGCTTTAAGCTTTGCTTGTGTTCTATGTGCATGCAACCATGCAGGTTTAGTGGATAGGGTTGTACATACTTTAATCACATGAATAACCCTAATTGCATTACACATAGTAGATCATTATGTGTACATGGTTGACCTTTCCTATGCTTGCTATATTGAGGATACCCTAAAATTTATCAATAAGGTGCCATTCAAACTTGTAGTGGTTGTGTGGATGTGTTTTCTTGGTGCCTACAAATCACATATGAATATAGGTTTAGGAGTATTCACAACAACGTTGCATTCTAATTTGGATCCCAAACATGTTGTGACTAAAGTTATTTTATTAAACATCTTTGCAGAAGTGGACAGGTGGTGTGAGGTTCAAATGGTAATGAGATTGATGAAATATAAAAGAGTTAAATATCCACAAACACACGATATCTATGCAAAGTTGGAGAAATTATTCATTTCACATCACTACCTACCACTTTGGAAGAGTGAATGAAAGGTGTTCACTCATTTTATCTTAGTTCAAAACAAGAGCATTAATGCATTGGGTACTAAATAGGTACTCTCATTGCAAGGATGGTCAAATTGGTTGGTGGACACTAAATTTTTATTTTGATGATGAATGGATGAGATTTCTCTAATCGTCTTGCATCCCTTCTCCAACACTACACACCATTGTCGAAGTTAGCTAAGCTTGTTTCATAGAGGGAACACCTTCAACATAGAAATATGGAATTTTTGATAGAAAAGTTTGTGGCACAAAATAAAGTGTGAGAGCAAAGGTTTTTTGCCAAAAAGATTTTATGGGATTCAAATTTTCAATTTTACTCCTAACTCTTGTAAGGTTGTGTGGTCACCCAAACTCCAATTTGGATTAGCTTTTTTACTCTAGCTTTTTTATCAACTTCATAGTGGTAATATTATTTTTTGGTATTTATGCTACTATTTTAAAAAAATACGATTTAAAAAATATTATAGTTTGATCTTACATTTGAAGACTTTGTAAGCCCCTAACTTTCACAAATAGGCTTTTTTTAGTGTTGTTTTTTATAAGTGTAGCATTTTTTGTGTCCTACATTGTGGTGTACTTTAGTCATCTAATTTTGTAGTAGATTGTATTTTTAACATTTTACTTTTTTGACAATTATAAACACATGTGATACTCTAAATATGTGTAAACACATTAATTATAAAGTGCCACTTTTTACTTGTCTTTGGATAGTTATGCAAATCATTAATGGAGATCACATCAATGAATTGGCATGTTTTATTCTAAGGGGGGTTTTAATTATGTTTTCTAATAATATGTTTTCACTTCTATTGTTATGTTAGAGCAAGAGAATAATCAAGAATTGCTACCTTAAGCATGATGTATTACCTTGCCCTATTTTCATGGGTTTATTCATAAACCAAGTGATCTTGAACAAAAAGATACTTGATCAAATAACAATGACATGGTCTAAAGATTAATCTCTTAATATTTTTGAGGAAAAGTTTTATCACAAAAAGTACACTAATTGCTCTTTCATTACTTAAACCATAATCAACCAACTATATGGAGATCTTGAATATCCATTTAATAGTGATATTCCTTTAGAGAACCTTGCACATGAGAATGATACTAAAAGAACAACCAATTCTCCTCATGTTGATACAACTACATTTTTTCATACTCACATCCTTGATGCAAAAATAGTGTAGTTATCTAAACCATTGAGTTACAAAGGCATGCAATGAGATTCCACTCTCCTAAAACTTTTACAAAAATTAGAGTTGTCTCTTTGAAGGTATCTAATGGTTATTTTTAGTAGGATCATTTTTGTGAGATAAATACATAGCTCTAAGATCCTTACTTAATAGATATCTCATGTTTGTTTGTTGAATCTTACCTTTCAAATCTAAAAGACATTCCTGAGAACCAAGTTTTCCTCTTTGGTGGCGATGCTTTAGCAACTATATCACCATGTTCTTTGGTACTTTTGTTCTATCTCATCTTGAATATGTTTATGAGATGTCACTATCTATAGTTGAACTTGATACTTTTAATTAGATATTGACACAACGCGATAATAACATAAGGATAGATTAACAATTTTCATAGTTTATAATCTCATTTTTCTTCTCTCTTATTCCTTCATGGACTAGGAACACCTTATGCATGTACTTATGGGTCTACTTCTTCTTAAGGGAATAAATTCTTTTTTTTGACAAAAGTGGGTTATCATTAACGTTTAGTGTAAGAGGCTACATAGGGAAGAGGGGGAGCTACCTAGTCTTGCTCTCTCTCTCTCTCCATGATTTCTTTGGGTGATTTCTTATTCTTAGAGGTAATATTTGACATTGGTACCTAATGTGGCCCCATCATCAAAATTTATTTTCTTCATTGAATTATACTAAACAGGGCAGTGTTAGGTGTAATATTTTATCACATTTTATCAAGTTTATTTAGGTTAGTTTAATCTCCTAAGGTTAATTTTTAAAGTCATCTAAGTGGTTGGAAGTTGCATCTACCAACCTCCTATTTATCTTGGAGTCATTTAGTTTGAATGTATTACTCCAAATATCTATTTATCAAGTTGGAATTGATAACTTTCATTTTTGGTTATTAAAATGAAATTTGACAATGTTAGAGTAATAAGTTATTATGCTTAATTAATTACATCACATTGATTAATTAATTAAGTCACTTATTCCTTTTATTACTTAAGCTAAACTTAGGCACATTAATAATTAATTAATTATTAATTATTAAGTGTGCACACTAGGGTTTCATTTAGGGTTTCCCTTTTAGGGTTTCTTGATCTCCTTCATAAGGATTGATCACTTTGTAATAATCGATTCTCTTAATGCATTTTTACTGAGAGGTTTACAGAACATCATTTTTGGTTCTTCATGTCTTTTGCATGTAATAGGTGATTGCATGCAGGTGATCTTGGATTCTAACATGGTATCAGAGCTCTAGACCTGCAACTGCTTGTTCGTGATATGAAGATATGGCCTCTCTGTGAGTTTCAAGTGCAAGGGTTTCTACAGGCATCTTTTCTGCAAGATCTGGGGGTAGCCTATTTTTTGGCTTACTTTGGGCTCAAACGGACACTGCCATCGCGTTCGCAGCGGCCAAAAACCCTAGAAACGCCTGTCAAATCATCCATTTTGGTGAAGTTGATCCGGGAGGCAAAAAAATTTTGTCTGAGGGGCCGTACGGCCTCCCCAGCACGCAAATCAAGGCTCAAAAATGAAAAAATGTCAAAAAATGGTTGTTCTCGATTCTCGCGCCAGCGCCTCCAGTTATATGAGCTCTGCCACCCGACGGCCACCGGCCCGCCACCACCGCCGGGGGCGTCGCCCACCTCCTCCGCCGGCCAGCAACAGCCCCCACGGGCTCCTCCGTCAGAACCCCCGGTCATATGGAAGACAGGGGGCCTACGCCCAAATCAAACTCCCAGCAGCGGAATATTCCGGGGAGAGAAGAATATACCGGCAGAGAATATTCCGGTGGATCAGGCATATTCCGGCAACCGAAAATTTTTCCGGCAAGGGGGCGGATTTTTGCCCCGACGGCCAGATGACCGTCAAATTTTTGCTGGTATTTTTCTGACATTAGCATGACGTCATGATGACGTCATCCGTACGGCCGGCCCCTCTTTGCCCTGCCTAACCCTAGTTTTTTCTAAAAGAGCAGTTTTTTTCTTTTGGCTATAACTTGGGCATACAGTATCAAAATCGGGCAAACGAGATATCGCCGGAAAGCTGGTTCCGAGCACTTTCCAGTAGTGCTGTTTATTTTTCAGTATTTTACTGTTTTCCTGAATTTATTGCTGTTTGAAGTCAGATGTACTTTTTATGCTTCCGAGCTCATAACTTTTTGCCACAATCTCTGTTTTTCACCTCATTTGAAGCGTCGGAAAGGTATTGAGGAGCTCTAGGTTGCTGTCCATGTAATTTTTCTGTATCTGTCCCAAGTTTATCAATTAGTCCAGATTTGGCCCGATGGGTTGTTTGGCGATTACTTGGATGTTTTGGCAGTTGGGAGAGTGCATCTTGCATCTTTGCACTTCATTTTCAGTAATACATCATTCAATAATTGCTTGCTACTTCATAGATTCCAGAGTTGTTCCAATTTGGAGTTTTCGAGTGTTCCGTGGCACAGGGTCTTCTGTTGCTTTATCATGATTCCTTGAGTCAATCAGTGACTCTCATCCGGTTTCAGTAGTATATAGAAGAATATTTCCTTGCTTGCCTATATCAAGTTCCAGTATTACTCTACAGAGTTCTTCCAGTGCTTCTTTGCAGCATGTTATCTCATTGTAAGGGGGGTTTTGTCCCACTGGGTTTTTCCTTCTCTTACTCTTTATTGCATTTGTAAATGGGTACCTAATCAGGCCTAGTTGTCGGGACCCATCTTTGCTTTCATGCATCTTATTCTAGTGTTTTAGCTTCTTCCTAAGTTCATCTTAAAGGTGTTAGAGTAATAAGTTATTATGCTTAATTAATTACATCACATTGATTAATTAATTAAGTCACTTATTCCTTTATTACTTAAGCTAAACTTAGGCACATTAATAATTAATTAATTATTAATTATTAAGTGTGCACACTAGGGTTTCATTTAGGGTTTCCCTTTTAGGGTTTCTTGATCTCCTTCATAAGGATTGATCACTTTGTAATAATCGATTCTCTTAATGCATTTTTACTGAGAGGTTTATAGAACATCATTTTTGGTTCTTCATGTCTTTTGCATGTAATAGGTGATTGCATGCAGGTGATCTTGGATTCTAACAGACAATTTCCACCTATATTCTCATCAATTATAAAAAGAGGTGGCAAGTTTTATTGTGAGATATATGGTGGGAAAGATTAGTATGGATGAGAACATTGAGAATAATGAATGGAATAAGTATTATTTATTTGTTTATTGTTATAAGTTGATCTCTATTTCTTTAAGAAAATATGCTTGGATAATTAATCTTAAACATCCAGTTCCTAGGTAGATTACACAACCAAATTGTATGTGTGTGTGTGTGTGTGTGTGTTTGAATCTTACATTTGATCAAAACTCCTACATGGTATGAGAGAACCTCTCAACCAAGGATTGAATTTGTGCCACGATTGAATGAAAGCGGGGGAATGTGAAATTTGAGGGTCCTTAGGATGCTAGAATTTGGGCTTAGTCAAGGCTTGTATAATTTTCCAACTTCTATGTAGAATTATGCCATTTGTAAGCTAGCTATATGATTGTCTCCAAAGTTGACATACCAAATGTGATTAAGATGAGTTGGCTTACCATGAGCTTGAGCAACATAAGCATATTCCTCTCTTGAGAGTGATCATCCTCAACGACACTTCCATATTGATGTTGTATGGTATTCTTTTTCTAATGTGAGCTTTTACTCTTGTAAGATGATGAATCCTACCACTTCAGTTTTGCATTTTTGGAGGAACCACTTGTGAAGGGGTTATACTAACACCCTCTAATCATGTAACCATTTTTTCTTGACAAAGATTTTTTTTTTGAGATTAAAATTATTCCCTTGATGTTGTGATTGTTTAGGGGGAGTAGTACCTCATCTAATAGGCTTCTTCCCCTTATAGTTAGAAACTAAGATAGGTTACTTAGCATGTTATGATGTGGGAGATGATTCGTCCTCTTGAACTTAATTCAATAAATTTTATGCTTGTTTCGTGATGTTTATAGTTGTCACAAAAAAAAATTCTAAGGGTAGAGCTCTCATAACAATTGGTTACTAGAGTTTTATCCAACATTATTTCTTTAAGACCTAGAGTGATGCATGCAATTTAGTAACACATCCAAGGAAAAGGATTCCAAATTTTCACCATACTTCATTTTTAGGTATTGCAACTAATTTTGTAGGTACTCTAACACCATAAATTGTATATCCTACAAAGTATTTTATTGTTTAATTACACTTATTGTAGTCCACCATATATGTGTTTTAGGGCCTTGTTTATCCTATAACTTAGTCCCCAATGATCATAAAGATATGAGATCATCTCTACACATTCTAGCCTAACCCCCTTAGTCTCTAGAAATTTGAAGCTTCCATCATTAAATTCCATACACCTCCCTTACTTACAAAGGCTAGTCTTGGTGAATTTTACCAAAAAAATCAATGTGTTGCTTCTAGATGCCTCACCTATTATGTTTCTAGTATTTAACCACTCAAAAAAATAATTTAAAAGTCTTCAAGATCCCATCTTCCTCCCCCTTTCACTCACTAATCTAATTTGTGCAAAGCACTAATCTATAATCCATTGTAGGTGCATTATCAAGGAGATTAGGTTGAAGTCACATCATTGAAAATCTTGACCTATAGGGCACTCTTTTGCCTCTTTGATTTATGTCATCTTCTAGCTTATTTTATCTACTTGCATCCTATGTTACTCGCCCCAATTCCCCTCATTCCAAGCCTTATAAATTCTCACTCATTACCTCCACATCTAAGTAAACATAACTATTAGATCTCTTGTAACATATCCTTAGCCATCAAATACTTACCCTTATCTTTGTGAATTCTTGTGTTCATCTCCATTATCCATCCATCACCTAGAACAAACCACCTAGTATTCTTGGTTTTGGAGCCCTATGGTTTATAATTTTTATGACCATTGTTGCACTTTTATCACCATCGCATAGATTTGAGTATACAAATTTTCCTATTATTATATGTGGAATATTATTAAAATTACCCATAGGGAGATTAACTAAACCATACTCCCATTAGTTAAGTGCATGGAAATGGGGGACCAAAAGGGTGTCTTAAGTGGCCACTTTTTTTCTTCTAAAATAAGGAGAAATTGATCTTGGATGAGAAATTGAAGATAGTTACGCTTAAAATTCTAAGACTCGACAAGAACAAGAGTTGTAGTGCTTTGAATCTACTTTCTAAACTACTTATTTATTTTTAAAATTATGGAGATTAAGAAGTTTAAATAGGAGGAGCACACAAAGTGCTACTATTTTTGTCAAAAAAGCATAACAAAGCATCTAGTGTGCTTCCCCTAAAATGTCAACTTCTTTTTAGTATTTCAAAAATTGCTTCAATGAGAAATTAGCTAACACCATGTAGTTTATGCATTTTTTTTCTTCTAATTTTTTAATGAATATATGATTTTTACTAATTTTCAAAGTGGACAATCCTGAAAAATGAAAAATTGAGTATGCTTCCCCCTAAATTTTTAAGAAACTAATTGAAAATCATTTTTTAATATGTATAGAATAGGGTCTAAAATGTAAAAATTATGTAATTTATTTCAAATTTCAATGAACGGATAAAAATGAAACAAAAAAGACTATACATAGGTTTTCAAAAAAAGAAGAAGACATAAGAAAAATAAATTAAAGATCAAAACCTTAACATATTCAAAATATAGAAAAAATTTCATGGTTAGAAAGGTAAGAGAGATCTCAAAATTATTGTGGTATTTTTTAACTCAAAGTTGAAAGGTGTGTAAAATTGATAGAGAGCACACTTGAGATTCAGTCTATTTTTTATAGTTTATAAAAAAACACGCTTTTGGATGTTGACATGTAACTTCAACCCTTTGGGTTGGATGCTCAAGGCAAATCCAATCCTAAAGGTTGATAGTACCCAAAGAAGATACAAACATGGGTGTTTTATATATCATGCTCGTGTTTGTGTTCAAAGTAAATGAAACTATAGTAACACAAAAACTATCCCTTTTTCCATAGTTTGGGAATGAATAATTAACATTAAAATGAGCTTAATTATGCCTTGATTTAGTGTTGTAATGTGTTTTACACATTCACATTAAGTATAGGACCCTTTTAATAAAATGAACTTAATGGTTCCTTATTTAGGGTGTTGTAAAGTGTTTTTTTACACTTTCACACTAATCTAGGGATTTATTAATTAATGGAGGTTAATTAGCCCTTTAAATTCAAATCCAAGCCTAATTAACTGCTAATTCTGAGGGATAAAGCTTGACACTCTTAAATAATATTACACAACACTTAATTTTGCAAGGAATGTGTCCTAGGCTAGAGACCCAGGACCCATTCACCACCTGGCAAATGTGTCCTCACTAGGTCCTAGGACCCCCTTTTGACATACCATTTAATATTTCCCAAAGTGTGTCCTAGTTAAGTGTGCTAGGATCCATTCACCCTATGGTGAATGGATCCTCACTTAACCCTAGAACATCCCCTTGGAATATGCTTTTGGTAGTATTTTAATGATTTCAAATCCTAGATTTGATGTCGGCTTGTGATATTTGAATTTTGGGATTTAATCTAAAGTTATGTATAAATATAAGGTTATTTCACTAAGTTCATCCTAGAAGAATTTTTATGCAAGCATCCTAATAGCAAGTTTATAAGATCAAGAGAATTCAAGAAGGCATTCAAAGGAAAATTATCAAAGTTTACTGCAACAATCAAATATCTATTTCATTATGTCAAATTCATGCATGTTGTTGAGCTAATGTGATGATGTAGCATTGGTGATCAAGTTTAGTGTTCAAAACCATTATCTTATGTGAATTTTATGATCAAGATCTACTCATTGAGGCCATTTCATGCTAACTTTCAGATTTGCAATCCAAAGGTTCAATTGAGGATTAGTGAGTAGTAACATCGCTTTGTTCATTCATCTCTCGTTTCATGCATTGTTTCATTACAAGGTTTAATTACCAAAATGAGGTTTAACCAAGAAAAACCCCTATTCTCTAAAAAATTAACATTTTTCTCCTCTTTGATGTGTGATTGCAGGTTTTAGGTTGAAGATCAAGTGGAGTTACAAAAGTTGCCAAAGTTGTCATCTTTCTTGCAAGATCATAGAAAATCTTCTATAGAATTCATTTTTGACTTTCGGGAGCTGAACACTTAGGATTTGGAAGTGAAAACATTGAAGAATAGAATCCAGAAACTAATTTGCTAGAACCCTAGCAAGGACCCATTCACCACTGGGCGAATGAGTCCTTAGTGAGGACCATAAAAGCACTTTTTGCAACAGGTACACAACATTTTACCATCTTAAAACCTACCTTTTTATTGTTATATCACTTAGGTTTTTTTTCTAATATTCATTTATGCATTATGCCTCTCATAATTGAATGAAATAGCTAGAAAAATTATGGTTCATCATCTTGTTGATTCATTTTGATAACCCAATTTTTCTTTGTTTCATTATTGTGAACCTGACTTTTTGAGCATTGTAGTTTTCTAATTTTGGAGTCTCTTTTCATCTTAGATTAGATCTTGCATTCATTTTCATTGAATTAGATCTACTTTAGGGTGTCTAGTTTGCATTCAAATTTGCATATCATGTAGGATTTTAGGATTGTATTATTTTTGAATTCTTTAACTCTGAAAAATACAAAAAAATCAGTCATTTTGCATATCATCTTGCATCACATAAACTTGCATTTGAAAATTGAAAACAAAATTGCATATCAAACTAGGTGTTTTAGGTCATCATTTTGTCATAATCTGCACTCAAATTTCACATCGTATTTACAAAAATTTGAACCTGAAGCTTACTATAGCAAACTGAATCTGAAAACCACTAAAAAAGACCTGAAAATTAGTAGAAATTTGTTTCAAAAACCTAATTTAGGACCCATTCACCATAGGGTGAATGAGTCATTGATCAGGGCTAAATCTGCATTTTTGGAATTTAAAATCTTTAGTTCTATGCTTTTGTTTGCTATCATCAGATCTCTGTTACAATTTCCTAATTTTTTGTTTCATTCATTTCATTAGATCTAGCTTAATTTGGTACATTTAGTGCATTGTGTGATTTCAAAATTGCATTTACAAGATTTCATTTTCAGACTGTTGCATAGTGTAATTAGCAAATTACCTTGTTTAGAATCTAAAAAATTGCATTACACATTTCATTCTAGGCCATTGCATTACATTTTAAGCCTCTTTCCATTTTGGGTTTGTACACTAAGTATATGAAACTTGTATGAGCTTTACAACTTGGTGTCCTATTAGCAATACTATTGTGAGATGTAGTTCGAGACTCATGTCATCCCACGTTATACCATTCATCGTGGATCTTGGATTTTCTAGCTCTCTTCCTAATAGTGTTGATAATCAACCCCCTAGGATCATAACATGCATACTTCATTTCCCATGACTTCCATATCTACAATCAATTGGCATAATTTTAACAACACCATCCCTACCATCACTAGTTATACTCAAGCTTTGGTGTGTACACAAATCCAAGGTGGAACTTCAATTCCTCCTACAATACCCATTTCCATTCCTACATACACTAGTAATCAAATTACCACAACCATTCAACCTACTAGCAATGTCAATACTTCCTTTGGTATTTCCATAGGGGATCCTTCTAGCTTTGTGCATTCAAATATAATATCTCCTCAACCATCCTCCCTCACAAATTTACAATTCACTTTCCCTCCACATACATACACCACTCCACCTTACAATAACAACAATAATGCTATCCTCAACACACTTTTGCAAAGCATGGAATCCCTCCAACAAGTTGCAAACCTAAATCAAAACAAAAATGGTCAACCTTCACAATACATCAAAACCAATCCATTATCCCTAGAGATATTGAGAGCATAAATGCCACAAGGTATAAAAGTTCCTAGATTTGAGAAATATGGTGGGAAAGGAGATCATGTTAACCATGTTTCCACTTTTAAAGCCCTATGTAGTGATTTCATCTTTGAAGATAAGCTCTTGGCTAAGCTATCCTCTAGGTCATTGAAGGATATTACTTTAGAGTGGTTGTCTTCCTTACCAAATAATTCAATTGGTTCATTCAATGAGCTTTATGATGCCTTTTACAACCACTTCCACATTCACATGGGTCCCAAGATGAACCTAACTGATTTAATGACATGTAAACAAAAGTATGATGAGAAAGTGACTAATTTCATAGCAAGATGTGGACAATGATTTTGGATTGCCCAATTGCTTTAGCTCCTTCTAGGGTTTTTCACCTAAAAGGAGAAATGATGGGGTCCAAAATGCAAATGTCTACACTCAAGATTAATGTAAATGAAATGTAATATATCTCTAATTATGATGTACTAATGCACTGATCTGAAAAGAAAATGATTTAATGATGCTAAACCTAAGAAATATGAAGTGTTGGAAAACACACTGTGATATGCAAAACACCTAAAAATGCAAGTAAATGATGAAATAACTGAACAAAATTGGAGAGGTGCACCAGGAATCTGAAATATGATATGGAGAAATTTTGGAATCCTAAAAAAATGACTGAAAATGTTGATTGGGACACTTACAACAAGCTGGGCGACTTAGTCCCAGTTTTGGGAAAAACTTGTTGGAATAGGAATTTGCCAAATGGGTATCCAAAAATACAGAAACCACTTTTCAAGCCTGGCAATGGGACTAATTCACCACTGGTGGCGTCGTAGTCCACCTACAAATTTTGGGAATCTCGGGACAGGATCATGTAGCCTCAGGTTTGCACTTGCTTTTTTGACAGGTGTCTGCTCTTGATTTTGTAGAAAACGGGTTAAAAGTGTCTCCAAGCTTGAATTAGGGTTATGTTGACTTGAATAGCTTTGATGACTTGTTGACCACTTTTCAACACCTATTTCTTTGACAAATATTCCTACAAAGTCTACAAACACACATGCAAAGAAGGAAAAATGGTTAAGGGTTAGAGTATAGGAGTTTGCCTTAGTCAAACCCCACTTTGGTAATCAAACCCTAGATAATGAAATGAAATATGAATAAAAAACATGAAATGTCATAAACTTACCGAACCCTTGATGTGTAAATCTGAAGATATGCAATGAAGTGCTCCAATGGATGACTTGATTATGCTTAGAGTGCTTGAATGCTTGAGAATGATTAAGTTGATTGCTTGAGTGAATGCTTGAATGAATAGGTGTGTTAGGAGATGAAAAATGAGGAGAAAAACCCTTATTTATACTTGATATTTGCTAAATTTCTCAAAAATAACACATCACAGGCCAACCTCAAGGGTTAGAGAAGGAAATCTTGCCAAAAAATTGAAATAATTTTGAGTTTTGTGCCAAAAAGGACTACGTCGCCCCTATTGGCAACTTAGTCCCACTTAAGCAAATTAAGTTGGTGTCGGGAATTGCAGGGCATTAAATGTGGTCTAATGGGAATATCCTCAAAAACACACTTAAGAGGGGCCGAAAAGTGTATGAAGGGGTCATTTAAACATGAGAAAGGGTTGAATTAGTGGTGACAAGTCTAGAAAATTATGAAAGTGGGTTACAACACTTTACAACACTTTGAAATAAGACTTGGTAAGTGATAAAAAAGGAGTTATTTAGGTGAATTATGATGAAAGGGTCTTAAAAAAGTGTGAAAGTGGGTTACAACACTTCACAACACCTTTACAAGACATCCTAGAAGTCTTAATGATTCATAAGGGTCCAAGACCTAATGTGAATGTGTTGGCCACATTACAACATTAAATATAGGAAAAATCAAGCCAAAGTCCATAAGAGAGACTCTAGTGAGCATAAAAATGTCAACTATACATTTTTTGGCGACACATTAAGCCCCTCCTTTAGTGAGAGGATGAACTTGCTTCAAACTCTCGCTAAAGTAGCCCCCAACATGCACATCGAGAGGGATCCTAATGCACACATGCTGGTAAGATGAGACAACAATAATCGAGAGGGATGATCAAGCCCCCAGGATCACAATCCCATGGAAAACCAAACATAAGTGCAAAGGAACACACATGATGATGAGAAGGGATGAAAGAAAGCTTCGATCGTATTTCCAGCCTGTTGTGGATAAGATCTAAGCTATTTGTTTGGAAAAAGAAATGTGTACTCACTATGGGGCGACGAAACTCATGACTGTCCACCGGGTTAGAAGGACCAAATATACTCACTCTAGGGCCATGGAACTTCTGGTTGTCTGTGGGGTGAGAAATCCCAAAAGGTGGCTATGGGGAAAGTCGTGCCATGGAATGCGCTTCCTGCTCAACCATATCAAAGTTATACCTCCTGATAACTTTAATAAGGAACCACAAAGACAATGTCATTTCGTGCTTCATGAGACAAGCAAAGCTTCATATGCTTAGAACTCATGAACAAATGCAATGGTACCATAGGCATGCAAGCTGTGTTATGCAAGGTGGCCATGTAAATGAAAAATGCAACATGCAAAAGAAAGTGTTCAAATGAGTCTTGTTAAGTTCATGCAAGATCTTTAACTTAGGTAACAATATTGTGCCTAATGTCTCCAAGAGAGGACCAATCAAAGAATAGAATATTCACATCTTAGGGGATGCAATGCGTCACATCAGGCCACCAAGAGGAATGTAATATGCTAAGATAGATCACACTTATGAAGGAAATCACACCCAATGTCATCCACAAAGCGACAAAATGCATCGTATAAAGTATCAAGGCTACACTAAGAACCAAGAAAAGAAAAATGCAAAATGAATTATGCCAATGTATGCCCCCACTTTAAAGGAATTGCTACACACTGTTCTGTGAGCAATTTCTTTAAAGTAGCAAATGAAAAATGCAAAAAAAAACAAGACATGAGAGCCAACTTGGAAAGCCCCTATGCCAAGTCATACATTTTTGAGTAAGGCTACGTCATGTAAAGAAAAGGAACAAAAGAAAGAGGGGTTGCCCCAAAAAAGGAACACACTAAACACATAAGGGATCTATGGATTTGGTATCAGTATGTTCATTGCTGCAATGTTTTGATTAAAGAGATCGGAACTGTCATCATTCCCCAAATACATAGAACTGGAAGAATGACACAAAGAGAGTGAAAACAATAGAAAAATAAAGTCTGTTTTGGCTCAACATGGAAGAGACATTGCAATCTCAACGCTTTGTGTCATCCCCAAAAGGAAAACACAAGTGAAAATAAAACAAAAAAGGAAAAAGAATAGGAAAAGGATTTTGGGTGAACGTGAAGGAGACATTTTGGTCTCAATACCTTGCGTCATCCCCAAAAGGAAAACACAAGAAAAGACAAAGTAAAAAGGAAAAAGGAAAAAAGGGACCATTTGGGTCAACATGGAAGAGACATAGGGTGTCTCAACACTTTGCGTCATCCCCAAAAGGAAAACACAAAACAAAAGCGAAAAAGAAAAGGCAATGTACGACATATAGAAGAATAGAGGTACAAATAAAAGAAGTTCACATGAGAGGGGAACATCAAACACCACATCACGAGGGAACACGATACACACACATAGAAAATAAGCAAAAAAAAGAAAAAAAAAGTGAAAGGCTAGCAAGGCGAATGCAAATCAACCATCTAACATGTCATCCTCCTCCAAATCATGTTTAGTGTATTGCGAGGGCGGTTGAATGTCCAAAGGGAGAATTGCAAGTGCCGAACTAGGGGAAGTACCAAGTTCTTCACTTGGTGGAGGAGTTTTGTCATTTAAGCTCATGGAAGAGGAAAATAAAGAATTCAAATCATTATGCACCTCTTCATCTATTTTAGAGATATCCTCCTCCTCATCATCATCTAGGTTAATCACAATGGGAGGGGGGATGGTAATTTCCAATGAAGGGTGTATCAAGAGTTGTGGTTGTTGTATCAGATCGTTTTGTAGTGATTCAGGAGAATGGTCATTATTTATTGCTGCTGTCAAAGGTGAAGGTTGATTTTATTTGTTTTTTTAGTTTGTAATTGATGAGCAAGGAGATGACATCAACACCTATGCTCCCTAGCACCTAGGTTTCATTTGATTCTATTGTGAAGTTGTGTAGGTGTAAGAGCGGGTTGATCCACCATAAGGTCCTTTTCTTCTTGAGGAGGAGGAACATAAGGAACCAAAGGAGATGGGTAAATCACTTTCTCTTTTTCTTTATAAACTTGTTTTATGCGAGGAGGCATGACAGGGTTAGTTTCATTATCTCTTGGGTGTTTAGACGATGAAGGTGAAGTGTTTATTGTTGGTTTCTCGTGAGGTTGCACTATTTTTTCAAGTTTGGATTCAGGTTGAAGCATTGCCTCATCGAGGATGGGGGTGTTGGAAGTGGATGGGGAGTGATTGTGGAGGGACAATTCAACAATTTTCTTTGCTTTAAACTTTTGATAAGCAATGAAAAAGAAATCTTTGCGAGGTGTGATGGGATCTATGGGTTATGGAAAAAAGGCTTCTGAGGTGAAATTTCCTTTAGAAGACAAAGGGTTAAAGCTACTATGGTGGATAGTGAATATGTCATTGTCATGCAGAAACTTTAAACATTTGTGTATGACTGAAGGGACAACTTTCATTGAGCAAAGCCATGGATGGCCTAGCCGCAGATGAAACTGATTTGATTATGGAATGATAGAGAATGCAACATCCAATGTCTTAGGTCCTATTTGTAATGGAAGAACGATTGATCCAATCGTAGGGCATGAAAAAACATTATGTGTTTTGATCCATGCTCTTGGTTTGTCATAGTTATCTTGATAAAGATCATGTAAGACCAAAAATTCCTCAGTGATCACATTCTTGCCACATGCGGGATCTATGAGTATCCCATTAGTGGGCTTATCATAAATAAGTTTGGCTATGTAGAGAGGACCATCGAGAAGATTTGGAAGAATATCTTCAAAAGAGAAAGTAATATCAAGATTCTTTTTAGTTTGTCCCTTATGAGGGATGACATCTATCACTCCCACCATTTCATCCATAGGATTAATAGAGGGTGTATGTGGAATAGGATTAGGATGTTCAGTATTTTTATGAACAATCATCACATCATTGTTTTGATTTTCACTGGCTTTGATGAATGACATGTTATGTTTAGGCATTTTATTGGTAAAAATTTGCAAATTTTGATTGGGTGGGGCAACAAATGTATTTCCTTTTGCATTAGCATTTGAAACAGATAGACGACCAAAATCAATGAGGTCTTGCACTATGTGTTTAAGACACATTGTTCTGTGTCATGTCAATTTTGTCTATGATAATGGAAATAGGCATTAGATTGGAAGGTTGGAGGGAAAGGTTTAGTTGTATCTAATGGTTTAACAAGAGGTAAATAAATCATTTGTTGCTATATAAGTTGGGTCATGGTGTTATGAAGAGTGTCTAGTAATGTGTAAACTATCATTTTGGATCTCCATAACTGTAAGGTATCACTACTTTAACAGTTGTGACTTGGTTATTGACAAGTTGAGGTGGTTGTTGTGGTTGCAGATTATTTCTAGTGTAGTGTGCATGTGCAACATCATGCTGTGGTGGGTAAAGGGTAAACTCAAGTTTAGGTGGAGGTTGAGGTTGATGTGAAGGTGGGTAAAGGACAAGTTGAGGTTGAATTACATTGACATATTTTATTTTTGGTTGCTCACAACAAACCTTAGTGGATGGATTTTGTGAAATGAAGTCCTCAAGGGCTTCATCTAACATACCAAAGTCATCACTACTAAAAGGTTTGGGAGATAAATTATTGTTAAGTGGTTTAGGTTTATCATCACAAGCCTTAATGGATGAACTTAGTGAGAAGAAACCTTGTAAGGATTCATCTAACTTATACAAGTCATCACTACTAAGAGGTTTAGATGATATGGTTGTCCTAAAAGGAAGCATTGTTGTGATGGGTTCATTTGATGTTGTGAAGTTTTTATTTGTTTTTTCTGATGAATTTGATCTAAATGAGCTAGGAACTAATGCTAAAAATGAACATTGTAAAAATCTAATGCTATCTATGATTGCCATTAAAAGGAATAATACTAATGCTAATGATTCAAGTATAACAGAAAATAAATACACAGAAACATAACAATAACTGAATCTAACAGTAATTACAAAAATGGGAAACAAAATGCAAAAAACAAAAATGCAAAATTTGCATTGGGACTAAGTCACCCAAGGTGGCGAATTAGTCCTAATAGGGTGATTTTTTAAGTTTTTTTGAATTTTTTGATGGATATTAATGTGTTTTGTATAGTACCATGCAAATCTATAATGTAAATGCAAAATTTCACTATTGTGCAATGAAATGGAATGCAATAATGCAAAGCTAAAATGAGCTTTTCACTAGTGCAGTTTTGAAAACCCTAGGATGTAATTTAAAAAATGCAATATCTAATGCAATGCTAATATAAATGAAACCTAAGATGCCCTTAAAATTAGAAGTAAATATGTTCAAAAGTTAGGTTCACCAAAATGTGGACAATGATTTTGGATTTCCCAACTGCTTTAGCTCCTTCTAGGGTTTTTCACCTAAAAGGAGAAAGGATGGGGTCCAAAATGCAAATGTCTACACTCAAGATTATTGTAAATGAAATGTAATATGTATAATTATGATGTATTAATGCACTAATTTGAAAATAAAATGATTTAATGCTGCTAAACCTAAGAAATGTAAGTGTTGGAAAACACACTCTGATATGCAAAAACACCTAAAAATGCAAGTAAATGATGAAATAATTGAATAAAATTGGAGAGGTGCACCTGGAATCTGAAATTTGATATGGAGAAATTCTAGAATCTAGAAAAATTGACTGAAAATGTTGACTGGGACACTTACGCCAAGTTGGGCGACTTAGTCCCAGTTTCGAGAAAAAACTTGCGAGAACAAAAATCTGCCAAATGGGTATCCAAAAATGCAAAAAACCACTTTTTAGGTCTAGCAGTGGGACTATTTCACCACTGGTGGAAACTTAGTCCACCTGTAGATTTCAAGAATCTCAGGATAGGATCCTATAGCCTCAGGTTTACACTTGCTTTTCTAATAGGTGTCTGCTCTTGATTTTGCATAAAATAGGATAAAAATTGTCTCCAAGATTGAATTAGGGTTATGTTGACTTGAATAGCTTTGATGACTTGTTGACCACTTTTCAGCACTTATTTCTTTGAAAAATATGCCTACAAAGTCTACAAACACACATGCAAAGAGGGAAAAATGGTTAAGGGTTAGAGTATAGGGGTTTGCCTTGGTCAAACCCCACTTTGGTAATCAAACCCTAGATAATGAAATGAAATATGAAGAGAATGATAAATAAACAACATGCAATGTCATAAACTTACCGAACCCTTAATGTGTAAATCTGAAGATATGCAATGAAGTGCTCCAATGGATGACTTGATTATGCTTAGAGTGCTTGAATGCTTGAGAATGATTAAGTTGATTGCTTGAGTGAATGCTTGAATGAATTGGTGTATTAGGAGATGAAAAATGAGGAGAAAAACCATTATATATACTTGATCTTTACTAAATTTCCCAAAAATAACACATCACAGGCCGACCTCAAGGGTTAGAGAATGAAATCCTGCCAAAAAATTGAAATAATTTTGAGTTTTGTGCCAAAAAGGAGTAAGTCGCCCCTATTGGCGACTTAGTCCCACTTAAGAAAATTAAGTGGGTGTTAGGAATTATAGGGTATTAAATGTGGTCTAATGAGAATATCCTCAAAAACACAATTAAGAGGGACTGGGAAGTGTATTAAGGGGTCATTTAAACATGAGAAAGGGTTGAATTAGTGGTGACAAGTCTAGAAAAGTGTGAAAGTGGGTTACAACACTTCACAACACCTTTACAAGACATCCTAGAAGTCTTAATGATTCACAAGGGTCCAAGACCTAATGTGAACATGTTGGCCACATTACAACATTAAATCTAGGCAAAATCAAGCCAAAGTCCACAAGAGAGACTCTAGTGAGCATAAAAATGTCATCTATCCATTTTTGGAAACACATAAGATACCAAATGCTTTAATCACAAATAAACATTAAGATTCTTGATGTCGACCTTCAACCAATGTTTATTGCCAACTTACACAGAAAACTTCAAACCAAAATTGAGATGTTGAGATTCCCATCCTTTACACAATTATGTACAACCCTTTGTGATTACCAGAATATGACTTATGGTCGTGATGTAAAAAATCCCACTACCTGTCTTAAAAAGTCTGAGTCCACAACTCAAAATAGTTACCAACCTTTCAAGAAACAAAATAGGGGCTTTTTACAACTTAACTCCCCTCAACCAAGTCAACAAGTTGATAACCAAGTAGCTGCCATAAAGACAACAAAACCTTTTTCCTTTGGGGATAGGAATAGAAATTTTACTCCTTTACCTGAAACCATTCATAGTATCATGTTGCAGCTCGTAGAAAAGAATATGCTTTCCTTACCTCCTGTTAGAGTTCCTGATCCTAATAAAATCATTTCCCACAGGCTTTAGACCAAATTCTTATTGCCATTATCACCAACAAAATGGACATGATACAAAATATTGTAAGCATCTTAAACATCTTTTGCAACTCCTCATTGATTCTAATCATCTTCTAATAGGAGGTGTGAATGACCAAGGTAATAAGTTTGTAGATCTTCCTAACCAAAACTTACAAATCTTTATAAATCCTATGCGAAAACATACTATTTCATTTGTCAAAGCTAGTGAAACAAAGAATGATGTGATGAATGTTGACACAGATGAGGAAAACATAAAAGGCGACAATGAAGAAGAATCGATTGAAACAGTAGCATTTATTGAAGCTAAACCTCGTAAGAGCTCAAAAAAATGCCTCTTGATATTTCTTTCTAACAAAAGGACATACTTAAACATGCACCCGATGATCCTCTTTAAATAGCCGGTAGAATCAATGACAAGCCTACTACGGGATATTAATTGATCTCATCTGTGTAGAGAATGTGATTACTGAAGAATTCTTATTTTTCCATGAAATTTATCAAGATACATAGGAAAAACCGAAAGCATGGATCAAAATGCATAATGGTTTTTCTTGTCTTGAAATGGGCCTGATAAATCTCCCTCTAAAAGTTGGACCGAGAACATCAAGTGTCTCATTCACTGTCATCTCATTCATTGGACCAATTTTGTGTGAAGTTAGGCTATCCATGGCTTCACTCCATGAATGTCATCCTATCGGTTGTGCATAAATGTTTAAAGTTTCCCTTTCAAAATGAAATATTTACTGTGCATCATAGTGGCTTTAATCCTATGTCTTCCCAAGGGAAATTTTCATTGGATTTCTTTTGGCTTGAGCCTATTGAACCTATTAGACCTTGTGAGGACTACTTTTTCAAATCATATCAAAAGTTCAAGGCAAAGCACATAGCAGAATTATCCCTTAGAAACATGCCTCAACCCGTGATTGAGACACCTATCCTTGATGAACCGATGCTTGAACAAAGAGCCCTTCCAAATATCCTAAAACAACCTATGAAAAAAATTCCTACAATTTCCTATAAGAGATCGCGAGATAACCAAAAAAATCATGTTGTGCCTCCTAAAGTCAAACAAGTTTACAAAGCTAAAGATAAAGTGGTTGAACAACCTCCTATGGTTCCTTTCGTTCCTCCCTTAAGGAAAGAAAAGAAACCTATGATTGAAAAACCCACTCCTAGACAAACACAAATTGACAACAGATTGAAATGAAACTGAATGCTAGAGAGTGTAGGTGTAGACGTCGTGCTATTGCTTGTATGTTACAAGCTAAAGAAGAAAAGAGCAACATAGAAAATAAAAATCCTAACTTACCTAAAGTAATGCATGATGACTCTATACCTTCACCGCAATGTAAACAAGAACCTTCAAGAGACATAATCATTCAACCTCTTGTTGTGATTAATCTCGACGATGACATTGAAATTGCTAAAATTGATGAACAAGTGCATAATGAGTTGAGTTCATTGTTATCATCTTCTATGAGCTTACATGAAAAATATCCTAAGAATATTTTTGAACTTGGTATGTGTCCTAGCTCGATACTTGATGTTGTCCCATTGGCTAGTTTCCTGCCTTCTGTTTATATAGACCAAGATTAGGATGTAGACGACCTGCTATAGGTTGACTCACATGTGCCTTACTAGTCTTTTGCTTTGTTTTATTTTTCATGTTTCTTTATGTGATTGCATGTGCATAATGTGATCCCCCGCTATGTTTCATTTGATGTATCTCTCTCTCTTTTTGGGCATTCCTCTATATGTATCTATATTCTTCTCTATGTCGTAAACATTTTATCTTTTTTGCTTGTCTCGTGTTTTCCTTTTGGGGATGATGCAAGGTGTCAAGACATTTAGGTCTCTTCCATGTTGACCCGAAAGGATTTTTCTTTGTTTTCACTATCTTTGTGTCATTCTTCTAGTTCTATGAGTATTTAGGAAATGATGACATTTCTGAGCTCTTAAACAACATTGTAGCAAAGACATATTAACCCTGAATCCATAGATCCCTTACGTATTTCTGGGGGCAACCCCTCCCTCCTTTTTCATGACGTAGCTTTATTTTGGAAACATATGACTTGGTATAGGGTTTTTCGAGGAAAGTTCTCATGTCTTAGGAGTAAACATTGGCTACTTTAAAGAAATTTCTCACAGAAATACTGTTAACAACTACTTTAAAGTGGGGGTATACATAGATAATATCTTTCGACATTTTTCATATTTCATGATGCAATTTTCTCTTTCTTGTGATGCATCCTTTTCTTGGTGATGTCATTGGGTTTGATGTCCTCCAAGAGTGTGATATTTCTAAGCATACAACTTTCTCTTAGCGGCTTGATGCGGCGCGAGGCATCCCCTAAGTGGCAATCTATTACTCTTGACTTGTCCTCTCTTGGAGACATTAGGCATGATGATCCCTAAGAAGAAGCCCTTACACGAATGAAAAAAATCCCCTTAAACAAAAAACTATAGGCATAATTTGTTCAGAAGTCATGTTTAGAATTGTGGTGCCTTATTGAATTTGTCAGGAGGATAGCTTTGATATGGTATGAGAGCCTAATATGATTCTCTCATTTTCCACCCTTTTAGGATACTCACCTAGTGGATGGCCTAAGGTTCCACTACCCTAGAGTGAGTGTGTGTGTCATTTGCATAGTGGACATTGAGTTATGATTGTAAATGTTTCTTGGAAAAACAACTGAGGTGTGTTCCACATCGCTTTGGATAGTCGAGGCTTGATCCTTTCCCCTTTTCTTGGACAAACAGTTGAGGTGCGTTCCACATGGAGTTGGACAGTTGAGGCTTGATCCTTTCCCCTTTCTTGGACACACAGTTGAGACGTGTTCCACATCGTGTTCAATAGTCAAGGCTTGATCCACATCCCTTCTCTTCTTGGTCTTTGATGGTGTATGATTTGTATCTTTGTCACTGTTGCATACATAAGTGTCTTGAATGTCTACTTTAGTGTGAGTCTAACATGGGGTCATACTCTCACTAAAGTAGGGCCAAAATGTAGTAATGGAAAAATTATCCCTTTTTCCTTAGTTTGGGAATGAATAATTAACAATAAAATGAGCTTAATTATGCCCTGATTTAGTGTTGTAATGCGTTTTACACATCACATTAAGTTTAGGACCCTTTTAATAAAATGAAGTTAATGGTGCCTTATTTAGGGTGTTGTAAAGTGTTTCTTTACACTTTCACACTAATCTAGGGTTTTATTAATTAATTGAGGTTAATTTGAGATTAATTGGTCCCTTAAATTCAAATCTAAGCCTGATTAATTGTAGATTCTGAGGGATAAAACCTGACACTCTTAAATAATATTACACAACACTTAATTTTGCAAGGAATGTGTCCTAGGTTAGTGACCTAGGACCCATTCACCACCTAGAAAATGGGTCCTCACTAGGTCCTAGGACCCCCTTTTGGCATATCATTTCATATTTCCCAAAGTGTGTCCTAGTTAAGTGTGTTAAGACCCATTCACCCTATGGAGAATGGGTCCTAACTTAACCCTAGGACACCCCCTTGGAATATGTTTTTGGTAGTATTTTGATGAATTCAAATCCTAGATATGATGTCGGCTTGTGATATTTGAATTTTAGGATTTAATCTTAAGTTATGTATAAATATAAGGTTATTTCACTAAGTTCATCCTAGAAGAATTTTTATGCAAGCATCCTAATAGCAAGTTTATGAGATCAAGAGCATTCAAGGGAAAATTATCAAAGTTTATTGCAACAATCAAAGATCTATTTCGTCATGTCAAAGTCATGCATGTTGTTGAGCTAATGTGATGATGTAGCATTGGTGATCAAGTTCAAGTGTTCAAAGCCATTATCTTATGTGAATTTTATGATCAAGATCTACACTCATTGAGGCCATTTCATGCTAAGTTTCAGATTTGCAATCAATGGTTCAATTGAGGATTGGTGAGTGGTAACATTGCTTTTTTCATTCATCTCTCCTTTCATGCATTGTTTCATTACAAGGTTTAATTACCAAAATGGGGTTTGATCAAGGCAAACCCCTATTCTCTAAAAAATCAACATTTTTCTCCTCTTTGATGTGTTATTGCAGGTTTTAAGTTGAAGATCAAGTGGAGTTGCAAAAGTTGTCAAAAATTTGCAAAGTTGTCATATTTCTTGCAAGATCACGAAAATTCTTCTACATAATTCATTTCCGACTTTCAAGAGCTAAACATCTAGGATCTGGGAGTGCAAACATTGAAGAACAGAACCCAAAAATTGATTTTCCAAAACTCTAGTAGTGATCCATTCACCACTAGGCGAATGAGTCCTCAATGAGGCTCGAAAAAGCACTTTTTGCAATAGGTACACAACATTTTACCATCTTAAAACCTACCTTTTTATTGTTATATCAGCTACGTTTGTTTTCTGATATCCATTTATACATTATGCCTCTCATAATTGAATGAAATAACTACAAAAATTATGGTTGAATCATCTTGTTGATTCATTTTGATAACCCAATTTTTCTTTGTTTCAGAAACCAAGGAGGGAGACATGATAAAATTTAGAAATGAAGAATGATATATAGAGATATCAAGAGATGGAGAGAGGAAGAAATATACATAGAGATAGAGGGATATATATCTCCCATCTCTTTATCTTTATGTCCCTATCTCTCCCTCTCTCTCTATCAAGACCTCTCTCTACCTTTATCTCCATATCCCTCTATCTTTTTATATCTCCCTTTGTCTATCTCTCCCTCTTTATCTACTGAGCTCTCTCTCTCTCTCTCCCTCTCTCCTTATATCTCTATCTCTGCTTCTCCCTCTATATCTATTCATCTCTTCCTCTCTCTATCTCTCGATCTCTCTCTATCCTGATCTCCTTGTCTCTATCCATATTTATCTCTCCATTTAGCTCTCTTTATGTCTATATATTTCTCTCCAACTCCCTCTACATTATCTCTATCTTCCTCTCTTCCTCTCTACCTCTAGATATCTCTTCCCTTATCCCTCTTTATAGATCTCTATATCTATATCTTTATTGTCCTCTCTCTCTCTCTCTCTCTCCCCATATTTCTCTTTCCACATCTCCCTCTCTTTATCTCTATCTCCTTATCTCTCTATCTCTGTCTAGCCCTATTTTTCTCCCTTTCTCTATCTCTCTCTATACATCACTTATCTCTATATTTATATTTATCTCTACATCATTCCCTCTTCATATCTCACTCTTTCTATCTCTATTTTTCCCTCTCTATCCATATCTTCCCTACCTTTATCTCATTGTCTAGATCTATCTCTTTTCCTATCCCTCTCTATATCTCTATATCTTTCTCTATCTATGTCTCCTCCATCTCTCCCTCTCCCTATCCCTCCTCTCTTTATCCATATTTTTCTCTACCTCTATCTCTTATTTCCTATCTATATCTCTCCCTCTCCCTTTGCCCCCCTCTCTCTATATATATAGAACCAAATCTCTATATTATCCCTCTGTCTCTATCTCTCTCCATATCCCTCTCTAGCTCTCAATATCTATCTCCCTCCCCCTCTCCTCTCTTCCAACTCTTTATATATGGATCTCTGTCTGTCTGTCTCTCTATATGTCTATCTCTACTTCTGTCTATCTCACCCTTTCTCTCTCCCCATCCTTATTCATCTCTTGTATCTCTCCCTCTCTCTATCTTCATCTCCATCTTTGTATCCCTCTCTATTTTTTGAGTTATATCTTCATATCTTCACCTTGTCATTCGCTCCTCACTCTATACCTATATCTCTCTCTATTTCTCCACCTTTATCTCTTTATCTCCCCCTCTCTAGCTCTCCCCTCCCTCTCTACATATCTATCTCACCCTCTATATCTCTCTCTATCCCTCTCCCTTTTCCTCTATATCTCTTTTTCTCTCTATATATCTCTCTCCATCTCCCTCCCTCTGCCTCGTTTCCTCCTCCCTTTCCTCATCTATATATCGAGCTATCTTTCCCTCTCTTTTCCCTCTCCTTTGCTCTCTCACTCTCTACCTATCTATGCCTTTCATTACCTATATATCTCTATCTTACCCCTCCCTATCTCTCCCCCTCTCTATGTCTTACTCTATCTCTCCCTCTCCCTCTTCCATTATATATATATATATATATATCTCGATCTCCCTTTGTATCTATCTCTCTTTCTCTACCTCTATATTTATATCTCCCCCTCTCTCCCTACCCCTTGTCTCTCTACCTACCTCTCCCCCTCTCTATAAATTGAGCTATCTCTTCCTCTCTTCATCCTCTCCTTCCCTCTGTCATTCTCTACCTCTATTTCTTTATCTCCCCCTCTCTCTATCTCTCAGTCTCACCATCTCTCTCACTCTATCTCACCCTCTCTCTCTCTCTCTATATATATATATATATCCCCATCCCTCTTCCTCTATATCTCTCTCCATCTCCCTCTCTCCCTCTCCCCTCTCCCGCTCTCCACCCTCTCTTTCGATCTCTCACTCTCTACCTATATCTCTCCCTTTCTCTACCTCTATCTCTCTATCTATCCCTCTCCCCCTCCCTCTACATCTTTTTGTCTCTCTATATATCACTCTCCATCTCCCTCTTTCCCTCTCCCCTCTCCCTCTCTCCACCCTCTCCTTCGCTCTCTCTCTCTCTCTCTACCTCTATCTCTCCATCTTCCCCCTCTTTCCCTCTCTCTTATTAGTCTATCTCACCCTCTATATCTCTATCTCTCTCCATCCCTCTTCCTCTCTCTCTCTCTATATATATATATCTATAAATAAATATATATATATATATATCTCCATCTCCCTCTCTACCTCTATCTCTCTATCTTCCCCCTCTCTCCATATCTCCCTCTCTATCTATACCTTGTTAGAGTAATCATGCATTAGCTAATAATTAATTAATATCTAATTGATTATTAGTCTAATTTATTCTCATGCACTTAAGCTAAACTTAGGAGTGATTTTTTATGTGAACTAAAGAGCTATTATTAGATCATTCAGTCTCATTGCATGAGATGTTGACACTTATCTTGATCTAATCCCTTTATCATTTAGGTTTGCTCCTATATAACACTCAACCCTCATTGTATTATCTCTCTGGACTCTCAACCTTTGAGGACTTTGTTTTCCTTGAAGATTCTTGAGGTTCATTCTATAACATTTTCTCGTTGAGAATATTACATATTATTGTTTACAACTCTCTTGCATGGAAGGTGTATTTGTTCGTTGTTTGATCATTTGGCTCATATTTTTCACAATTTTAGCATATCTCTATCTCTCTATCACTTTATCTTGTCCTTAGTATCTCTCTTTATCTCTCCCTCTCCCTCTTTATCTCCTCTCTCTATTCCTACCTCCCTATATTTCTCCATCTATATCTCTCCCTCTATCTCTCTAGATATCTCTCTCCCTCTTCATCTCTACCTTTCTATATCCATATTTATTTATATCTCTCTCTCTATTGGAATCCAAAAGGAAAGTATAAACACGAGCACTTTACAACATGTTTGTATTTGTTGGAATTCCAAAATATGGTAAAAAGGCACATGGATCCTATGATTCTAGACCCACATGCTTTGTTTTACCTTGCAATTTGCGCCTTATTCGACATAGAAACACAATTTTCATGGTGTTGACAAAATATCAATAATTGTTTAATAATTCCACCACCTTTTCTTGTTTTGTTGATATAGAAGAGCCAAATTTCATGTTTTTAGATTTAATTTCATATTATGAACTAATATTTTCATGTTTTGAAGATTTGAAATGATAATTATCATGTTTTTTACTAATTCTATTAGATTGATATAGAATTATACATCATACCAAGAAAGTTAGTGAAAAACTCAAATTTTGGAGGAGTGTGAAGCCAAAAATGAACTAGACAAGGTTGTGCAATTAATAAATCGAATCATAGAGTTCAAGGTACATCATCTTTGCCTTTGTCTATTTTTCTCATCCCACTTGTCATCATAGTTTATGTGCTACATATCCCAGTGCTAATTCACTTCATTGGAACCCAATTGTTAACCCTTCCATTGTTCATATCCCTTCTCCTTCCAATAATTTTGATGTTGCCACTAATTTATTTAATTCTCATGGATTTTTTATCATTACACTCACTTAGCTAAACTAATATCAATCATCATAACATTATATCCCAACTATAAGATCTGAAGTGTGTTATCAACCCTACTGTAGTAATTTGATTACACACTCACCTATGTTATTATCCATCATCATAAAATCATATGAGGAGACTAAGTGAGCTAGTACTATTTTATTGAGCCTTTTATTTCCCACTTATCTTTCTTTTCTATATTTTACAATTTGCCTCCTATTCCTTTATACTTTTATCATCTTGCTTACTTATGTTAACATTTTAATTCATATCTTATGCTTATATCTATTCCCATTCCTTATTCTTTGACCATTTTTTTGTTATTGATTCTTCTATTGCTACATCATGCTTTTTGGAGCTTACATTAGGATATCTTGTTTTTAGAGTTTCTTATTGAGCCTACATTGCCTTATTACACTCTTAAAGCTTGCATTTTGATCCTATACTACTATATCATACTTTTAAAGTTTATTATTGAGTTTACATTTCTATATTATGGTTCTTGAGCATACCCTTTATGTATTTTGTACCTATTTTCTCACATCATTAAAATTTATTCTTATATTTAGAGTATCATGCATTTCAACTTGCATATTGAGCTTACATCACATGCTTTATCCTTACATTAAGGGAATTATGTCTTTTTGTTCCTTATATTTAGCACCTTCATTATTACATCCTAACATTGGGGACATCATGCCTTCCTCCACACATTACCTATTTCTTACCTATATTTGTTGGGTAATTATTATCTTACCTACATCACTATCATAAGTGTCAAAAAAATTAATTTAGTGATCAAATAGAGCAATATCACTTGAAATGCCTTACAATTTATGTTTTGTGTCATCCCATGGATTCCGTGCCAAACACATGTCATTATCATTTTCTAAACATGTAAAAAGTTCTAACTCAAGACCCATTTCCTATTGCTCTTTTTTCCCAAACAATCGGTAGTATTTTTGTACTTGATCTACAGTTGTGAGACATAAGCTACTCATTGTACACCTTTTCTTTGTTAACATTCCATGATGATCTTGATTGGAGCATTAGAGAAGGCACATTAATTGAATCAACTTATGGAAACAAGCTTGAATTCATCCAAATTAGCCATTCTACATCAAATACATGACTTTAGCAACCTATTACTCTATGATAATCAGTCATATAGTACATATACTAGAATTTGGTATGAGACAAAAGTTGAAATGGGTGAAGAGAATCAAAATAAAATATTGGTATAGGAATAATTTTTTATGATTTATAAGATCATAAAGCAAGAAGCAAAAACTACCACAAAATACATGCACACAATAGCCTAATTGATATTATCAAAGAGTTGATGCAAGAGTTGAGATGAATGTACGTAGTAACCTTTCTTATATAGGCAAGGTGGTGAAGATAGGCAAATCAAAAATAATGACTAAATACCCCACAAAAGATGGAACACTTGTTAACTCACATGACAAGTGTTGTAGTGAGTGGTAAGTGACCATGCAAGAGGTGTCTCATAAAGTGACGACACTTGTCTCAACCACATGAGGTGAGGCAAAACTCTAGAAGTCCCTAAGTGGAGACTTAAGAAATGTAAATAAGACTCTCCTAGTTAGCTTAATAGCTAATTAGTTTGATAAAGTCACTATTTACACCAACACCCCCCTTAAGTGTAACTTAGGGAGTTATGTATGAATTAATGAGTCTTGGATGCTAGGCCATGTTAGGAATTGATGTACAAATGTAATCTCTTATAAATCAGAGTAAAGGAAAAAATCTAGTGGGAATAAAACTCCTCTCCAAAAAGAGATGATATAATGAAGGAAGATTGTGTAGCCCTTCCATAAGATGATGATGACTTCTCTAAATGTTGCTCAAATACTCCATGTGAAGACTGATGTAGAATAGGTACCAAAGAAGTGATGTGAAGTCTTGCTATAAAGAATCTTTGGATGCTCTCAGTGAAGTGTCTCTAAATTCTAATGCAAGAAGTGATGTCCTACTAGAAAGAATCTCTTGATGCTCTTGGTGAAGCATCTCTAGAATCTCATGTAGAAGATGATGGTGGGTGAGTTGATCATCTTTTCAATAATTCTTTTCAGTTATTCCCAAATTATTTGAGTGTCAGACTTAAAATCACAGAAGAAATATAAAGTGCTTAAGGAACGATGACAATGACAACCCCCTTTGACTATTTTGATCCCCTCTGAACTGATAGTTTATATGTTTTAATACATATAACAATTTCAATGTAATGAATAATAACACTTTATTAATTGAGTGTGATATTGTTTCCAATGAAATGAGCAAGTGATATTCACTTTCACAAAAGCAATACTCAATTTGAGTAGCTAATCAAAAGATACAATAATCATATGTGCCTAATTTTGCACTTAGAAACCTAAAGTTGTCATGTTAAAAGAGGAGACAAAATATATGTTAAATAACACATTTTTCACATCTTCTCAATGCTAAAGTATCTGAAACAAAATTAGCTTTCATTGACTATTCATAATAAAAAAATTGACATTCGGTTTGAAAGTAACGAAAAAAAATGATTCCCCTTTAATGACTAGACTAATATTCCTTAACCTCTATGGATCAACATATATTGTCAAGGTTACAATTAATTGTTAACATAAACATATAAAGTAGCATCTAATGGTAATATATAAGATAGAGGGTTTGATCAAGTCATTTGCGTCGAGAGACACACCAAGTGGAAGAAAAATCGAGTCAGAATGCTAGCCACTTGAAGTGAAGGATTTTGACCAAGTCACTAGTATGGAGGAGTCTATTGGGGCAGTGAGGCCACTGGGAAGGTGGGGGACATGCAAACACTTCTTCAACTAAAAAATGCTGCCAAACACAAGCAGCTCGGTCTCCACACTGCAAACCAAAGATGACATTGATCATAGATTTCACCAGCTCAGGATCTCTGGTTGCTCCAAGGCCAATATTGTGAGGGAAAAATGTAGCCCCATAAACATTGTTATGGCCATGCACAACATCTATACCATATATTGATGGGATCTAAAGACGAGTTGACATGGAACCTCGTTAAAACTCATTTATCATATCAAACCACTGTTCTGGAGTTGCTTGAGGTTCAAGCTCGCTTCCTCCGTGACTAAGCATGCTCCCAATTTTGTAATATTTATTGTGAGGGAAAAATGTAGCCCCATAAACATTGTTATGGCCATGCACAACATCTATACCATATATTGATGGGATCTAAAGACGAGTTGACATGGAACCTCGTTAAAACTCATTTATCATATCAAACCACTGTTCTGGAGTTGCTTGAGGTTCAAGCTCGCTTCCTCCGTGACTAAGCATGCTCCCAATTTTGTAATATTTCATAACATCTACAAAATCCACCGATCTTTCAATTTGGGTCATCTGTCCAATCTTCTCTTCCAATGTCATCTTCCGCAACAAATCCTTAACTCGAACATCGATGGACTGTGATGGATGGTGGCTTGATCTTGCCACTGATGACATCGTCGGAAAACAGTTTCAAATGGCGTCAAGTGTTCTATCAATCTGTTGTCACAAAGAAGGATTGGGAGCAATATTGGACCTCCTGAGCCAATAATGCCTGACCATGCGACCCTCGTCTGGATTGGCGATGCTGCCTTATGGTGGTGTGTGGGGCTTGTGAAGCTTCACAACAAAGGAAGGATCTATTACAAAGGCCCACAACCAATAACAAAGAAGGTTCGAGTGCGCAAGGGTCCACAAAGGCTTATTTCCACACATCCAATCAAAAGTCGCCTTTGTGGAAGCAATTCAAATAACCAAAGAATATGCACAAAAAATGAAAGTAAAGAAAATCCATGCTATAATGCAATAAAATCTCCTCCTCTCAATGCATGATCCTTGGATATTCAACTTGCAACAACTAATCAATCACCTACGTCGGATGGTGTGCTCAATAAAATGCTTAACACAATGAATCAACAACCTGTACAATGAACACATGATCAACCAAGTCTGCTCTGTTGATCGATGGAGAGTGGTATGATGAGCTTGGTAGAGGAAGTCGTGGCTATAAGGAGGTGCCTCTAGATATGAAAACTTTAGAAGCTAAGTCAAGGAGCATTGTCATGCAAAATATCTCAATGCCTCAAGACAAATAGCAAGTGTAGTTCGTTTAAAAACCAAGCCACCATTCACACAACTAAATCCAATAGCATGCATAGAACATTATATCTCCAAGGTAGCAGTTTGGCATGAATAAAAAGATTTTTATATCTTTGTATATTTACCTCCACGATGCAACATGCCTAACTCCAACCTAGCACAACAAAAAGATTTCAACAGAAATAACTCTCTCAAAAAAAAAAAAACACATAAACTCTTGACTAGGTTAGATGCATGTTTATGGGAAGGATTTTGCTAGCATGGTTCTAATATCATATTATGATTTCTAAGATCATAAAGTAAAAACCATAAACTTCCACAAAATACTTGCACACAATAAGCCTAATTAATATTATCAAGAGTTGAGATGAATGTACATAGTAACTTTGCTTATATAGGCAAGGTGGTGAAGGTAGGCAAGTCAGAAACAATGACTACCTACCCCACAAAAGATGGAGCACTTGTTAACTCACATGACAAGTGTTCTAGTGGGTAGCAAGTGACCATGCAAGAGCTGTCTCACAAAGTGAGGACACTTTTCTCAACCACATGAGATGAGACAAAACTCTAGAAGTCCCTAAGTGAAGACTTAAGAAATGCGAATAGGACTCTCCTAGTTAGGTTAGTAGCTAACTAGATTGATAAAGTAACTATTTACACCAATATAAATCAAGTTGCATAAGTAGAAGAAGATAAAAATATTATCTTGCTATTGTACATGATCATGCATCACTCCAACATGCTTATGGGGTCAAACCAATTATGTCTTGAAACACATTTGGGTAAGTGGGTGAACGCCAAGAGAGGCCTTAAGTTAGTTTCTTGGGTCTTTCAATCCTTCTAGGCTATGTTATTCTAACACAATCTCTTAAGATCCCTGAGAGCAAAATATTGCTTAATATTATGGAGTAGTTCTTAGAGTTCATAACACTGGTAAATTATTTTTCTAGATGTATAGGTGGATGTGTAGTTCCTCCACATTAACCTCTCTCAATTTTGGTCAAATTGACATCATTTGACAATACCAAAAATAAATGCATTCTTAGAAAAGCGTTAGTTGAGAGTAGTACAAATGTGGAAACAATAATATTTTGCATTACATGCATCGTGGGGCCAAACCAATTGTGGAAACACATCCAGATGAGTGGGTTAATGCTAGGGTAGGCCTCTATTCATTCCTTGGGTCTCTTGATCCTTCCATACTACGTTATTATAATGTAGTCTCTGAAGATCCTTGAGAGCAAAAAACTACCAAAGTATGACGTCCAGTAGTTATCGAAGTTCATGAAGCCTACTTTTTTGTTTATATTACAGGTGGATGTGGGGTCCCTTCACATTAGCCCTTCTCAGTTTTGATCAAGTCAACATTGTTTGACTATGCCAAGAACAAATGCATTCTTGTAAAAAGAGTTAGTTGAGAGCAACACAAATGTGGCAACAAACATATTTTGTGTTCAATGCATCATAGGGCCAAACTGATTGTTCCAACACATCCAAATAGGTAGGTGAATGCTAGGTGAGGCCTATGTTCATTCTTCAGGTTTCTCGATCCTTCCAGGATATGTTAATCTAACATAGACTCTGAAGAGCCCTAAGAGCCAAAAAAGTCAAGCTATGATGAAGTACTTATCAGAGTTTGTGGCGCCTATAATTGTTCCATTTAGACCTATAGGTGGATGTGGAGTTAATCCATATTAACCTCTGTTGGTTTTGGTCAAATCAACATCATTTTACCATGCCAAGAACAAATGCATTCTTACAAAAAACATCAATTAATAGTAGTGCAAACATGGCAACAAGCATATTTTATGTTTTGTGCATCATGGGGCCATACCAACTGCACCAACATGTCTAGATGGGTAGGTGAATTCTTTAGGAGGTCTCCATTCATTTTTTAGGTCTCCCAATCCTTCTAGGCTATGCTATTCTAGTGTAGTACCTTAAGGTCCCTAAGAGTGATAAAATGTCAAACTATGATGGAGTATTTCTAAGAGTTTGTGGCACCTATAAATGTTCTATCTTGACCTATAGGTGGATATGGGGTCCTTCCACATTAACCTCTTAATTTTGGTCAACTCAACATTGTTTGACCATGCTAAGAATGCATGCATTCTTAAAAAATATATTAGTTGAGAGTAGTGCAAACATGGGAACATGAATATTTTATGTTTTGTGTATCATGGACTATGCCAACATGTCCATATTGGTCAAGTGAAATCTAGGGGAGGCCTCCATTTGTTCCTTGGGTCTCTGGATCCTTCCAGGCTATTCTATTTTGATGTAGTCTTTTAAGAGTTCTAAGAACAAAAAAAACAAAAAACTACAACAAAGTAGTTCTCAGAGTTCATGACATCTAGGAATGTTTCATCTAGAACTATGGGTGGATATGGGGTCCTTCCACATTAACCTCTCTCATTTTTGGTCAAATTGACAATATTTGACCAATATTAAGAAGAAATGCATTCTTGCAAAAAACATCATTTAAGAGTAGTGTAATTGTGGAAACATACATATTTTATGTTCTGTGTACAATCATGGAGACAAAAAATATTGTGCCAAAAAGTTGGGGTGGGCAAGTGAATTCTACGGGAGGCCTTTGTTCATTCCTTAAGTGTCTTGATCCTTCAAGGTTATGCTATTTCGACGTAATCTCTTAAGAGCCTCGATAGCAAAAAACTGCCAAACTATAATATAGTACGTCTTAGAGTTCATGGCACATACAATTTTTTTGTCTATACATACAAGTGGATATGGAGTCCCTCCACATTAACCTCTCTCAGTTTTTGTCAACTCAACACTGTTTGACCATGCTAAGAACAAATGCATTCTTATAAAAACATCATTTGAGAGTAGTGTAGCCATGAAAATAGACATATTTTATGTTCTATATGATGTGGTGCCAAACTGATTACATCAACATGTCTGAATAGGTGGGTGAATTTTATGGAAGGCCTCCATTCATTCCCCAAGTCTCTTGATCCTTCTAGGCTATTCTATTTTAGTGCAGTCTCTTAAGAGTCTCAAGTTAAAAATATTTCCAAACTATGATGGAGTAGTTCTTAGAGTTTTTGACACCTACAAATTTTCTATCTATACCTACATGTAGATATGGGGTCCCTCCACATTAATCTCTCATGGTTTTGGTCAAATTGACACCATTTGACCATGCTAAGAATGAATGTATTCTTACAAATAACATTATTTGATAGCAATATAACCATGTAAACAAACATATTTTACATTCTATGCATTGTGGGGCCAAACCAGTTGTTCCAACATGTTGGGGTGAGTGGGTCAATGCTATGGGAGACCTTCGTTTGTTCCCCAAGTATCTCAATCCTTCCAAGAAATGCTATTCCAATGCAATCTCTTAAGAGCCTTAAGATCAAAAAATTGTAAAACTATGACATTGTAGTTCTCAAGGTTCTTGGCTCCTAAAAAAAAAAATTTGGACCTACAACTAGATATGGGGTCCTTTCACATTATCCTCTATCATATTTGGTCAACTCAACACCATTTTACCATGTCAAAAATAAATGCATTCTTACAAAAAATATTGTTTGAGAGCAGCATAACTATGAAAACATTCATATTTTATGTTTTTTGCATCATGAGGCCAAATTTATTATGCCAACATGTTGGGGTGGGAAGGTGCATGCTACTAGAGGCCTTTTTTCTCTAGGTCTCTCGATCCTTCTAGGCTATGCTAGTCCAACATAGTCTCTTAAGAGCCTTAAGAGCAAAAAATTGCCAAACAATGACAAAGTAGTTCTTGGAGTTCATGCCACATATGAATGTTTCATGTAGACCTACAAGTGGATGTTGGGTCCCTTTATAGTATACTATCTCATTTTTTGTCAAATTGATGTAATATTTGACCATGCTAACAATGAATGTATTCCTAAAATTTGCATCATTTGAGAGTAGTATAAACATGCTAATTGACATATTTTACATTTCATGCATTGTGGGGCCAAATTGACTATGCCAACATGTTGGGGTGGGTAGGTTAATGCTATTGGAGACTTCAGTTTATCCCATGGGTCTCTCAATCCTTCCAGGCTATGTTATTCTAGTGTAGTCTCTTAAGAGCTCTAAGAGCAAAAAATTGCCGAAATATGATGGATTAGTTCTTAGAATTTGTGGCACCATGAATATTTTCTAGACCTACAAGTGGATGTTGGGTCCTTCTACAGTATCTCATCCTGGTTTTTGTCAACTCAACACCATTTGACCATACTAACAATGAGTGCATTCTTACAAAATGCATCATTTAAGAGCAGTGTAAACTTTCCAATATTCATGTTTTGTATTCCACGTGTCATGAGGTTGAACCAAATGTGCCAACATGTCGGTGTAGATAGGTGAATTCTATTAGAGGCATTGGTTCATTCCCTAGGTCTCTCAATCCTTACATGCTACATAAAAATCCTTTTTCTACTTAGAGAAATTGATTCAAGGCTATGCCAATCCTCTTAGAAAGTTGTAGGCAACAATGAAAAATGTATTTAATGTATGTGAGGGGTCACACTAAGGCACGCCATCTCAAGCATGAGAATTAAATTAAGGATAACATGGCTTTTGCATCAAATTTTTTAATGACTCGTATATAGAGTCAAACTAGGCACTATCCTTACAAATATCTCTTGAGTGCATTGATTAGAAATCTGAATAAGTGTCTTGTTGATCCTTTTCTTTATATAGGGTTCTTAGAATGGGACAATGGGTGGCGAAGTAGTTGTAAGGTAGGGATATGTTGTTAAATATTATCCATGGTTGATGAGTGATGATCTCTTATTGCTCTTGGTTGTGACATTATGGTATAGCTATAGATGCATGGCTATGATGATACTAGATTGTTCATGGGTTGGAAATAATGTATTGGATGTGATAGATCAAATCTTCTCTTTCTCTTGATAGATTGCTGGTATATCCAAAGCATCAATAACACCTCAATAAATCATACTAAGGTAACCATGACTTCACAACATACTACAACACATTGATAGAAGTACCTAGAAAGCAAATAAACAAGCCATATACAAGACAAAATAATGACAAAATAATGACATACATATAATAGAATAGTACAAATTATGGCATACCCAAAGGTGTCCCAACCATACTAAGACCCATTTTCCAACTATATCAACAAAAGATATATTATACCAAACATAAATAATACTACTTCAAAAGGTAGAATAATATGCACACTAAAAAATTAGGCCACGAGATTTCATAATATAGAATCTCCTAACACTAGTGTGTGGAATGAAAGGAATAATACACATATAGTTTATGGACCTTTTTCCAATAAAAACACAATATTCAATATGGTGTGGTGCATAGAAAGAAGAGATAACTAAAATTATCACGCCAATCAATTTTAAGAAGATAATGACCTTTTGGGTGTTGGACACAAAGTAGAGAAAATGATAGTAGGATATATCTGTCCATGACAAAGGTTTCCAACTTCTCACACTTATAGACTAATCTAGGTACTCCAATGGTAATTAAGATATTCAATTAACATTATCAATAGGATGATTATATGTTGTGGAAGCTTAGGATTGAATTCCCATCAATTTCTTAACTCATCACCAACCTTGTAACTTTATAGATCACAACCCATTAAGAGTTCAATACATTTATTGGAAACAAAGTTGACAAAAAAATACACTCATTAAGACATTCCATCGTAATTGTTATCTCCCAATAGTGGACCCTTGTTGAGTAAACTCAGCCTATTGGTGAAACATTGGAAAGCCTCCCTGATTGTGGGCTCAGATAATGGAAGCTAACCTCCAGAGTAAGTTGGCTCTTATGGTGTTCACCTAAAAACTAACTAAACTAATGCTTTTGTTGGGGAAAGAGTAAGAAGGAAACATGAAAATGAAACTACTTCCTAAGGTGATGCACCAAAATGATTATCTAAACTTGCACAATTGATTTTACACAGTTTAATCAACAACAAAGCTTTCACATACACAACACAGGGGTTCATATGCTTTTGCATCAATGTTTCATGAGAAGGCTATAATGCTCACAATCCTAGAAGGAAAATGTAATTTCTTCACAACATTGAAATTGCTCGCATCACTAACACAACCTACAACCTATAAACATACATATATTTTCTGCATAAAGGTGCTACTAATGAGACACAATAACAAGGAAGAGATACTTCATATGAAATTGCATAAATCACTTAAACACACACAATGAAACAAAAATTGAGAAGGCAAAACTCGCTTAACTTTATTGATCTCCAAAGGTGTAATACTACTATACATGTCTGTAAAAGAGTTACAAATGCTATCTACTGTTGAAAGAACCTCCAAAAAAAGTTACAATGTAGCATGAGAATGAAAAGAACTAACTTCAGGTTGTTGTTTGAAGTTGCTTTATGTTTTTCCAAGTAGTTGCACAAAGATAGGAACTTCAACCTCCCTTGGTCGTGCACAACAATAAAGCCTATTTTTTAGCCCCTTAAAAGACTCCAAAAAGGATCTAGAATGAAGAAAATGTCAAACCTTGACCTCTCCTACCATGAAGGCACCTAAAAATTCTCCTAGATGCTTTCCAACCCCTCCAAAACTGAGTCAAAAGCACTCCTATATTCTTTCCACTTGTTGGTCAACTTCTCCAACCTCCCCTAGATGCTTGGCATAACTCATCATCAACCCTCAACTATCCCCTTTGACCATATCTTGAAAGCAAATGAATCTTTATCTTGCATTATATACAACATTAAATAAAGTGATTTATAATTCACCACTTTAATAATGTTTTACATTTCAAATTTGGTGCAAAAATAAAAGCACTTGAGTCAACCATGCTTTGAGAAACAATTCAAAAGGGACCATTTGGTTAGACTTGCAAAATATGCAATAAGGAACATAAGGCATTCTAACACTTTATACAAGGCATTAGTGTTGAAAAAGTTTAAAACAAAGGAAAAAAAATGCCATTTGTTTGTCAACCAACTTAGGGTTTTGGAAAACCCTAGACACAAAACGAGGCTTCAATACACAATTCACTTTCATTTTTTCACTTAGCACTTCTGGAAACTTGGTTCCACTCTACTATCATGAGGGCATTGTCATGGTTTCTTGCATCTGGAGGTTTCATGGGATTTCTAGAGTTGTTTCATGTAGATTCTATGTAAAAAACATCAAGGTCGAGCTTGGTAAGCCTCCTCTTTGTGCAAACAAAGCTATCATTTCATTATCTATGAACAAAATATGTTGCCTCAAGCTCTGTTTATGCAGAAAAAATGAACATGTCTTGATTTCTTTTGTGTATTTTCATGCTCGATGTTTTGATTCTTTTGCAAGCAATAATGAGATGAATACTTTTTTCTGGGTTTATATTTCACACCCCTTGCTTCCATGCTTTTACTCATGTAAAAATCTTGAAGATTTTAATAAAATGCCATAGACTACGGCATTCAATCTATGCATTCTGTGGAAAAATGAAGAATTTTCTCTATACCTTGGCTCGACCTCACACTTTTTCATGCAGATACCCAAGCCTTTTCTCCTTTGAAGGTCGTAGCTTCTCCATTGTGAACTCTTATTTGTCAACTCTTTCCTACATATTCTGGGTTTTCATTTCCATTTTGCTCGAGGGTTTTGCAAAATAATTGAGGGATTTTCATTTTGAGGCTACTATGTTGGTAGACTGTCTTTCCATATGATTGTACAGTCTCTTATATGCTGCTCTCTATCATATAGGCATTGTTTTCTTGAAAGCCAAAAGTCTCAAACAACTATTATACCCATTTAGTTGCAAAGTATAAAGGTTGTCACTTTCATAGGACTATTCTTTCTCAGCATGACTATGCCTAGAGACTTTAACACTGCTTCACTATGACTGTTTATGCACTTGATGGTCTCTTATGACAGTCATATAAATGATGAATAGATTACTGTGGTTGTGACTGTCCCTATCTCATAT
The DNA here is from genome assembly GCA_007258455.2 of Sequoia sempervirens. Taxonomy (NCBI): domain Eukaryota; kingdom Viridiplantae; phylum Streptophyta; class Pinopsida; order Cupressales; family Cupressaceae; genus Sequoia; species Sequoia sempervirens. The sequence continues at coordinate 1,075,394,204 of VDFB02281492.1, forward strand.
TGTGATTCCATTGAACAAGTATTTGTCATTTATGATAATGACTTTAGCCAACTCACTATCATGAGTGATGAGAACTTACTCAATGTTGATAAGTGTGATGAGTTTACACTCTTATCCCTCTCAAAAAACTAAGAGGCTAGCATGCTGGGTTCAACCCTTGTAGGAGCCCATTTTACTCCACATGCTGTGATGTTAATGCAAAATAATCCAACAATGAAAAATGTACCTATACCTACACAGTGCACAAACATGTTAGATAAAACAATGAAGCTCAGAATTTGATGGGGATTGATGATGATCTTTTGCTTTTCCTTGATATCCGTGAAAACTACAAAAATGATTTAATGCCTTATGAGAGTAAATAGTTAGTTTGTTGATGTTGTATATGAAGAGAATATGTATCATGAGCTCTAACACCAACTTTTTCATCTCTTACAGGTAACTTCTGAAGCATCAGAGCAACTTCTAGAGCAACAAAGTGAAAGGAGTTGAAGATGCAGCAGTTCAACCTTGGGGTTCGTCATTCAGGCAATTATAGATCCCTATTCCTTTCATGTTCTTTTCCTTTCTTCAAATGTATAGTTTACATCTTGTATTGTATTGAATCAGTTACTCCCACGACTTGTGTGGGACACTAAACTTTTGTAATTATAAATAAAAAGACAACATTTTATGCAAAGCTTGTGTAATCTTTTCTCTTATAAACACTTGCATAATAAAATGAAATTCATTTGATAATATTTCTGTGTATGATAATGAACACTTAGCAGAATCAAATGTGTACCTTTCATTCTCTTTTTCACCATCATTGATGTCTCAGCTCTACCTGATTGAGCCGAAAGCAAATTAGGTAACACTAACAATATAGTCCAATAATGCATCATGCAAAAAATGCTTCAAAATACTCATAACTAAAAAACATAGTGTACAACACTTAGAGAACCTATGATTTTTTCCCTTACAAACTCAAAGGAAAAGGTCCTCCAACTCACAAATGTTAAAGAGATGGTTTCAAACATTCAAGAGGGGATTATAGAAGCTTACTTAAGTTGAAAAGGACCCCCAATCAATGTTTAACTTGAAATACATATTACTTAATCCACTTTAATTAACTCTAACACCACTCCAAAAGAGTTTCTAAGGAAAAATAAGAATGCAAATATCAAACCAAACCTTTATTGATGTAGCCTAGACCCTCTTCACCATAAAGTAAAGAATACCAAAGGACACCAAACCCAAGACAACTCATTTAAGATAGTTATAATGTAGGAAAAATATCAAACTATATTGATATACCATGATCATGAACATACCAAACACATAGTAGACACTTTTTTTAAGCATAAGATGTAATCATAAAACATGAAGGGGTATGACCATGTCTAAAACTAGGACTAATCCAAGGGACTACCAAACCACTCAAAATTCAAAATCATATAGATATCCAAGAAGATAACTCACATAGAAATGACATTGCACATGAATACACAAGAGAAACCAAAATATTAGTTGAACCAAGCGTGAATCATGAATTCTCTAAGGTTGTATTTTAACATTCATGTTAAGAATCTTAAATTAAATAGTAGGATGACATATTTACATTTTTTTTTTAAAAAGGAATCAAATGCATATCATATAATTATCATTTATAGAAAATATAGGCAACATTGGTAAAACAATATATCAACTATAAAGGCATATAGGCATACAATGTTATATGTCGATAAAAGTATAATATATGTATAAGAAAGCAATATAAGCTTACAAAAAAGTTGTATATGTGTACAATATCACTTGTTGGTAATAAAAAATATATGTATAATGTCATATAGGCATAGAACAAAATCATTTTGTAATCAATCCTCTCCATATGAAGGAAAGAGTTGATGACACTTTGATTGTCAAGTGGATGGAGAGGCAAGTAATGATGGTTTATTTTGAATCTGTTAACTTGACCTCCTCTTTAAATTTTTTGGAGCTCCACCTAATAAAATAAAAAATATGTACACATTAATATAAAAAATAAATGATAAAATGACATATAAGGGAATAATCACTTAGCACCATCTAATAATCGATCTCAAACAATCATTTCCTCTCTTCATCTATTTGAGGGGCATGTGCACAATCTAGAGTTATGACCCCCTATGACAAGAATCCATAAACACATTAAGCTACATATGAATATCATTCAAATTTACACTAATTGATGCAAGATAAAACAACAAATAGAATATGAAATTTACTAATTTGGATCATACCTATGTCAAAGGCATCAAAGAAAAAAATGTTACAAATATGCTGACCTTTGTTGTGCCATGAATATTAGGAGTTTAAACTAATGTCATAATCTAAAAATGAAATAATTTTATTTTACCAAAATCCATTTAACATTATTTACAATCATAATGATTAAAAATAGTTTAACTTGCCTCAATGAAACTTGTATGAACACTCCCATTGATAGGTCATGATGTCGAAGGCCCAACATCCACCTTTTCACCATCTGCTATGAATTTTAAGATTACCATTCATATAAGATAAAAATATTTACATGTACTATATTTACTATTTATTTACTAATTACATACTTGTGCACTCGACATGGTCATGTAATAAGGACTTGAAAAAGCCACTAGATGTAGAGTGAACACTAACCCTGGAAATTTATTATAATCAATTTAGATTAATTTTCAATTATCATAGATGAATATAATTAATCTTAAATTTCAAAAGGAAATATAGTAAATCATTTAACCTTATTCAAATTTACTTGTCAATCAATTCCAAATATTATATCCCGTAGGTCATTTGTGAATACCATTTCATCTAATGTGGATATGTCCTACTGCTAGCCACATGCATCTCAAACATCCTTGGACCCATAACCATGTTAGGAAATTAATGAATAATACCTATAGTGTTTAATTAATTTCTTATATAAACCCATGAGAGAAAAACATGCATGCAAGCTTACATAATAACGATAATGCAAATATCAAATAGACAAGCCATAAGATAACACAAGATATACCCTAGGATAACTCTTAAGAGAGAGAAACCTAGCCTCCAAAAACATCCACACTCTATGTATAATTCAACAATAAAACATTACAATGCACTTACAGAGTTTCCATGAATATTTTTGAAACATTGAGCTCCTCCTATGCACTCTCCATATGTCCAAGCATGTAACGACACATCCCATTCCATGCTTCACATATGCACTCACAAGAGAATTTAATACAATGAAAACCCACTCACCCAACCAACATTAAATAATAAACATGTGGTTGATTTTAAGATTCAACTTCACACAAATACAACAAAGTGGTAAGATAAAATCATGTGCCTCAAAAACATGAGTACAAAAATCTATTGACCCCTCATTTACTTTTTGATACTAAGTTTTCATATTATTAAATATTTTTCCAATTAATTATTCTATGTCTCCTACACATAAAATAATCAACCCAATATTACATACAACTTTACAAGTGGGCCTAAATAAATATTTAATGTGGCTAAACACGTCCTAGATGTACCACAAATAAATATTTATTTATTTCACATAATTAAAATACTCCATGTTATGCAAGGTGTATAACACCTATTCCTAACAAAATGTAAATAGACACATAGTTTTGACAAATGTGAGGTGAACGTCGATACTTGGGAGCCTCACCCTCATCACCCTATTCTAAAGGCCTAGTGTGTTATAACAAGGTATGTGTAAGGGAGTTGATGGACTCTAGAGTCTCCACCTCAACACTCTCCTTCTACATGAAAGGAATTGTGACATGATCAATGTTTGGCCTAGCAAGGGTTCTTCATGCCTGGTCCTAGGCATAACATGCCCCCTCTTTATCCTATGCAAAGCTCCCACCTCTACCCTAAAACTCACATATGCCAAAGTAGTTCGATATCTCATTGAGGACAAACTTATAATAAAGTTTCCTCAAAAAAAATTTTGGGGCCTCATTATTTTTTCATGGAGGATGGTAAAAACCTATTCACCACCTCTCCCAATTTTTTTCCTTTATTCCTTGTTGTGGGAACCAATGGATTGAGAACCTTTTGCAACTATCATGTAGGGGTATATTAGTTTATGAATCAATGAACAATGCACAAAAAAACATATTTTAATATTTTCTTTTCTTTTAATTTTTGGTAGGATAATTTAGTGGCATAATTTTTTTGTGCTTCATCCTTCTTGTTTGACCACATGTTAATTTGGCCACTCAAAAAATGTTAGGATAGGTGACATTATAATTGCTATCCTAAGTTGATAATTGTGTGTCTATACGTTCTTTGGAAAGTGTTCTAGAGGACATGAGGGACAAAATATTTATTATTTATTTTCTTATGACAAATCGTAATTGCATGCAAAGAGGTGACCCACTATGGTGATGGTTACAAAGCATCCTGAGAGGATATTCCCTTTGGGTGTCCAATTTCTGGGTGGGGATCACTTTGCAATGCATGTCCTTGCATGTTATTTGCATGTTTTACATGGTGGGGCACCCAAGTTTGCATGTTGGTTCATGTTCTTGCATAAAGTCATCAAAGTCATCAAAGAGTTATGGAGTACTCGATATTGACCAATTTGATTGGCTATGGGTTATACACCCATGTGAAGGCCATGTGATCATTTAATAATTTTCACCATGTTTATGGGTTTTCCACTAAGGGGGGAATGGGTTTTTGCAAGTGTTTTTTCTTGTTGTTTCGAGATACTTGTCTTCTGAAATTGCACCCTAACTAAACTGCAGGATCTAACATGTTAAGTTGCAGGACCTAGCATTTCAAAGAAACATGTGAAGATCTCTAAAGTTGTGGGTAACCTGTAAACATAGATCAACCTCAAAATATTTATTATTTATTTTCCTATGACAAATCGTAATTGCACTCAAAGAGGTGACCCACTATGGTGATGGTTACATAGCATCCTGAGAGGATATTCCCTTTGGGTGTCCAACTTCTGGGTGGGGACCACTTTGCAATGCATGTCCTTGCATGTTGTTTGCATGTTTTACATGGTGGGGTACCCAAGTTTGCATGTTGGTTCATGTTCTTGCATAAAGTCATCAGAGTCATCAAAGAGTTATGGAGCCCTCGATATTGACCAATTTTGATTAGCTATGGGTTATACACCCATGTGAAGGGCATGTGATCATTTAATATTTTTCACCATGTTTCTGGGTTTTCCACTAAGGGGGGCGTGGGTTTTTGCAGGTGGTTTTTCTTATTGTTTTGAGATACCTGTTGTCTACTGAAATTGCACCCTGACTAAGCTGCAGGATCTAACATGTTAAGTTGTAGGACCTAGCATTTCATAGAAACATGGGAAGACCTCTAAAGTTGTGGGTAACCTGTAAACGGAGATCAACCTCTGGAGAAGGCCAACTTCCTATGGTTATCACTTAAACTATTGATTTTTTGTTGAGGAAAAGGTGAGAAAGAAGAAAAACTTTAAATTGAAACTAGAAAAACACTACTCTATGGTGATACACCAAATTGACTATAAGACATGTAAACACAACTTAACTACATAGTTCAATTAACAGTTGAGAAAAATCTCACACAACTCATTTTCTGCATATTGCTCACATAAGTACTTTATAAGAAGGTGTTGGCATGAATTCCTAGAAGGAAAAGAATATCTCACAACTAGAAACTTTACATTTAACACACAACTTATAACCTGTAATAATATTCTATCTTGCAACAAAGTGCTTTTAGTGAGACATAAATACTAGGAAAAACAGATTTCACAAGTAGCTCGATCAATCACCATAAAAGTATGCACACAAGAAAGCAAGTAATGAGAAAGAAAAAAATTCTTAATGTTATTAATATCCAAGGTACTCACTGTTTCACATGACAAGATGAGTTACAAAGCATGCTGAAAACTGATGAAGGATTGTAGAAATCACTATCTCTAGAAAACTGCATATTCAGAACTGACTCCAAAAATGAGTCATCAAGAGAATAAAATACTCAACCCAAGTAGTTGCACCAAAATAGGATCCAACAACTAACTTGGGTTGGATCCTACAAAAGAGCCTAAAAATGAGGCACTAGATTCCCCCCAAAATTGTCTCCAACATGTGGGGAAAGTGGTTTTGACCATGCCAAGCATCTAGGCATGCAAAACCACCCCTAGATTATTGAAAAACCTCCAACAAGATGCATAAATGCTCCTATATACATGGGTACATGTCTCCAAACTATCACAACTTCCCCTATATGCTTGCAAAAGCATAACTCCAAGCATATTCCTCATCTCCCTCCATGATACATTTGAAATCTTCATTTTGTTTTGCATTAAAATAACATTTTTACTTTAAGTGATTAATAATCATCACAAAAAGTAAAATTTTTCACACTTCAAAGAATGCAAAACTTACCATAAGCAACCAATACAAATGTTCTAAAGTCATAAAGACTTATTACATGGAAAATACAATAAAATCTATCCCTAAGGCATAATACATAAGTCTTATCCCACGGCCTCCATTAGTTTGGCATTGTATTTATAAAAATATAGGCAAAAATGCCTAAGTCCCATCGGCCTTCACTTAGGGTAAAAACCCTAAAGAACAAAAAGGAAACAAAATGAAAGAATAATCTATTCATTTTACCTCAAAGCTTCAGGAAGAAGCTTGATACTGCCGACCTAGGGTTTCATATATGGAGTTTTGGATCTCAACCATGGTGGAATCTGCAACTTCTGATGTAACTCCTCTGTAGAAATTCATCAATTTTTTACTCAGACTGGCTGGTAAGTTATTTTTTGAAAACAAACTTGAATGAAAGCTTCTTTATCAATGTTTTGGGGCCTTATAAGCCACGCCATTCTACAACTCCTTACTTATTTTCTTACTTGTTCTTTTTTCCTGTGTTTCCCTCTTAATCTGGCCACCATGTATGCCTTTCAATGGGATTTGAGAATGCATCTTTGTCAGAAAAGTTGGAGGATAAAAACGAAGAACAACTGGGTAAGCAATCTTCATATAAGAAATGAATAAAGTTCTTCATTTTTAGCTCCTGTATAAAGTTTGCAAGATTAAAAATTTTATGAGGAAAAACCCCAGGCCATGGGTTTAATGGCGTTTCTTTTGGATCTTATTTGCTCATGACTTAGCCTCCACGTTTCTGCTAGAAACCCTTCAAGGGTTTACTTTGTTTTTGTAGTTGACATTTTAAATTTTGGGTAAACCCAACTCGAGGGTTTTATACTCTGCATTACATAGTCAAGAGTTCATGCAAATTCTTATGTATTTTCATTGATACTTCTATGTGACTTTCATTGTATTGGTCTCTAAACTTCTCTTTGTTCATGCAGCACAAAAGAAAGCCAAATAACTAATCATATGCTCACTTTTATTTCTTGAATTTTGAATGTGACTTGAGTTTCATGTACTTTAGTTGAATGTTTTCTCAATGGTCACTTCCAGGCAACTATAGTCTCCATGTGAATTCCAGGCGCAATACAAGCCATCTTTACAAAGCATAATGTATTATTTCTCACATACTATTTTTTGCACTTTCACTTAATCATTGTGGCATAGCTTTAATAGATTTCATGAATGAAATAAGCATGCTTTTCCTTTTCCACTGTAATGTCTCTGTTCACTGTATTCTTGACATATGTTGAAAAAGAAAGGATATTATTTTTTGAGTTATTTCATATCTGGGATTTGTTACTCAATTTCATTTTTATTCTCAGATATTTTTCATGCACTTAATTGAATCTGTTATTTGGATGCATGTTATCCCTGTCCTCTAGCTATTGAGTTTCTTATGCATTCATTGTTCATTAATATGCTCAACTTGCATGAATACTTGTAAGTGAATAACACCTAACCTATCATGTTTATAGAGTGAATTTTAGCATGCTTACCCAATATTTTTGTAGTAAACATGACTGTATCCTCATTATAACTTGAAAACCTCTATTGTCAAGGCCATGTTACCTCTGCATCTTGATTGCATGATTGCATTAATTGTAGCCAATCTTCCAATTCAAATTGTGTCCCTTTTGTATCTTATTACCATCTCTATGACTGCCTTCTAGATGATGATTATGAATGCTATTGGATTGTCCTGACTATTGCAACTTTGACTTAGCATGACTGTTCAATAAGGTCACTGTATTTTCTCATGAAATAGTGGAAATTATTTACACATTGTGACCCCAACCATGATTGCATTTGCATCTCAAGACTTAAATGACTGTCAAAACATATGTATTTCAATAAACAATTCAAATTGAACTTTCATGCATAATTTTGATAAATCCTAACAAAATCTTGATAGCTCTAAAATTTGAGATTGCAACTAAGTTGGGACAACCATCCATGATCTACTTGCTTGATGATATGTCCTCTATGACAGTGATCAGCAACACACTGCCATAGGTGATATATGATTATTCAAGTATACCATGAGGTAGTCAACTCAGTCCAATGCCTTGTCAAAACAACTTGACAACATGTTGACTCAAACATACTATAATCTTGAATTCCATTATGTTATTGTACACTGTCAATCTACAAATCACTGTCATTTTTTTACTACTGTCCTTCATATGCACGTTGGGCTCAACCCTTGTGGGAGCCACATTTATCCCACATGTTGATATTAAATAAAAAAATCAGCAGTGTTACTTTTCCTATACCTGCACAGGAAGCAAACAGTTAGAAAAAATATGTGCATATGACTAATGTGCTTGATGGTCCTGTTGTTTTCTTGGACATTTACAATTTACATGCTTGTTTAATGCACTTGAGGATCAGTTTATATGTTCATAGGTGCATGTACATGTAATGTGAGAGACCTTCATTGCTTAGAGAATTGCTCTAACAACATTGTAATTTCCAAATGTAGGGACTACGAGCAGGGAGCTAAGGAGGACACAAGAAAGCTCAAGGCAGGAGGCAAAGCAACGCAACAAACACCAAACCAGTCATCAGGCAATGACTGAACTCTTCCCTTATATGTGCATTATGTTTTCTTTATCCATCAATGTATAAACTTTTCTTCATTTCATTGAATAAGTTAGTCTCACGGCTTGTGTGAGACAAGTATGCACCTTTGTATCAATAAAGATTGCTTTTCAGAAAGATTTGTGTAAATATTTTCCATGTTGCATGAATTTGTATAAATGCAATGATCTGTTACTATAATCTTGTAATCTTTTTGATTTTTTTGTTTATACAATTGAATGCAATATAGGAAAGATAAATATGAAATGTACCTCTCTTTCAATTTGCATATTTTTTAGCTCAATCAACTTGAGCAAGTAACAAAAATGGGTAACAATACCATTTATGGTATTCTCTCCCAAAAAATTCTATATATTGGAGCATTGAGATGGTGGTTTGTAGAGTTTGTTTGTAGGTTGTCAGAGTAACAAAGTGTTGCAAAAATTCAGAGATGAGTGTTGTGTTGGTGTATCTCATTTGAAGATTAATACAAACATTGGATCTCTTTGGGTGTGGAGTTTTTTCACACAAGGGTTTCTCCACATATATCTTGTGTCACTTGTATATCTCAACTTGTGGTATTGTTGATTTTCTTTCATGTTTAGAATTGTTAATCACATAATCACTTTATGGTAATCTTGGATAAATAATTTAATATTTGCAAACACATTATTAAGTTCTATTACTGTAAGTTTACCTTGAATTTCCAACATTTGGTAGTATAGCTAACAGTTCTATTGAGAGAGGGGCACCTTTCTCTTAAGTGTTGAAGGTCTTTTGGTTGTAGTGGGAGCTTTTGCATTGTGTGTTTTGCAGATTTGTGAAGAATATTGAAAACCATGGCTTCTACCTCTCGTCTAGATATTGAGAAGTTCAATGACACTAGTTATGAGATGTGGAAGTTGAAGATGGAGGATCTCCTTGAAGAGATAGATCAGTGGTTGGCAGTTTCAAGTGAAAAGAAACCAAAATCAACGTCTAATGAAGTTTGGAAGAAAATGGACAAGAAGGCATGGGGGACCATTTGATTGTGTCTTGCAGATTCCATCCTCCTAAATTTTTTAGAACCTACCATATTCAAGTTGTGGAGGAGGATATGTGAAATCTACCAAACTAAAAGTTTAAAAAATAAGTTATATCTCAAAAGATGTTTGTATTCTTTGGAAATGAAGGATGGTGATTCTATTTCAGAACATTTAAATGCTTTTAATATGATTATAATTCAGCTTGCATCTATAGATGTTATGATAGAAGAAGAAGATAAATGTATTTTGATGCTTTGTTCTTTACCTAAATCTTGGGAAAATCTAATTATTTCCATAAGTAGTGGTGGTGCAGAATCGAAGATGGATAGTCTCATTGCTATAATTCTTTCAAAAGAGACGAGAAGAAATTTCATGAATGCAAGCTCCCAAGATTCCTTGCATATGTGAGGAAGGTCCAAAGAAAAAGGAGGTCCTAAAGGGGACAAAAAGAGAGACAAGTCTAAAAGATATTCTAAAACCCCCGAGAAGAGCAGAGTAAAGTATTGAAATTGTGGTAAGAGAGGACATGTGAAGGAGTGTAGAAACAAGAAAAAGAGTTCAGATACCTCCATGAAAAAGTCCTCAGAAGACAGTCATTCTGATGCTTTGTTTATTTCTACTAACACTATTAGTGATGATGCTTGGCTTATTTATTCAAGTTGCTCCTACCATATGACTACTCATAAGGAGTGGTTTACTTCATATTCAACTTATAATGGAGGAGAATTTCTCCTTGGTGATAATAGAATGAAGAAGATTGTTGGTAAGGGAAAGGTAAAGTTATGTTTCAATGACAAAAGGGTTAAAACCGTTGATCATGTTTTACATATTCTAGGACTTACGATAAATTTACTTTCAATATCCAAATTGAATGATTCTGGAATGCATGTGACATTTGACAAGTCTAGTTTTAGGTTGGTAAGAGGGAGTTTGGTGACTGCTAAAGAATCTCATATAGGGACTTTGTTTAGGCATAATGCCTCCACTTTTTGTAACTCCTCCAATGTAACTGGCATTGAAAATGAATGTATGTTGTGGCACCATAGATTGAGACACATAAGTGAAAAGGGCCTTAAGACCATTTTGAATAAAAAGTTGGCTGGCAATATTTTTGATTATTCTGCTAGAAAAAATGATTTTTGTGAGCATTGTGTGTTTGGTAAATAGAATAGATCATCATTTTCTAATGGAACTAATAAATCTAAGAGATTATTGGAGATCATTTATTCGGATGTGTTTGGGCTAGTGGATGTTGACTCTTTTGGAAAAACTCATTATTATGTTACTTTCATTGATGATGTCTCAAGATACACCCAGAGTTATTTTATGCATGTAAAATCTAAGGTTTTTGATCATTTTAAGCAATTTAAAGCCCTAGTTGAGAAGCAAACGGATTATAAGATAAGGGTGTTGAGATCTGACAATTGAGGTGAATATTGTTCTAGGGAATTTGATGAGTTTTGTAATCATGCATGTTTTTTTTGGAAAAAGACTACTCCATATACACCCCAACAAAATGGGGTAACAGAAAGAATGAACCGAACCTTGATGGAAAGAGCTAGGAGCATGTTGAGTGGTGCTAATCTTGATAGATGCTTTTGGGTAGAAGTTGTAAGTACTACATGTTATTTGATTAATATATCTCCTTGTTTAGATCTTGTCAATAAAACTCCTTATGAAGTGTGGATAGGTAGAAAGCCTTTTGTTTCACATTTAATGGTCTTTGGTTGTGAAACTTTTATTCATGTGCCTCAAGAGAAGAATTCTAAATTGGATCCAAAAGCATAGAAATGCATATTTTTTGGTTACGGTGAGAATGTAAAAGATTATAAGCTTTGGAATCTACTAACCCGTAAAATGGTTTTCCCTAGAGATGTGATTTTTAGGGAGTTTAGAGCTTACTTAGGTGAAGAACAACCAAAGGAGAAAGATAAGACAAAAATAGTGCACTTTGAGACAAAGATAGAAAAGCAAGAAGATGCACATGTGGAAGAACAACTAGATGGATTAGAGGATGGAGAAGAAGAAGAGGGTTTTAGAGAGTTCAAACGATGTGTAGATGAGCAAACAGACTTGAAGAAGAGCAACAAAATCCCCTTACTCCTACCTTGAGGAGATCCACAAGGAAACATAATCCGGTTGATAGGTATAGCCCATCAAATTATCATTGTGTATTTGCTTTGTTGAGTACTGACGATGAACCTAGATCCTATAGGGAGGCTCTTTCTTCAAAAGAAAGTGAGTCTTGGATGCAGGCCATGCAAGAGGAGATGATGGCTTTGGATAGTTGTGATACTTGGGATATTGTGAGTTTTCCCAAAATAAGGAAGCCCATTAGTTGCAAGTGGGTATTTAAAAATAAATTTTGTGTAGATGGTCGATTAGAGCAATACAAGGTCAGGTTGGTGGCCAAGGGCTACTCCCAGAGAGAGGGAGTTGATTTCAATGAAAATATCTTCACATCCTGCTTGATTTTGATCCTTTGATAAAACCCTCGAATGTTGGTTATATTCCTTTTGCACCTTTGGATTGGAGGGAACACCTTTCTGAGTAGTAACATTGTTGTGAAAGCTCCTTCCATTTGCATTATTTTTATGAGCATTCTGAAATGTAGGCTGAAAACCCTTTGAAAGAACCCTTGAATGAAAATTTAGAGGAGCCCTAATTGTATGTGAGTTGTTTAACTTACTTGACCTAAAAGTAGCTTCATGATTCAAAAAAGGCCAATTTTAGGGGTGCCTCTTTGTGAATAGGAAAACCCTCATGCGAAAACCTATCCGATTTTGACTGATCAACCCCCTTGAGTTTGTTGATCTATCATCTAGACAAATACCAAAAACCTCTTGTTTTTCTCAAAGAAAATGTCTATGAGAATGATATGGGGCACAATGGTGATTTGAAATGTTATTCCTGATAGAATACTACCACTTTCTTGCTTGTCGTGAGCTAGGGTAGCCTTGAAGGCCACAATGTTGATCGACCTGTCTACAATAGGATTGAGGGCCACAACGATGGTATTCCTACCTGGATTTTTCAAAATTATAGCCGTTAAAATGCTCAAGTGGACATTTTTCATTCTCTCTCCATGGTTTGGCTTATCTCCCAAAGGTTAGTAGTCGTTATTTAAAGATCTCCACTTTTGACCCTATTTGTTTGTGACAATTATCTATTAAAAATTAACTTTCAAATAAAAGTATTATTTTAGAAAAAATATATATATAAATAATCCTATAATAATTTTGATAATCTATCTTAAATCTTCTCTTTCATGTGCTAAAATCTTTTTTTAAAATTTAATTATATTCTATAAAGAAAAGCCTAATTATAATCATACGACCATCAAATTGAAGCCATGTTGGGTGTGTCCAAGCTCTTTGCTAACAAGCCTTGGGTGTGTTATAAGTGCTCTTTACACTAAGTGCATCTAAGGAAGGTAGTTTTATGGCTTCCATATTTCTAGAAAGATTGTTGCCTACACAGAACTTGCTCTCATCATTAGTTTGGAATGCCACAATCGTTGTTGCTTATTGTTTAGCTAACAAAGCTCTTGAAAATTACATGATCACTTCTCCTTTTGAAGCATTTGTATCCAAAATAACGTGAGGTTGGGATACTAGATTACAATGCTATATCTAAAACGGATGTCAAATGCCCTAGAATTGGTCACAAACTCAACGCCATAATTTACACTCTTATTTTGCTATTCTACTAGCTCTTTGTTGAAAAATAAAACAAACTTTATTTACCAACAAGCTAAGAAAAGGTAGGGACAAATTTGCAAATGCCACAACAAATATTGTTTGTTTTTGCTTCTCAGCCTTTTAATTGAGCAATAGATGATGGTAAGGTATTATATTTTGGTGGTCATAACTCTCAATGATGACTGCAACTCTAAATGGTTGTTGCTACCTAAGAAATGTTACCCTTGGTTGGGAAATTGGTTGGAAACACAATGATATGAAGTAAATGGGATTTCTTGGGAGTTTTTAGCTTGAATACACTTTGTGATTCATGTAAAGAAACCCAACTCTCAAATAATGTGATTAACATGAATTATGTGTCTTTCAATATGACAAAAAATTCCACATGAGAAAATCTTCGCCAACCAATGCTTAGATATGTTAGTGTCCAATAGTTGAACTTTGCTAATGTTAATAGCTAACAAATTTATCTACTGTGAGAATGACTTAAAAAGTTGATTAACAGATGCAAAATGTTAAAACAATCCAACTTCCTGCTCGTTGTTTCCAATGCCTACCAACACAAAAAATTCAACGTCCATATGAGAAATGTCCAAGAAATTTTGGATGGAGTGCAATGGTGTTCCTCTAAACCTTCAAAACTCGGGGAATGGAGAGGTGCTCTTCTTAGATTGGTGTTATATGGGTTAGAGAGGAGAGTTGGTTCTGCCTTATGTGTCTTTCTTATACCAAATGTTGGGAGTAATAGATTCTACCATTTCATTATACATAAGATATTAATATATATTTCAAATAAATTGCTATGCATAAGAATTTATCTAATACTAAGCAAATAAGTGTGTTTTATTCTCGAGCCACACAAGGAGCATAACAATGGGAAGTCTTATGAATGCTTATAATTGAGACATATGATGATCTTCAAGATTGAAAGGTTGACCCCTACTATTCTAGTATTAACCTACTCTTTTATTCTAACATTAATTTAATAATGATTAGAATGAAAAAGAATAGAAAAATATGAAATTGAAAACTAATTAGAAAGTGATGCACAAGAGTTAAAGATTTTTCTAGATGCATATAAATTACAAACCCATGATTTAATAGTCAACATAGATGGTGATACACATCTAAAACAATGAAAGACAATAAACAAATATTTGTATGATCACTAGCATATAGACGTCATAAACTAGTCACAAGAGATCAAAAAATTAGGTAGATAAATAAACCAAGGCCACCAAATGCAAATGAAAAAGTAGAGATAAGGTTTCCTAGCAAAACCATAAACAAACATAGAAAATAAAGAATTTTAATTATCAAGAACAATACATTGGTTAATACAAATGGTTAAAAAACTATATGAGAGTGAATTCTCCTTTGGTGAATACAAGTGTACATAACTATACAACCGAAATGTAGTGAGTTCTCATACACCAACACTAACCTACCAATGATAAGAATGAAAAGGAATAGAAAAAATAATGAAATTGAAAAACAAATGCAATTGAAATAGAGATCTAATGTAAATCAAAAACAACTAAACTAGATCTATTCCTACACTCATGAAATGACTTTCTAAGCTATTGAAAACACAATTGAAATCATACGATTATCACAATGAAATTCAAAGCAAAGTAAAGGTTACCATCCCATGTCAGAGTGTGTTCACATGATGTCGGGTTGTTCATATCACTGTGAAGCCTCCATTGTTGCGTGCGAGAAGCTTTGATGCGAGTGTTGGTTGATCAAAGATGTGGTGAAGCTTTGTCAATGTTGGTTATGATCTCGCCAATACTTCGTTGTAGAATGATGTTGATTCTTCAATCCTTTTTTGTGAGGAAAGAGGTTTGTTATTAGAAAATTTGATTTGAAATGGATGATTAGGATCACGTAGTAGAATATCTTGATCGACGGTTGAAAGATGTTGAGAGGAAATAGACATGAATAATCTATGCAAAATAGATTACATAATCAATGTGATTGAAGAAATGTTGTTGAGAAATTTGTGAAATTGATGAAATAGGTGGAGCAATTCATGAAATTGAAGAAATAAATTTGAGCCTTCAATGGGATTGAGGAAATTATGTAGAGTGATTTGTGAGAAAGTTGGTGAGGAAATCATGTTGAGAGCAATTTGTTCAAAGTTGGTGAGGATAATTCAATTAATCGATTTAATTAGTTAATCCTTTTTGGAGTTGAACGTGCAAATCAAGTTTGACTTTTGCAGACAAAGTTGCATTAGTTTGATTTGATTTTTGATGATAATTCAAGAATAGTTTATTCAATTTATTCAATTTTGGAGGGAAAGTGAGTTAATTAAATTATTATAATTTAATAATTCAATTGACTTAGGGGAATAAAGTAATTTAGTGATATAATTAAATAATTGGTGTTATTTAATTAATCTAGAGGAAACAAAGTGAGATCAAGACTTTATTAAATAAATTTAATTTATTTAATTGGTCAAAATTGATGAAAAAGTGAATTAATTAAATAATGTTGTTTTATTCAATTAATAGCAGAAATACAGTTTTCAGGACTTTGTTAAATAAATGATGAAAAGTTTAATTGATTAAATAATGTTGTATTATTCAATTAATAGGGGAAATTAGGGTTTTGGATGCAATTGAATGTGAAATGTAGTAATGTTCGATGATAATGATGTCGATGGTGTGAAAATGTCGTTTAGGGTGTGTGATAGGTTTTAGGTCAGTTTTACATGTCTACAACACCATGAATGTTTTCTCCTTCTATAGTGCCCCATCTTGATTTTGGTCAACTCAACACCATTTGACCATGCCAACAATGAGTGCATTCTTACAAAATGCATCATTTAAGAGCAGTGAAAACTTTCCAATATTCATGTTTTGTATTTCATGTGTCATGAGGTTGAACCAAATGTTCCAACATGTTGGTGTAGATAGGTGAATGTTATTGGAGGCCTTGGTTCGTTCCCTAGGTCTCTCAATCCTAGTAGGTTACATAAAAAATCTTTTTCTACTTAAAGAAATCAATTCAATACTATGACAATCCTCTTAGAAAGTTGTAGGCAACATTGAAAAATGTATTTAATGTATGTGGGGGTCACACTAAGGCATGTCATCTTAAGAATGAGAATTAAATTAAGGGTCACATGGTTTTTGTATTGAATTTTTTAATGACTCGTATATAGAGTCAAACTTGGCACTATCGTTATAAATGCCTCTTGAGTGCATTGATTATAAATTTAAGTGTCTTGTTGATCCTTTTCTTTATATAGGGTTCTTAGAATGGGACAATGGGTGGTGAAGTAGTTGTAATGTAGGTACATGTTGTTGAATATTATCCATGGTTGATTAGTGATGATCTCTTATTTCTCTTGGTTATGACATTGTGGTATAGCTATAGATGCATGGCTATGATGCTACTAGATTGTTCATGTATTGGAAATTGTATTGGATGTGATAGATCAAATATTCTCTTTCTCTTGATAGAGTGTTGGTACATCCAAAGCATCAATAACACCTCAATAAATCATACGAAAGTAACCATGACTTCACAACATACTACAACACATTGATACAAGTAACTAGAAAGCAAATAAACAAGCCACTTACAAGACAAAATAATGACAAAAATATAATAGAATAGGAAATTATGACATACCCAAAGGTATCCCAACCATACTAAGACCCATTTTCCAATTATATCAACAAAATACAAACTATACCAACCATAAAGAACACTACATCAAAAGGTAGAATAATATGCATACTAAAAAATTAGGTCATGAGATTTCATAATATAGAATCTCCTAACTCTATTGTAAGGTTTCCATAATAGTACACATATAGTTTATGGACCTTTTTCCAATAAAAACACAAGAGTCAATATGGTGTGGTGTATAGAAAGAAGAGAAAACTAGAATTATCAAGCCAATCAATTTTAAGAAGATAATGACCTTTCAGGTGTTGGAAACAAAGTAGAGAAATTGATAGTAGGATATATTTATCCATGACAAAGGTTTCCAACTTCTAACACTTATAGAATAATCTAGGCACTCCAATGGTAATCAATATATTCAATTAAAATTATCAATAGGATAATTATATGTTATAGAAGCTTGGGATTGAATTCCCATCAATTTCGTAACTCATCACCAACCTTATAACTCTATAGATCACAACCCACTAAGAGTTCAAAATATTCACTAGAAAAAGCTGAGAAACAAATACACTCATTAAGACATTCCATCCTAATAATATAGTCCAATAACGCATCATGGAAAAAAATACTTCAAGAGACTCATAACTAAAAAACATAGTGTACAACACTTAGAGAACCTATGATTTTTTCCCTTAGAAACTCAAAGGAAAAGGTCCTCCAACTCCCAAGTAATAAAGAGATGGTTTCAAACATTCAAGAAGGGATTATAGAAGCTTACTTAAGTTGAAAAGGATCTCCAATCAAGGTTTAACTTGAAATATATATTACTTAATCCCCTTTAATTAACTCTAACATCACTCCAAAAGAGTTTCTAAGGAAAAAATAAGAGTGCAAATATCAAACCAAACCTTTATTGAAGTAGCGTAGACCCTCTTCACCATAAAGTAAAAAGACCAAAGGACACAAAACCCAAGACAACTCATTTAAGCTAGTTATAATGTAGGAAAATATCAAACTATATATTGATATACCATGATCATGAAAATACCAAACACATAGTAGACACACCTTTTGTAAGCATAAGATGTACTCATAAAACATGAAGGGGTATGACCATGTTTGAAACTAGGACTAATACAAGGGACTACCAAACCACTCAAAATTCAAAATCATATAGATATACAAGAAGATAACTCACATAGAAATGACATCACACATGAATACCTAAGAGAAACCAAAAGATCAATTAAACCAAGGGGTGAATCATGAATTCTCTAAGGTTTTATTTTAATATTCATGTTATAACTCTCAAATTAAATAGTAGGATGGCGTATTTATAGCAAAAATAAATTAAAAGGAATCAAATGCATGGGTGATCCCACAATACTGGTTTACAATTTCTGGGAGATCCTAATTTTTGTTGAAATCACATATTTTTAGAAAATATAATGATTTAAGCCTTGAAAAGTTCCATTTAAAGGATTCCAATTAATGAGGGTTTGATCAAACCACCTTAGATCAAACCTCCTTGGATAGAACCCCGCTATTTTTAAACCATATCTATAATGGAGTCTCCTTTACACCTATTAAAATGCTGATAAAAAACCACTTTTGATTTAACTTTTGGGGGATCAAATGAATTCATTTAATTTTTTTTTTGTAAGTATGTAGTCCTTATTATAAGCTTCCCAAAAAGTATAATTTTAAATAAATTTAATTTAATTATTATATTTATTTTTTATTTCTTGTGAATGTAGGTTTTTCACCAAAAATCAAGCTCTTTGTTTTGCACATGTGGAAAATTAGTAGATTATCAACAAAAAAAATTGAAAAATATTGGTGCACTAGATATTGAAGTCCTTGATCGAAAAAAAAAATTAAAAATTTGATACATTCAAAAAAAGTTGTTGTATACAGTCCGCCTATGTTTGAATTGTAATTGGTTTGACTTCAAAACTTGATTAAGGAAAAAATATGCAATAAAACACTGTGAAACCAATTGAAAGCACTAGATATCATAGTTACAAATCTAAATTAAAAAAAAAAAAGAATTTTATCCTCCATGGAAAAAAAATTATGTTGAATACGGTGAGCATCACTCCTTAAAAATGGTGTTTACTAAAAAAACTAGTTTTCAAAGGAGATGAAAAAAGAAGTGCAATCTGATTCCAAAAATTATAAAAAAATATATTTAGAATCTACAGACAAAATGTCACAAATCACTATTTTGCATCATCTTCAAATTCTTCACAGTTTAGCCACTATAGGTGCCCTAAAGTGAAGATTTAGTTAGAAAAAATCACTTCAGTGTCCAGTTTGGCCAAAAATTGGCCAAACTTGTAAACCGGTATTGTGGGATCACCCACATATCATATAATTATCATTTATAGAAAATATAGGCAGCATTGATAAAATAAATAGCAACTATAAAGCCATATAGGTGTACAATATTATATGTTGATAAAAGTATAATATATGTATAGGAAATCCATATAAGCTTACAACAAAGTTGTGTATGTGTGCAATGTCACATGTGGGTAATAAAAAAATATATGTATAATTTAATATAGGCATAGAACAAAGTCATAGTGTAATCAATCCTCTCCATATGAAGGAAAGAGTTGATGACCCTTTGATTGTCAAGTGGATGGAGAGGCAAGCACTAATGGTTTATTTTGAATCTGTTAACTTGACCTTCTCTTTAAATTTTTTGGAGCTCCACCTAATATGATAAAAAATTACACATTAATATAAAAGTAAATGTGTAATGGCACAAATTTGCACCCTAGGAAAATTCCCCATTTATTTTATCTTTACCTTAGAAACTATAAGTTCAATGATGCTTACCCACCACCGTCATCTTATTCCTTCCGTGTGGCCTCATCTGTTTGCGTCGGTGGAGGAATTTCTATCAGGGACATGTGTGTGTTGCACTTCCATCTTGACATGATTCTTGCCCTTGAAATCTACATAACCATTACATCTTTGATTGGCTATGAAGGTAACGTCTTTTGTCAACCCTTGACTGACGAAAAATGACCTTTTACCTCCATTTTGGAAATTCAGACTCACTTCTTTCACTCCTTCATGCATTCTCTCGTTCCTTCATGCTAATTCTTGCAACTTCTTGATCATTTTTTCACTCTCTCGCTCTCTCAAGATCACTCTTTCTCTCTTCTTGGTGATTCTTTCTTTTCTCTCCCCTTTATTTAGCTTTTGTAGTGTATTCTTGTTGCAACTCCACCATCTTTGTAGGTTGATGAAGCTCCATTCTCTCGACATGGTGTCATCTTCTCCTCTTGGCCTTGAGTGCTAGCAAGAGGAAAGGTAATATTGCTCTTGTTATTTTATTTGCATCATTGTGTCTTATAGAGTAGCATTCAGGTTGTCATTTCACTCTATTTGATAGTGTCCTTCCTTTCTCTTCTTTATCGATTTATCTATCTCGTTGCAGATCTGGTTGTTCATGGAGGAGAGAACACCAAAATGGGGGTCTGACTGAGGTAAACCTCAAAATGCAGCCCAACATTTTTCCTATTTCTGTGTGTGCAGGTGTTGGCTCATCCTTTTGAAGTTAAAGTTGAAGAATCAAAGCATAAGTGGAGTGGTATATTTTCCTCCTCTTTCTTTGTCATTTTCATATTAGAATAGCTTATGGTATTCTTCTTGTTGTACTTTTTGTTCCTACATTTTCTCTGTCAAACTGTAAAAATCTGTCAGTTGGTTCATAAGTAGGCCCTTTGTGTTTTTTGTCTGTTTGCTAGACCCCTATCCATACAGGACACTAGTACATCCTTGAGATGCCAGTGTGTCATGCTAGAGTCCGGTTCCCACACTGTCATCCTTAGATAGTGAGTTGTTTGATCTATAGTATGAAACCTCTATGGCCAACTCATCTGGTTTTGGATACACCTATTTTTAGCAAAAGGGAAACAGTGTGTTGTTTTCCTTTCCTTTTTAGCCTCTCTCTTCACCTATCAAAAAAATGAGGTAGTTTAGGGCATTTTATTCCTTGGGTATTTCCCGTGACCTAGAGCCCCAAGGGTGATGAATCCCCCTTCTCTACATTTTTGGTGAACCTAACGTGAACATCCTTTTTTCCATTTTGGTATTGGGGAATCTTTCTCTCATGTCCTAGGTGCATTTTAGATTTGTGTCATAAAGCATGTAGCTTTGTGACCCAACCCATGACCCCTAGATACATAGTTAGAAGGACCCTTGGATATTCGAAAATGGAATCTAGGTAGGTCATTGTCTATTAAACATAATCTTCTACATCATTTGAGTTAGTTCCATATGAGTACATAAACATGGTTTCATTCAGGCATATCCCTCCTCTTGAAAATGCGAGTGCTACAACTGAAATAACATTTACCTCGTATGATGAGCTTCTTAATAAGGAACTCTCCCCTTTATATATCCCCGCCCAAATCAATGGAAATGTCGTAACTAGCATCTTAGTTGATTCAATTAGTCAGGTTAATGTGATAATGGAGGAGACTATTTATAAACAACTTACACAAGGAGAGGTATGAAGAGTCAGAGACCACCCTCTGTATGCATGATGGACTCTTTATCCACCCTGTAGGCTCTATTTCTTTATCAATCTTGGTAGGACCCAAGGCTGTTGATGCTTCATTCGTTATCATTTCAAAGTTTGACCTATTCCGAGTTAGGTTGGGTATTCCTTGGATAGCTCTTTGAACGGTGTCGCCTTTGTGGTTCATAAATGTTTAAAATTACCTCATGAAGGTTCTGAGCATGTAGTGCATGACACCAATTATAAACCACTGGTATTGCATGGGGGCTTCACAATGGATCACTTCTAGCCTGCCTCGATTAGACCTCTCCCTGCAAGGGAGATTTGTTATACAAAGTTTATATTAAGTACAAGACTGAAGGCTCAACACTGAAGGCTAGTTATTTGGTGTCCCATTATGCAATCTCTGTGAAGGCTTCCATGATTGTGCAACAACAATCTACTTCTTCTGCCCAACAAAATGGGAAGGGGAAGCTTGTTTGTGCTCAAGGGCCTTCTCCTTTCGTGTCATCTACTTCTTCTACTTCTTTCCTTGTTGCGACACCTTCGACTCCCACTCCCATGCCTCGCATGGGAAGTGTGATAGTGCCTACATGGAGAAAAGTAAAGCATCAAGTCTTCGAGCTTCCTATTTTTCCCATGGTTCCTAGGCCCATTATCTATGGCAAGGGGAAAGGTCCTCGTGGGGCTGATCCTATATCTTAGCCTCTGCGGCCTCCTATTGTTCCTCTACTTGCCCCTAAGGTGGAGAATAGGAAGAGGCCTGCCGTTGAGGTGCCTGTTTCTATTTCTCTTCTTATGGTTGTTTCTACCCTATGCTTCCTCCTCCTACCCTACATAGGAGACTATCCTTCCACCAGAAATAATTGCAAAGGATACTCTTACGGCTGAGTGGCAACCTTCGGTCTCTTCTTAGGCCGTGTCTTCTAGCATTCGTAGCCGACGTAACTAGATTGTGTGTGAGCACAAGCATAGGAAAAAGGCTCTAACACCAAACATGCCACCTTGCAAAATATGGAGAGGGAGTCAGTAGCCCCATTTTTGTATCCTCTTCTACTATTTTGTCATCTTCTACTATTCTTGCCTCAATTCCAATTGCCTTTGTTTTGATTTCGACTCCCTCAATGGGTCCTGATGATGCCCACCCAAAAAGGGTGTAGGTTTTCATCATTCCTTTCATGGAGCCTACTCTTTTGATGTCCCTCCCAAACACCCCTCCCTTTTCTCAGCCCATAGACATGTCAAACACCATGGTGGTGTTTGCTATGGATTTGTCTTCTTCCTCCTTGGATTTCACTTGGGGATTCTGCATCCTCCGCTAAAGCACAAGCTAGAGGATGACCTCACTGTAAGTGGAAGTTAGAGGAAGGGGTCACCTTCTTCGGAAGCTGGTTCTATCCTAGCTTGTGTCCTCCTTGTGAGGGAGGTGGCCCCTGCCTCTCATGACTTTGTCACTGTCCCTCTCAATGAGGTTGGTAGTGGCTCTTGAGCGCCTCCTTCTTCTCCCACCCAATTGACACATGGCACTCTGGTGAAGTGCATGTTTAATTTGGTGGATGATATCCCAACTCTCGCCTCGAACTTTGCAAGATTGATGACTTTTTTCTCACAAGAGCTCAATGAAGAAGACTTTGAGGGGCCTTCTTCCTTGGCCCTTGTTGCAGGTGAGTTGGAGGGTACTACCCTTGCTATCCTACCCTTGCAGTCTTGTCTACCCTCCCCCTATAATGATCTAGATTGGGAGCAAGACGACATAATGGTCAATGAGGACTAGGGTGGTACCTCTTTTTTATCTATAGATTAGATTTGTTTGTGTCTTTGTGTTCCCTCATGCTTGTCTTTTTGTGTTTGTGATCCTACTTGGAGGACCCTTGCTACCCTTGTAGGTGCTTGGATATAGGCATGAAAAATTTATCGTGCACTTCTTCTATGTGTAGCATCATTCTTCTATATGTTGTGAAATTACTTTTTGATATTGGGGACAATGCAAAGCGTTGGGGGCATTTCGGCCTTCTTCCATGTTGACACACTTTTTATTTTTATTTTGTCTTCCCATTCTCTTCTTCATGATCTGAGAATCTCGGGGATTGACGATCGTTCGTTCATACAACATATTATATCTATTTATATCTATGAACAGGTCTGATCCCAAACTCTCAGATCCCCTGTCTCTCTTGATTTCTTCATCTATGTCTTCTTCTTGACATTGTGGTTCTTATGTGTTGTCCCTCGCATGCATGACAACATACCATGAAATACATCTTTTCATGTGTTGTGTGCCACATCTCTACCTCTCCTTTCTCTCCTTAGGATGTCATGTGATCCTTTATTCAACACACACCATCCTAAGGGGGGGATACCATATTGTTCCAATTTTTAATAAGGTGAATTATTTCAAAAGGATTCCTTGGTGTCAAATTTTATTTACAATAAATTCCTTGAAAAAAGAATCCCTTATTGAAAACTCTCATTTTCCAAAATGTAGTATTCTCTCAAGACTCCTGGATGAAATTTTATTTCGAAAAGGATCCTGTATGTGAAAGAGTTTGAAAACTTTCCTTTGAAAAAGGAGTACTTTTTCTAAAATGAAAGAGTCTGAAAATTTTCCTTTGAAAATGAGCATTCTTCCCAACAGATTCCTTGACGAAAGGATCTTTCAAAAGGATTCCTTGATGACAAAATAACTTGCAAAAAATGTGGTGTCTTTCAGTTGGAGCGTTCCTTTGAATGGACCCCTTTGTGTCTTGAAGGGTTTCCTGCCAAAGGAACCCCCTTTGAAAGATTCTCCTTCAATTAAATTCATTAATGCCATACAATTGAGTGTGCATTTTATTTGATATTTGATTTCATTGTGTCTTGGTGTCAAACATTGTATATCCTCGTGTCTAGCTTGGGGGCAGCCCAAATAGATCCGTCTTTTCTATGACTGTCCTGCAACGCAGTTTGCAACAACCACATGATTTTTTGGTCAGTGTATCTGATTAGGTAGTGTCTTATCATGTCAACTTGTGTGTCTTATGATTTTTTGCCTAATGGGTTTTTTTTTTTGTAGCCTAACATGTTTATGGCGAGATCACAGCTTGCTTTATAGGACCGAAAACCTATGTCCCAGAGCCTCCTCTCTTTCATAGCTTTGTAGGACTAAGAATTTTTGGAGCCCTTTCTCCTTTCTTCATGTCGAGGTGCACCAGATCGAAGATCTGCTTCCTCGACATGTTATTGGTATATTCTCTTCAATCTTTTTCTACTTTAGCTCACATTTGCACTGACACATATGCTCGCTAGAGTGGGGAAAATGTAATGGCATGAATTTGTAGCGTAAGCAAATTCCCCATTTATTTTATCCTTACCTTAAAAACTATAAGTTTGATGATGCAAACCTGTTTCCATTGGCTTATTCCTTCTACGTGGTCTTGTCTTTTTACATTGATAGAGGAATTTCTGTCAGGGATGCGTGCACACCACACAGACTTCCATGTGTTGCTCTTCTATCTTGACAGGATTCCTACCCTTGGAATCTACAAAACCATTACTTCTTCAGTTGACTGCGAAGGTAACATATTCTATCGACCCTTGATCGATGAAAAATAACCTTTTACCTTCATTTTGGCAATTCAAAATCACTTATTTCACTCCATGCATTCTATCATTCCTTTATGCTAATTCTTGTAGCTTCTTGATCATTCTTTCACTCTCACTCTCTCAAGCTCACTCTTGTTCTCTTCTTGGTGATTCTTTTTTTCCCCTCTATTTAGCTTCTATAATGTATTCTTGTTGCAACTCCACCAACTTTGCAGGTTGACGAAGCTCCATTCTCTCGGTGTGGTGTCATATTCTCCTCTTGGTCTTGAGTGCTAGCAAGAGGAAAGGTGATATTGCTCTTGTTATTTTATTTGCATAATTGTGTCTTATAGAGTAGCATTCAAGCTATCTTTGCACTCTATTTGATAGTGCATTTCCTTTCTCTTCTTTATCAATTTCTCTATCTCATTGCATATTTGGTTGTCTGTGGAGGTGGAAACACTAAAACAGGGGTTTGATTGAGGCAGACCTCAAAATACAACCCAACATTTTTCATGTTTCTATGTGTGCAGGTGTTGGCTTATCCTTTTGAAGTTAAAGATAAAGAATCAAAGCATGGGTGGAGTGGTATCGTTTCCTCCTCTTTCTTTGTCATTTCTGCATTAGAATAGCTTCTAATATTCTTCTTGTTGTACTTTCTATTTCTCACATTTTCTCTGTCAAACTGTAAAACTCTATTAGTTAGGTTGTAAGTAGGCCCTTTGTGTTTTCTATCTATTTTCCAGACCCATGTCCGTATAGGATGTCAACGCATCCCTGAAACGCTAGTGTGTCATGTTGGAGTCTAGTTCCTGCGCTATTATCCTCAGATAGTGAGTTGTTCGGTCTGTAATCCGAAACCTTTGTGGTCGTCTCACCTAGTTCTAGATACACCCATTTTTAGTAGAAGGGAAATAGTGCACTATTTTCCCTTCCTTTTTAGTCTCTCTTCACCTATCAAACAACTTGAGGTATTTTAGGGAAGTTTGTTCCTTGGGGCTCTCTTGTGACCTGGATCCTTGAGGTGATGAATCCCCCTTCTCTACAGAATGATAGAATGACATATAAGGGAATAATCACTTACCACCATCTAATAATTGATCTCAAACAATCATTTCCTCTCTTCATCCATTTGAGGGGCATGTGCACAATATAGTTATGATCCCCTATGACAAGAATCAAGAAACACATTAAGCTACATATGAATATCATTCAAATTTGCACTAATAGACGTGGGATAAAATAAGAAATAGAATATGAAATTTACTAATTTGGATCATACCTATATCAAAGGCATAAAAGACAATTTTTTTGCAAAAATTTTGACCTCCATTGTGCCATGAATATTAGGAGTTTGAACTGATGTCATAATCTGAAAATGAAACAATGTTATTTTACCAAAATATATTTAACATCATTTACAAACATAATGATTAAAAATATTCGAGCTTACCTCAATGAAACTTGTATGAAAACTCCCATTGATAGGTCATGATGTCAAAGGCCCAACATCCACCTTTTCACCATCCAATATGAATTTTAAGATTACCATTCATATAAGGTAAAAATATTTACATGTACTATATTACTATTTCTTTACTAATTACATAATTGTGGACTTGACATGGTCATTTAATAAGGACTTGAAGGGCCACTAGATATAGAGTGAACACTTTGACCTTGAAATTTCTTTACAATCAATTTAGATTAATTTTCAATTATCATAGATGGATATAATTAATCTCAC
The DNA here is from genome assembly GCA_007258455.2 of Sequoia sempervirens. Taxonomy (NCBI): domain Eukaryota; kingdom Viridiplantae; phylum Streptophyta; class Pinopsida; order Cupressales; family Cupressaceae; genus Sequoia; species Sequoia sempervirens. The sequence goes on from VDFB02281492.1 coordinate 1,075,421,413, forward strand.
ATTTTAGAAGGAAATATAGTAAATCATTTAACCTAATTCAAATTTAATTGTCAGTCAATTCCAAATATCATATCCAGTCGGTCATTTGTGAACACCATTTCATCTAATATGGATATGTCCTACTGCTAGCCATGTGCATCTCAAGCATCCTTGGACCCATAACCATGTTAGGAAATTAATAGATAATACCTAGAATGTTTAATTAATTTCCTATATAAACGCATGAGAGAAAAACATGCATGCAAGCTTACATAATAACCATAATGAAAATATCAAATAGACAAGCCATAAGATAACACAATATATACCCTAGGATAATCCTTAAGAGAGAAAAACCTAGCCTCCAAGAACATCTGCACTCTATGTATAATTCAATAATAAAACATCACAATGCACTTACAAAGTTCCCATGAATACTTCTAAAACATCAAGCTCCTCCTATGCACTCTCCATATGTCCAAGCATGTAACAACACATCCCATGCCATACTTCACATATGCACTCACAAGAGAAATTCAATACAATGAAAACCCACTCACCCAACCAACATTAACTAATAAACATGTGGTTGCTTTTATAGATTCAACTTCACACAAATACAACAAAGTGGTAAGATAAAATCATGTGCCTCAAAAACATGAGTACAAAAATATATTGACCCCTCATTTACTTTTTGATACTATGTTTTCACATTATTAAATATTTTCCCAATTAATTATTCTATGTATCCCACACATAAAATAACTAACCCAATATTACATAAAACTTTACAAGTGGGCCCAAATAAATATTTAATGTGGCTAAACACATCTCCTAGATGCACCACAAATAAATATTTATTTATTTCACATAATTAAAATACTCCATGTTATGCAAGGTGTATAACACCTATTCCTAACAAATTGTAAATAGACCCATAGTTTTGACAAAGGTGAGGTGAACGCTGATACTTGGGAGCCTCACCCTCATCACCCTATTCTAAAGGCCTAGTGTGTTATAGCAAGGTATGTGTGAGGGAGTTGATGGACTCTAGAGTCTCCACCTCAACATTCTCCTTCTAAATGAAAGAAATTGTGACATGCTCAATATTTTTCCTAGCAAGGGTTCTTTGTGCATGGTCCTAGGCACAACTTGTCCCCTCTTTATCCTATGCAAAGCTCCCACCTCTACCCTAAAACTCACATATGTCAAAGTAGTTCAAGATCTCATTGAGGACAAACTTATAATAGAGTTTCCTCAACAAATATTGTGGGGCCTCATTATTTTTGCATGGAGGATGGTAAAAAACTGTTCACCACCTTTCCCAATTTTTTTCTTTTATTCCTTGGTGTGGGAACCAATGGATATAGAACCTTCTACAACTATCATGTAGGGGTATATTAGTTCATGAATTAATGACCAATGCACAAAAATCATATTTTGATATTTTCTTTTCTTTTAATTTTTGGAAGGATAATTTGGTAGCATAATATTTTTATGCTTCATCCTTCTTGTTTGCCCACATGTTAATTTGGCCACTCAAAAAATCTATGTGAGAGATGATATATTCCAATGAGGTGGTGAGGGTAGACCAATGGGAACTAGTTCCACTTGAATTTCTCAACCTTTTGATCAATGTTTGAAGGTTTTTTTTATTGCTTTCAATTTTAATACTTAGGAGGTTTTCTTGTGTCTTAGGAGGATGTCAAGGAATTTTTGGAGGAGTTTGTTGAGGTTTTCTTCACCAAGGTTTTCATGAATTGATGAATTAAGGTTTTCATGAATCGGCTCAAGAGATTTTCAATTCCTAAAAATTAAACAACATTGAATCAAAATAATTCCTAAATTGCTATTTAATTAATTTTTTACAACAAAAATAAATAAAATTGACCTCCTCGACCTTGTGGATATTGTGGTAGTATTTTGACGATGACTTGATCAATTCCACAACACGTGCATGCTTTTTATCTCTCACGATTTTTTGTTGCATAGGTGAGAGGCCGAGTTCAAATGAGCTCCACATTTATGTAGTTTTCATTTTATGTAAGAAATAAAGTGAGTGCATTATGGATCGATAGTGATTGGCCTAGGATTGGTCACTACCAAGACATAATGGGATTGTGTTACATCCTAGATGGACCAAAAAGTGGTTGTGGCCACTTTTTGGTCCCCCATCTTTTTGCACACACCCTATTCAACACTTTTTTTTTAGGTTTTAAGACAACTTATAGAAAGATGAATGAAGATTTAAGATTGATGACAATAAAATTCATTAAATTATATAACAATTATTTTCTAGAAATTTTAGGTAATTTGGAGCACATGCCATACTTTCCCTCTTTGAGACCTCCCTCCTTCCAATAGATTGTCAAAAGATAGATCAAGTGACTGCCATATTTATGAGAGACCTCTATGTGGACACTTTAAGATTTCTATAACTATCACAAATAGTTTATGAGTTGCATAAGTTTTATTTACCTTGTTTTCATTTCCTAGCTCCTAGTTTTCTTTCTTATTTCTATAAGAGTTCAATCTTAGTTTATATTTAATTTGTGTGGATTCAAAACAAGTGATAATTGATTTGGAAATTCGAGTGAGAACGTAGGAGTGTGTGCTTGGTGTTCCTGTGTGTGACGGGTAGGGGAGGCCAAACCTTCCCCCACAAAGGTTTGTTATTGTGTAAGTACACCCCACATGCTTTGGTCTTATTTTCATTCATTGCCTTCATTTGTGCCATTGTTGGGTTGGGGTTTTTCTGTCTGTAAGTTTTCTCTCGCGAGCCTTCCGTTCAATGCTTGTTTTGTTCAATTTATGATTTGTCTGTGGTGGGGATTTTGACCCTTCAAGCATTTATGGACGGGGTACAGACCCCCCATTCCCGATGCAAATGGTGGTGTAAATAATGAAAGACCTTCTATTGTGTCAAAATCATTCAAAGACGCGGTTGAGGACAAAGGAATTGTGGTGCTTGAAAGCACTAAGTTCCTGGTCGTGGCTGAGTGGGAAGAGAATGTGGGTGTCAACAATGGCGGAAAGGAAGGTAAGCAGACCTCCACAAACCCTAAAGTTTGAAACTACTTTGAATGTTGACATGAAGAAAGTGATTAACAATGAAAGATCAAGATCAAAAGAAACTTCCATTTTCATGGTGGTTGTAGATGTGAATAAGATTCCAGCTAGGAAATTTCTTGATAACTAGTTCTCTAATGTTTGGGCTCTTAAATTTGGTATTCAAAGTAATTTCTATAGAATGCTACAACGTGGTTTATTTGTCATCTTTCTAAAGAACCATTCTATGCAAGGGGAAGTTGTATCTAAGTCATATTGGAATATGGGCAGGTGTGTGTTTAAAGCTTTCCCATGGTCTCCCATGACAATTGTAGATGAAGTTATCACTTTGTCTTGCTCCAGATGGGTTGTAATAAAAAATCTGAATATTGGAAGTTAATTCCAAACTTCCTCTCTTCAATTGGGAAGGTTGTGAGGGTGGATGAGGCAAAGGCATCCCTCCCTCACCTTGACGCCCATTGTCACGTCTCATACTTTGATGCTGTTTTGACCATGACTTTGTGGGATTTAATATATGAATTATGATACGTGTTAGAGCAATATAATATAATACAATGCTTTGGTGTATGGAAATGTAGGAAAATATTTGTTTTTAGAATTATGAGTGCATTTTATTTTAAAATATACAAAATAAGAGTGTTGATTTAATTATTGCTTAAATTTATACTTCTATATTGGTTACTAATACACTTTCGTTTTTGCACGCCTGAGTGCATTTGAGTTGCAGGTGATTGAAGGCCAAGAGTGTGATTGAGGAAAAGAAGGTTAGCTTCCCGACAGGGTAAAAAAGGAGAAGCTCTCGATCACACACACAACACTTAAAAATCATGTAGTTGCATTAGGCTATGTCTGTTTTCAATGTGATTGTCTAAATTGATTACATGATTTGAATAAGTAATTGATATAAAAGAAAATATATATATATATATATATACCTATAATAACATAGCAAAATTAAAAATATAGTTTAATTATGCATAAAGGTTGTGAAAAGAGTATGGTTTATTTTATTTAGCTTATCCCATTTATTTTGTGCAATAAAAAGGAAAATTTGATTTAAAAATAGGAAATTAAAAATAAAAGTGAAAATATTATATTTGCATATAATATGGATGAAATAATTGGTTTGCAAAATATAAAGTGGAGATATCTTTGTTTGCATATGGTTATTTTTCCAAAAAATTGAGAGGATGAACAGCCCCGAGAAAACTTTGGGCCCTGGGGAAATTTTCCTTAAAACCAACAATGCTGTTGGCATGTGGCAATCTCTGGAATTTGCATGTAAAATTTATTTGTCATTTGGAAATACTCTGCATGATCCTCGGAAGGGGCAATAAAGCTTTAAGGAGAAAAGAGAACATTCAGGGAGACATAACGGGAGCTCTGAAGAAGGCAGCTGGAAGGTAATACTGGGCATCTGCACTGGAGAAAATTGCCAGGTTCTTTACCATACTTTGCTTTCAATCAGTTTAAAATTACAGTAAAAGAATTGAAGAAATGAAATGCATCATTCTATGAAATGATTACAGATACCTGAGAAATCTTTTCCAATTTTATTTTGAATCTGGATAATAGCTTACTTCTCATTGTTGCATTATAGAAAGAATACCCAATCTTTTCTTCCAGATTAGGGTTACATTTTGTTGCAAAAGCTACAAATTATTAAACTGCTCTCAATTATATTTGGAAAAATACATAAACATATATATATATACATATATATATGCACAGGAATCTGTATTCCTGTGCATATATACATATATATATATATGCATATGATTTTGCAAGAAAACACTTTCACCAGAAATAAATTCGAAATTCCTTTGAGATAAATTTGAATGCGGTATAATACTGGGCAAAATGTCTCTTTTTAAGTTATGAAATTGTTTATACATAGGAATAAGGGAAGGGATTTTTAATCCCCTGTCCTCCCCATGGGAAGGACACGGTTCTGTGGGGAGGCTCGCGCCCTCCATAGGCCGCGGCCTGAGGAGGGGGCGCGAGCCCCTCACAGCCTGCCCCCTCCCCATGGGAGGGGCAAGGGCTTCCTGCGCCCTTGTGGTGCTTAACACCGGTAAAAAAAAACCCTGCACAATGTTTTTATTCTGTGTGCACAGCCAAAGAACTTGTGAACAGTTATAAAAAAATCAGTATTTCTTTCTTTAAAGCACATATTTATATTTACACTCAGCTGAATATGAATTTTTATATATATATCCATACATATATACCAAAATGCAAGTTTGAACAGGAAAACCATTTCCAGAATGTGATATGATCTCTGTCAAAAATACACAAATATCTCAGAAATTTTAAACTTGGAACAAGAACAAAAGTACCTCTGAGAAAACATGTAAACTGAAAATCTTCTTGAACACATTGTCATATACTTACATACAGAAGTACATTCCTGAACAAAGGTACACAATATAAAATTCAAATACAAGTTTTTCTTTCAAACCTCTGTTATTCCGAAAGAATTGCACTGTTTTTGTATATTACTAATATCCAGAAACCTGTATTAAATTGAGAGTTACACTTTCAATCAGCTTGAATTTGGAAAGAACAGAAGTACATACATAAAGCAGTGAACACTGTTTCATACAAAAGAATTAAATAAATTCCTCTACTAGTACACTGATAGTATTATGACATACATGTATTTCTTTAAAAACAGAGTCTATTACCAAATCAGAAAAGAATTACTTACAAAAGGGTAGATGAAATCTTACTACTGAACTTACAACCTTTCTTTCAAAAGATGATATGAAATTCTCATTTGAAATTCTTTTAAAATCAATTGAATGCATGAAACATGTAAGGAAAATGCACAACTTTCTGCTTTTGTATTTATTTATACTCTACTTTGGTAACTTTCGGGACAGGATGCCGAAGGTGGACCCACAGAGACGGTAGTATTACCTTTTCTAAACTACCATTTGTTTGTATTAGTTATGCTTGGCCAAGCACTTGTACCATTGAAATAGATGGATTTGTTTTAAAAGCCTAGAAATGTATATGTATTTGAGTCTCTGCCACCTCCTGTTGCAAGAAATGTGTTTTTCTCATGTTAGAAATGCATATAGGCACCAGGCATGCATCGAGAATTCCCTCCTGTTTTACTATGTCGGGTTGCTAGGCTCCTTTATGCAGGGCCGGGGATTCCTTTGAGTTAGGAAGGAACCCGGGGAAGTCATGTACTTCGTGGTTGGGCGGAAAAGGCGCCTGAATCACACTCTTGGCCCCAGCTCGCAAGCAGACCGATGGTGTCACGGCGGTTGGAGGTTCCGAGTTTTATTTGCTATTGATATACTTGTGTAATATTCTGGAATGGCTGTGAAGCCCCATTGTAAATGTATATGTATTTGACATTCTTTGATTGAAACTTTGAAATAGAAGTATGGCTTGAAAGAATCTAATGTAACATTGATTTGAAGAATTAAAGTTTTATGATTTAGCATAGAAAAGATGTTTCTAATGGAATTGTTGAATTCTTCCGAGTATGGTTGAATATGTATATGTGAAAATTCATTGATGTACTTTTGCTTTGCGAATAATCTTGATAAATTCCAATGTTACTATTTATATACATAAAATGCCAATTTAATTCTTTCTTTTTATTGAGCTCAATTTTAGAAGTTTTATGAATGATGTTAATTACTTGGAATCCTTTTGAAACGGATTAAATAATTGAAAATGTCTTTACCTTTAATTTTTCGAGCGTTACATCTTGGTATCAGAGTGGCAAGGTTCAACTCTAGGACCTATGCCTAACTACGTATAACATTTTGTCTTAGTCAGGGTGACTTAAATGGAAAATAGAGTGTACCAACGAATTGGCGGATCTCGTGGAGGTACCAATGATAAACTAGATCAAATTTTGGCCTTGCTGCAAAGTCAGGGGGCTAGAATTGAAGAGTTAGAACAAGGGAGGCGAAATGGCCATCAAGGATTAAACACAAATGAAACCAACAGAGAAGCAAATGATGAACCACCTGGAAACAAAGGAAATCCAAATAGGGTGGTTAAGGAGTTGGGAAAAGACCTAAAGAAGGTCGCTCCTCCAAAGTTTGATGGGAAAACCCTTGGAGATGGGGCAGAAGCTTGGGTTATAGAAATGGAGAGGTATTTTGCCCTACGAAATTTATCAGATGAAACAAAGGCTGAATGGGGTTTATATCAACTCACCGGTGAGGCTGCTACTTGGTGGGAAAATGAAAGGGCGGATAAGCAGTTTATGCATGGGAAGGTAACTTGGGATAAGTTCCTAAAACTATTTAGGAAGAGGTGGTTACCACAATCTCACTTTGATAAGAAAATGACAGAATTCCAGGTACTCATACAGGGTGGCATGATAGTGACTCAGTATTGGGAGAGATTCTCTCACTTGCTCAAGTACGCACCCCAATACCAGCATGATGAGAGATTTCGAGTTCAAAAATTTATTTTGGGGCTCAGACCTCAAATAGGAAATGAAATAGATCTGCATAATCCAGCCACCATGGATGAAGTTTTTGACTTAGCAATTAAACAAGAGCACAAGCTGCAGCAAGCTACTAACTATAAGAAGAGCAGGGAAGCCAAGTATGGCAATAAGAAGTTCCAAGGGAATCGTCAAGGTAATAGCAATCAGGGTGGTCAGAGCAAACAGGACAATCAAGGGAATGAAAATAGGCAAATCAGAAATTTAAAGAGGGATGGTAGTCCTCAGGACCGCAACGATGGAAATAGGAACAATAACAACAAGAGGGGCAACTTCAACAAAAGGAATGATAATAACAGGAGAGATTTTTTTGACAAGCCCAAAGCACCTCGTGGAGGTTGTTATGCCTGTGGTGGCGAGCATTACGCTAGTGTGTGCCCTCAGAGAAATAACAAACAGAATAACAGGAATCAACATCATATTCATGCATCGGTTGACAATCGCCAAGCAGATTATCAAGCTACTCCCATTCAGCTATCGGGTAAATTATTTGGATGCCCTGTTACTGTTTTGATTGATACTGGTGCTACTGATAGTTTTATAGATCCTCATGTTTTGACTAAATTATCAGTTAGACCAAGTTTTATGGCGAATTTTTGGAAAGTTCAGTATGGAAACCGGGTAGAGAGGAAGGTAGAGCAATGCATGTATTTCAGCAAACTTGAGCTCCCTAACCTTCAAACGCAAGTGAACTTGTATGTTGCATCGTTGGGGTCTTACGATGTGATATTAGGGATAAATTGGCTCTCTGAACATAAGGCTCTTGTGGATTGCGAAGAGAAGTCAATAAAGTGTCTTGATGACCGAGGAAACCATGTGGAGCTTTGTGGCATTAAAAAGCCTTTAGAGCTTACGCAAGTCTCCGCCATGTAGTTGAAAAAGGCAAGTCGGAAGGGATGCACTATCTTTGCAATAAAGGTCAAGGACCTTGATGAGAAAGAATCCTCAATTAATGATCACCCCATTCTGAAATAATTTGAGGATGTTTTTCCTACTGAGCTGACTGAGCTTCCGCCTAGACGTGTGTTTTATTTTTCTATTGATTTGATTCCAGGAGCAGAACCTCAGTCTAAGGCTCCTTACAGGATGAATACAACAGAATTATATGAGCTTAAGGCCCAACTAGAAGAATTATTGAAGCAGGGTCTTATTAGGCCAAGCGTGTCACCTTGGGGAGCTCCAGTTATCTTCGTGAAAAAGAAGGATGGTACCTTGAGGTTGTGCATTGACTATAGAATGCTTAACAAGGTCACTATCAAGAATAAATACATGCTCCCACGCATCGATGACTTGTTTGATCAGCTAAAAGATGCCAAGGTATTTTCAAAAATTGATTTAAGATCAGGATACCACCAGTTGAGACTGAAGGAAGAAGACATTCACAAAACTGCCTTTAGAACAAGGTATGGACACTATGAGTTTACTGTGCTACCATTCGGGCTAAGTAATGCTCCTGCAGCTTTCATGAACCTAATGAATAGTGTCTTCCGAGATTGTTTGGATAATTTTGTTCTAATCTTTCTTGACGATATCTTGATCTATTCTAAGTCAGAGGAAGAACATGAGAAGCATTTGAGAATTGTGTTGCAGTGTCTTAGGGAACATAAGCTATATGGAAAGATGTCTAAATGTACTTTCTTCCAATCTGAAGTGCATTATTTAGGACATGTGATTTCAGCAGAAGGGGTAAGGGTGGACCCAGAAAAGATTAAGGCAATTATGGATTGGCCAGCACCGCAGAATGTCACTGAAGTTCGAATTTTCATGGGACTTGCAGGATATTATAGGAGATTTGTTCAGGGGTTCTCGACAATTGCAGCACCCATCACTGCACTGCAGAAGAAGGAAAAGAAGTTTGAATGGAGTGATAAGTGTGAGAGAGCTTTTCAGTTGCTTAAGGAGAAACTCACTACTGCACCCATCTTGGTTGTGCCAGATCCGAACGGCCATTTTATAGTTATTACTGATGCATCAGGGGAAGGGGTAGGAGCAGTCCTTATGCAAGAAGGGCAAGTGGTAGCATATGAATGAAGGAAGTTAAAGCAGCATGAATTAAACTATGCACCACATGACTTAGAATTGGTAGCCATAGTCCATGCTTTACAAATGTGGAGACATTATCTCTTGGGAAAGCCTTTTGAACTTAAGACAGACCATGCAGGATTGAGATATATCTTCACTCAACCCAATCTCAATGCCCGACAGAGGTGATGGCTGGAATTCTTGAGTGAATATGACTTTGGGATTGAATATATTAAGGGTAAGGAAAACAAGGTGGTTGATGCCTTGAGTAGAAGGAGGCACCTTGCAGCCATGGTTACCATAAAATCAGATTTCAGGCAACAAGTAGTACAATCCTCCCTTGGGGATGAACATTATGAAAAGGTGAAACAAGCCCTAGGGGTGAATTCCTTATATCGTCGATATGAGGGTTATGTATTAGAATCGGATGGACTTTTGAGATACCAGGGACGAATGTACATTCCTAGTTCTGCAAACTTGAGAGAGTTGGTGCTAGAAGAGTTCCACAATGCTCCATACTCAGGACATCCCGGTATTACAAAAATGATGGAAGGACTTAGGCCACTGTACTTCTGGCCAGGACTTAAAAGGGATATTATGTCCCATGTAGCCCGATACTTGGAATGCCAGCAGGTCAAAGCTGAGCATGTACATCCGGCAGGACTCTTATATCCTCACAGGGTACCAGAGTATAAATGGCAGGTTATCACTATGGATTTTATATAGGGGTTACCAATGTCTAAAAACCGACATGATACCATCTTGGTTGTGGTGGATAAATTGACAAAGGTTGCTCATTTCATTCCTGGAAATCTCAAGGATGGTTCAATGGTGTTAGCAAGAAAATTTCTTCAGGAAATCTTCCGATTGCATGGAGTGCCAGAAACGATCATCTCAGATCGAGACACTTGGATGACTTCCAGGTTTTGGATCACATTAAATTCTTCCTTAGGAACTAAATTGAATTTCAGTTCCGCATATCATCCTCAGACCGATGGTCAGACGGAGAGGGTGAATCAGGTAGTGGAAGATCTTCTCCGCATGTACTGTATGGAACAACAATATAGGTGGGAGGAGTATTTGCCTTTGGTAGAGTTTGCTTACAACAACTCCTACCATGCTTCTTTGGGCATGGCACCTTTTGAAGCCCTTTATGGACATAAATGTCGGACACCCATTAGTTGGGACAGAGTAGAGGACAGGGTGGTGATTGGCCCTGAGATGCTCAGAGAAATGGAGGACCAAATGAAAATCATTAAGGAAAAATTGAAACAAGCCACAGATAGACAGAAAAGTCTAGCAGACAAGAACCGGAGCTTTAGGCAGTTCTCTGCAGGGGATAAGGTCTTTTTGAGGGTTCGGCCGCATAAGAGTTCAATCTCTTTCGGCAAGAACTCTAAGTTGGCCCCTAGGTTTGTGGGCCCTTTTGATGTGTTAGAGGTGGTGAATCCAGTTGCTTACCGGCTTGCTCTGCCACCAGCTCTATCCCGGATACATAATGTATTTCATGTTTCAGTACTTAAGCCTTACCATCCAGATATTGCTCATATCCTTGATTGGCGTGCATTGCAGGTTCAGGACCCAGGGGTGATACAGGTGGAGCCCGTCAGGATCCTAGAAGAGCGCAACGTTAATTTGCGTAATAGGGACATTATGCAATACAGGGTCCAATGGGACCAGTATTCGGTGGATAATGCCACCTAGGAGAATGCTGAGGATATAGATAGAATCTTTCCTCATTTGAAACCTTAGCATACTTTTATTTCTTTTATAGAGACTTACAAAATACTAGTATCTCAAATTTTGTTATGTAACTTGCTTTTAGACATCGAGACGATGTCTCTCCCCAAGGGGGGAAGGATGTCACGTCTCATACTTTGATGCTGTTTTGACCATGACTTTGTGGGATTTAATATATGAATTATGATACGTGTTAGAACAATATAATATAATACAATGCTTTGGTGTATGGAAATGTAGGAAAATATTTGTTTTTAGAATTATGAGTGCATTTTATTTTAAAATATACAAAATAGGAGTGTTGATTTAATTATTGCTTAAATTTATACTTCTATATTGGTTACTAATACACTTTCGTTTTTGCACGCCTGAGTGCATTTGAGTTGCAGGTGATCGAAGGCCAAGAGTGTGATTGAGGAAAAGAAGGTTAGCTTCCCGACAGGGTAAAAAAGGAGAAGCTCTCGATCACACACACAACACTTAAAAATCATGTAGTTGCATTAGGCTATGTCTGTTTTCAATGTGATTGTCTAAATTGATTACATGATTTGAATAAGTAATTGATATAAAAGAAAATATATATATATATATATATACCTATAATAACATAGCAAAATTAAAAATATAGTTTAATTATGCATAAAGGTTGTGAAAAGAGTATGGTTTATTTTATTTAGCTTATCCCATTTATTTTGTGCAATAAAAAGGAAAATCTGATTTAAAAATAGGAAATTAAAAATAAAAGTGAAAATATTATATTTGCATATAATATGGATGAAATAATTGGTTTGCAAAATATAAAGTGGAGATATCTTTGTTTGCATATGGTTATTTTTCCAAAAAATTGAGAGGATGAACAGCCCCGAGAAAACTTTGGGCCCTGGGGAAATTTTCCTTAAAACCAACAATGCTGTTGGCATGTGGCAATCTCTGGAATTTGCATGTAAAATTTATCTGTCATTTGGAAATACTCTGCATGATCCTCGGAAGGGGCAATAAAGCTTTAAGGAGAAAAGAGAACATTCAGGGAGACATAACGGGAGCTCTGAAGAAGGCAGCTGGAAGGTAATACTGGGCATCTGCACTGGAGAAAATTGCCAGGTTCTTTACCATACTTTGCTTTCAATCAGTTTAAAATTACAGTAAAAGAATTGAAGAAATGAAATGCATCATTCTATGAAATGATTACAGATACCTGAGAAATCTTTTCCAATTTTATTTTGAATCTGGATAATAGCTTACTTCTCATTGTTGCATTATAGAAAGAATACCCAATCTTTTCTTCCAGATTAGGGTTACATTCTGTTGCAAAAGCTGCAAATTATTAAACTGCTCTCAATTATATTTGGAAACATACATAAACATATATATATACATATATATATATATATATATATATATGCACAGGAATCTGTATTCCCATGCATATATACATATATATATATATATATATATATATATATATATGCATATGATTTTGCAAGAAAACACTTTCACCAGAAATAAATTCAAAATTCCTTTGAGATAAATTTGAATGCGGTATAATACTGGGCAAAATGTCTCTTTTTGAGTTATGAAATTGTTTATACACAGGAATAAGGGAAGGGATTTTTAATCCCCTGTCCTCCCCATGGGAAGGACGCGGTTCTGTGGGGAGGCTCGCGCCCTCCATAGGTCGCGGCCTGTGGAGGGGGCGCGAGCCCCTCACAGCCTCGCCCCCTCCCCATGGGAGGGGCAAGGGCTTCCTGCGCCCTTGTGGTGCTTAACACCAGTAAAAAAAAACCCTGCACAATGTTTTTATTCTGTGTGCACAGCCAGAGAACTTGTGAACAGTTATAAAAAAATCAGTATTTCTTTCTTTAAAGCACATATTTATATTTACACTCAGCTGAATATGAGTTTATATATATATATATACACTCAGCTGTATGTGTATATATATATATATATATCCATACATATATACCAAAATGCAAGTTTGAACAGGAAAACCATTTCCAGAATGTGATATGATCTCTGTCAAAAATACACAAATATCTCAGAAATTTTAAACTTGGAACAAGAACAAAAGTACCTCTGAGAAAACATGTAAACTGAAAATCTTCTTGAACACATTGTCATATACTTACATACAGAAGTACATTCCTGAACAAAGGTATACAATATAAAATTCAAATACAAGTTTTTCTTTCAAACCTCTGTTATTCCGAAAGAATTGCACTGTTTCTGTATATTACTAATATCCAGAAACCTGTATTAAATTGAGAGTTACACTTTCAATCAGCTTGAATTTGGAAAGAACAGAAGTACATACATAAAGCAGTGAACACTGTTTCATACAAAAGAATTAAATAAATTCCTCTACTAGTACACTGATAGTATTATGACATACATGTATTTCTTTAAAAACAGAGTCTATTACCAAATCAGAAAAGAATTACTTACAAAAGGGTAGATGAAATCTTACTACTGAACTTACAACCTTTCTTTCAAAAGATGATATGAAATTCTCATTTGAAATTCTTTTAGAATCAATTGAATGCATGAAACATGTAAGGAAAATGCACTACTTTCTGCTTTTGTATTTATTTATACTCTACTTTGGTAACTTCCGGGACAGGATGCCGAAGATGGACCCATAGAGACGGTAGTATTACCTTTTCTAAACTACCATTTGTTTGTATTAGTTATGCTTGGCCAAGCACTTGTACCATTGAAATAGATGGATTTGTTTTAAAAGCCTAGAAATGTATATGTATTTGAGTCTCTGCCACCTCCTGTTGCAAGAAATGTGTTTTTCTCATGTTAGAAATGCATATAGGCACCAAGCATGCATCGAGAGTTCCCTCCTGTTTTACTGTGTCGGGTTGCTAGGCTCCTTTATGCAGGGCCGGGGATTCCTTCGAGTTAGGAAGGAACCCGGGGAAGTCATGTACTTCGTGGTTGGGCAGAAAAGGCGCCTGAATCACACTCTTGGCCCCAGCTCGCAAGCAGACCGATGGTGTCACGACGGTTGGAGGTTCCGAGTTTTATTTGCTATTGATATACTTGTGTAATATTCTGGAATGGCTGTGAAGCCCCATTGTAAATGTATATGTATTTGACATTCTTTGATTGAAACTTTGAAATAGAAGTATGGCTTGAAAGAATCTAATGTAACATTGATTTGAAGAATTAAAGTTTTATGACTTAGCATAGAAAAGATGTTTCTAATGGAATTGTTGAATTCTTCTGAGTATGGTTGAATATGTATATGTGAAAATTCATTGATGTACTTTTGCTTTGCGAATAATCTTGATAAATTCCAATGTTACTATTTATATACATAAAATGCCAATTTAATTCTTTGTTTTTATTGAGCTCAATTTTAGAAGTTTTATGAATGATGTTAATTACTTGGAATCCTTTTGAAACGGATTAAATAATTGAAAATGTCTTAACCTTTAATTTTCCGAGCGTTACAGCCATGCCCTAGTCTCTCTAGAGCCTGGGGTAGAAATCCCTGGAAAGATAGAGTTGGAAAATGATGAAAACCATCTTATTTGTGCTCTGGAAATTTTGGGAGTCATAAATGCTTGTTATCTCTGTCAAAGGGAGGGGAATATTCGAAAGAACTGCCCCATAATCCAAAGGAAATCTATAAAGGGAAGGCCAATTGCTAAACTTGGATCAAACCCCAATTCAAAGATGTTTTTTGAGGACCTTGGTTCCAACACTAATGTGGAATTTGTAGATGGTAACCCTAATTCTAATCCTGGCCCATCTTCGAGTTGTGAGCCCCTACACAGTCAGGACAATACATGGTCTGTAATTTAGTGGGTAATGAGTGACAATAGAATCACTCTGGGTCACTTGAAAATGTGGTTTTTGAGAGCTTTGGAGGGGAGGTCTCTCTCGAGAATGAAATCAAGTCAAGCTCAGGAACTCTTTTGATGCTTTATCCAAGGATGTGGGTGTTTTTGAGTCATGTGTTGGGGATGTCACAGTCGTGTCCTCTGGTGAATTTAAGGCACCCTCAATGGCTCCCAATTCCCCTCGTGTTAGCCATTATCAAGGATAAGGTGTTAATTCAAAAGTTGAATGCTCAACAAATAGCAATGTGTAACATTAGGAAAATAATAGAGGAAAGTTTTTAAAAAAGAAACTATGCTAATGAATCCTTTGCCTCGAAATATCTCAATTTCAAATTAAAAAATTTGCTGGCAAGATAAGTTTAATAAAGAGTAACTAGAGTAGTGAAATAATGAAGATGCCAATTTGGCTGGGGGAAATAAGGTCACCTCCATGTTGGAGGGCCTTGTGTCTAATATCAAGGAAAAATACCTAGATGTCTATTTGCATAACAACTCCACCAAAAATCCTCTGGTGGATGCCCTAAATGAGGCTAGTAGACTAGTTGAAAACATGTCTGGCAATTATGAGGCACCTGGATCTTCCTCATTAGGAGGCAATCCCTTAGAACTCACCAACCAAATCAGTACCTCCATTCTTGAGCAGGACTATGAGGCTGAGAGAAGTGAAATAAAAATAATCAAAATATGAATCAAAATAACCAAGATCCTGAACCCTCCATTCTAAAGGAAACCTTGATGCCTAATCTGGAGGTTGAAGGACACTTAAATGATGAAGTAATCAAGGGGTGAAAAAATAAATACATTATGCCCATAATTGCAATGACAAAGCAAAAATTAAATCAAAAAGAAAGTTGGGCCAAATTGAGACTTTAGGAAATTGCGAAAGTGAGAATATCACATAAAGGCAACCAAAGAAAACTCCTAAGCCACAGGCTGGGCTTGATAGACCTAGGAAAAATAGTAAGTCCCTATTCATAAACAAAAGTATACATATTGCCAAAAATAAGAGGAAGAGAAAAAGTGTTGTGATCCAGTCACCTATTGCAAAAAGATTGGAAAATGAGGATAGGTTGTCAAAATGCTTTGAACAATTCAAGAGTGACCAAGATGTCTCTCCATGAATGTTGAAAATGAATCTTAGTTGTATATCTTGGAATGTTAGGGGCCTTGAGTCCCCTGATAGGAAATACGTTGTAAGGAGGTTTTTGAACATTGAGAAGCAAAAGGATATTGTCCTTCTTCAAGAAACCAAAGCAACTGGCTTCACCTTAGATACCAATATGATCTATTCATTTGGAATGGATCCTCATAATACACCACCAAACATAAAGGAGGGAGAGGAGGTGTTGCCATCATCCTCTCCTACAAATGGTCTCAATATGTGACTAATCAGGGCACCTCCCCCTGCAATAAGGCTATATGGATCAACCTGGAAAAGGATGGAGTTAGATTGGAGGTCTGTTCTATATACGCCCCCAATGACCACAAAGACAAAAAAACTCTGGCAATGGCTTATCAAATTTCTTGAGGTTCCTTGGATCCTAGGAGGGGATTGCAATATGGTGGAACACATGGAGGACAAATGTGGTGAGATTGATATGGTCTGGAAAGGCAGTGAAAAGTACTTTTGGAAAAAATTAAAAGCTAAGTTAAATTTAATATACCCTCTAGAAAAGTGGAGGAAAGATAGCAAAGGGATATGGTTTACTTGGTGTAGTGTACATAAAGGTGGCAAAAAAATATATTGTAGGCTAGACAAAATTTATGCAAATAGGGATTTCTTCAGTTTCTTACTAGACAATGATGGGAGAAAAGTTAGTGTATGCTCCTATACTCTTTCTGATCACCATCCTATTAAGGAAAATTTTATTACCAATTAGGGCCAATCCAAGGAGAATGTAAGGAACGAGGGGTTCATCCTCAATGCCCACCTACTAAAGGATAGTGAATATGCAAGGATGCTATTACTTCTCTAAGGGAGATCAACAAGTGGATGTTAAAAGATGCAAAGGCCATAGATAGATGGAATCAAAATGTAGAAGCTTGGAGGAAGTTGTTCCAAACCATTGGAAGGAAAAAATCTATTGATAGCAGAAGGGAAGAAAATGAGCTCCAAGAAAGTTTATTCTTGGTTGAATCTAAGGTTCAAGCAAATTCAAAGGATGAGAGGTTGGAAGAGGAGCTTGCCCTGGCTAAAAATAATCTAAGAAGAATCCAAACTCACAAATTCCAAGGGCTAAAGGTGTGTGCTAAGCTAAATTGGCTAAATCATGGAGATAAGGGTTCTAATTTTTTCTTCAAATATACTAAGGAGAAAAGTATCAAAGAACAAATCGACCAAATCTAGGAGGGTGGCAATCTGTTCACCTCATAGGAGGAAGTCCTCAATTAATTCCAAACATATTTCAAAAATTTGTTCACCTCAAAAGGGGGAGATGAAGGCAATCATAATGCTAAGAAATTTGTTAAAAGGATTATACCAAGGAAGATAGATGATGAAGATGCCTCAAAATTATCTACAAGCATAACTAAAGATAAAATTAGAAATGTCATTCTTTCCATGAGCAATCCTAGGGAAAGATGGGTTGTTTGTGGAATTCTGTAAAACATTTGTGGAATGGATTTGTGATGACTTGTTTCAGGTCTACCTTGAAGCATTAGAAAAAGGGTCCTTGGGAAGAGATATTAATAAAGGCATTATCAAACTTCTACGTAAAGGGGGAGACAAAACTTTGATCAAGAATTGGAGGCCAATAACTAGATTTTGAATGTATCATATAAGATCCTAGCCAAGGTAATAACATTAAGATTGGTCAACATTCTCCCCAAGTTCATCAATAGCACACAAATGAGTTTTATTAAAGGAAGGTACATATTGGAGAACCTGATCACAAGATGGGAGGCAATGGAATGGTCAAGATGCTCTAGCCAAAATACAATAATGCTCCTTCTAGACTTTGAAAAATCCTACAAAAGAGTTTAATGGTCCTTTCTATGGGAAACCTTGGAGGATTTTGGCTTCCCTAGCATGTTCTATAATATGGTAAACACCTTGCTCAAGGATGTTGTTGCTCAGGTTGAAGTTAATGGTTTACTTTATGAAGAGTTTGATCTTGAGAGGTCCATCAAGCAAGGGTGTCCCTTAGCACCTGCCCTCTTTGTTATTGCTTCAGATGCTCTATACTACCTATTGAGGGATCAAACCTAATCTCCAAGGGTCAAAGGTATAAAACTCCCAAATAAAAATGAGCTAATCAATATACAATTTGTAGATGACACTGCTATCTTCTTAGAGCTTGATGAAAATAATCCGGATTCCTTGATGGGGAAACTTAATATATTTTTCCAAGCATCAGGTGCAAAAGTTTCTAGTGCTAAGTCCAATATTCTTGGGTGGGAAGAATCCCCTCATGAGTGGATTAAAAAGTATGACTTCCAATGGGGTGGTCCCAACAAGAAAGTAAGGTACTTGGGAATACCTTTTGCTATCAACCCAAACCTAAAGGAGATGTGGCTTTGGATCAATGCAAAGATTGAGAAAAAGTTAGAAGGGTGGAATAGTCAGTATCTATCCCTTGTTGGCAGGCTGCAGGTTTGTCAAAAAGTCTTATTCTCTTACATCATCTATTTTGTCTCAGTGTGGTTCTTTAGTAGTTACCAAGTTTTAATGAGATCTAAAAAACAATCCAGAGTTTCCTATGGTTAGATGGTAAAGGTAAAAGGAAAATGCACTCTGTTAAGTGGGAATGGTGTTGCCTTGATAAATTGCATGGTGGGATTGTCCTAAAAGATCTAAGGTTGCATGGAATTGCATTAGAATCAAAATGGGTGGCTAAAGCCATGGTGGGTGGGTTATGAACCATGGAAGGTTCTAGTAAGGAACAACATTCAAATTGCTACCCCAAAGCATGCCAAGGCTTGGAAAAAACTGCCAATTTGTGATATTCTCATAAGTAAACACCCAATGTCTATAGCTAGCTCCATGGTGTTCAAAAGCCTATGGAAGGCTTGGAAGATTATTAAGCATAATGTTGAATTGAAATTAAGCAATGTGGTAATTAATAACAATACAAAATGCAAAAAACTATAGTTCCATTGGTGGAACTTGGAACATAATAATAATCCCCTTACTTTGTTGCAGGAATGCTCTGCAAAAAAGTTGAATCATTGAATTGGTATTCAAACCTTCCAAAGCATCCTTGATAATGGTAATATTAAAAGTTGGGATGAATTAGTCTCTAAGTTCAATATTCCAACTTCTAACTTAAGAACATATAATATAATTGCAGATGCCTATAAAGAGGCAAGATTTCCCTCTAATTCTAACAAAAGTTTAGATCTTGCTTATGATCTTATTTGGAAGGATGATACTATTTTAAATGAAATCAAAGCCAAAGATATTTATAAAGAACTAATTAGCACTATCTTTATTAGTGATCATGTCAATAAATGATGGGAATCTCACTTCCTGATAGCAGATGGCAGAAAATATTTGGTTCTATGTGGCATAATGTTAAAGAGCCTAAAAAGGCCTACTTTAGATGACTTATTCTTTTGCAAAAAAATCCTTTTAAAGTTAATTTTATTGATGTTGATATTTGCAGTATTTGTAGAACTCCAGAATCTATAATGCATATATTCTTTTATTTTTTCTATGCAAAGGAAATATGGAAAATATTCTATAATGATTTAATGATTTGGGATATTGATGGTAGGATTAACTGGAAAGATGTTTTGTTCAATAATAGAAATTTAAATAGATATTATCAAGTGTTTTGGGTTGCTTCTCTACTAAAATTTTATGGCACATCTGGAAGGAAAAGAACAGAGATAAGTTTCAAGGGTGTAGGAGGGTGCTTACTAAGTCTTCAAAAAGACTCACTTTCATTAATATTGTTTTGCAAGTCACAATTACCATGGAGATATTTATGGCCAAGTTCATGAGGTTAATAAGTGGTGGCACTATATTAGTCAACAAGGAGGAGGTTAAATATGGACATACATGGCACCATATTCATGAGGACTCTGAGATGTTCCTAAGAGCATTAAGGGAATTCTAAAGAGTGTTTAATGAGGCAATAGGTGGAAATACAATAAGGCCCAAAGATGCTCACCCTGCAAGATTGGAAGGGAATGTGGGAGCCAACTCAGTTGCTAAAGAAACCAGGCCCAATCTACAACCTTCTGAAAGAGAGTTTGGGTGGGGAGACTTTGAAGAGTGTAGCTAGAGTCGTGACCCCTAGTCTATGATGTCTTACATAGTTTATTACATATGCTAGTAGATATAAACTGATGACATGTATTTTTGTATACTTTGATGCTTGAACAAACTTGTAAATTTTGTACATCAGTGGTATGCCTTACTTCACTTCTTGATATATGCCTAGTGCCTAGTTGATATTGAACAATCTGATGCAATACGTATTGCAAACTATAAGCAAGAATATTGTGCTTTGAAAGCTACAATGGTTGAGTAATGTAATGGTTTTTGATTTACTATAATTAATACAAAAAAAGAAAGTGATAATTGAGATAAATCCATCAAAAGACTTCACAAAGCTTTCCCACAAATTTTAGAGTATTTGGAGTAGGTTCTAAACTCACCCCTCTAGGGACACATGCACTATATGGCGTGTCTCTTATCCCTACATAATGAGTAGAGTGACTAACCTTTCCACTTTTGATATAGACACCTTAAATAGTCACTAAATTTTCCTTGGTACAATTCACCCTCTTTCTAGAGTGCATTTCCAATATTAGTCAAATTCTAAGTGCATCCTGTTCATTTATTTTTTATTTTTTATCTAACCCAATCTAATTACATGTTTCATTTCCCAACTTTTGAACAAATAGAATTATAGGTTAGATTTGATTATTTTAAGCATTATAATTTGATATATATGCACATGAATATCTAATTTATGATTAGTTTGTACACAAACTTGAATAACACCTAATTTCTAACACTATAATAGGTTAGGTTTAATCTTTGTTCTTTTAGGCATAAGATTTGATTCTTGTTCTCCACTTCAAACATAGTCCACAACTTTTCCCACACATCCCTAGTTGTGGTTGAGTCATGAATAAATAATTGAACTTCATTGGATACATTGAACATTATAATAAACTCGACTCTCTTATCAATTTTGTTAAATTTTTGTTGTTGATCAACATTAGATGCATGTTGTGTTGTGAGACAATCCATAAATCCCAGCATGATCCCACAATACCAGTTTACAATTTTTGGCCAAATTGGACACTGAAATAATTTTTTCTAACTAAATCTTCACTTTCGGGCACCTATAGCGGTTAAACCGTGAGGAATTTGAAGATGATGCAAACTAGTGATTTGTGACATTTTGTCTATAGATTCTAAATATATTTTTTTCAAAATTTTTGGAATCAGATTGCACTTCTTTTTCCATCTCCTTCGAGAACTAGTTTTTTTCAGCAAACAACATTTTTAAGGAGTGACGCTCACCGTATAACGCATAATTTTTTTTCCATGAAGGATAAAATTCTATTTTTTCGAATTTAGATTTGTAACTATGATATTTAGTGCTTTCAATTGGTTTCATAGTGTTTTATTGAATATTTTTTCCTTAATCAAGTTTTGAAGTCAAACCAATTACAATTCAGACATAGGCGGACCGTATAACGTGTAACTTTTTTTGTATGTATCAAAATTCTTTTTTTTTTGTTGGATCAAGGACTTCAATATCTGGTGAACTCATATTTTTAATTTTTTTTTTGACAATCTGCTATTATTCCACATGTGCAGAACAAAGAACTTGATTTTCGGTGAAAAACTTATGTTTAATAAAACTAAAAAAATAAATACATAATAAAACCAAAACATATTAAAATTATATTCATTGGATAGCTCGTTCCGAAGACTACCATCATCCAATTGGGTTTGTGAAGTCTCCTCCATTTTCATCCTCAACCTGAGCTTCAAAGCACAAAATTCTGGACTTTTTTGGTGCTTGAGGGGGAGAAGGGGGAAAATGGGGGTTCGAGCAAACCCCCTTTCCACAAGCCTTCACTTTTGGCTTTTTGTCGGGAATGGTGGGCCCCATCATTAAATGGGTTCACTCGAAAGGGGGTTCTATCGTTCGTTCAAACCAAAAGTTCGTTCAAACCCCCAAAAACCAAATTTTTTTGCATGGGGTCATTTTTTGCAACTTTTCCTTCCTCACTAGAATTGTAAACCACTTTTGTGTGTTTACCCCCCAACAAATCCTCAAACTCAATTTGAGTTTTGAGTTTTATTTTACAAGATAAATAACTATTTCCCTACAATAGTTAACTCTGATTTAGTAGAAAAAATGATCATTACTTGTGTTTGATCAATGATGCTTATTATCTAAGTTGTCTTTTATGTCTTCTTCATTTTCTTTGTCAAGTTTTCACTTCATTTAATGGACATTCAATAATGAGCTTCACGAATTAAATGTTCGAAATAACCTTGTTATCATCAATAAAAATAATCAACATCTTGAATATGTTCTAAATTTCACTTTTGACTCTATTTATTTGTGACAATTATCTATTAAAAAAAAAACCTTCAAATAAAAGTATTATTTAAAAAAAATTATATATAAAAACAATCTTATAATAATTTTGATAATCTATCTTAAATCTTCTCTTTCATATGCTACAATCTTTTTAAAATTTTAATTATATTCTATAAAAGAAAAGCCTAATCATAATCATATGACCATCAAATTGAAGCCATGGTGGGTGTGTCAAAGCTCTTTGCTAACAAGTCCTTGTTGAAGTGCTCTTTATGTTGAGTGCATCTAAGAAAGATGGTTTTATGGCTTCCATATTTCTAGAAAGATTGTTGCCCACACAGAACTTGCTCTCATTGTTAGTTTGGAATGCCACAATAATTGTTGCTTATTGTTTAGCTAACAAAGCTCTTGAAAATTACACGATTACTTCTCCTTTTGAAGCATCTGTGTCCAAAGTTACTCCTGTACCATGAGGTTGGGATACTAGATTACAATGCCAGATCTGAAATGGATGCCAAACGCCCTAGAATTGGTCACGAACTCAACACCATAATTTACACTCTTATTTTGCTATTCTACTAGCTCCTTGTTGGGAAAAAAACAAACTTTATTTACCAACAAGCTAGGAAAAAGCAGGGACAATTTTGTAAATGCCACAACAAAATTGTTTGTTTATGCTTCTCAGCCTTTTAATTGAGCAATAGATGATGGTAAGGTATTATATTTTGGTGGTCATAACTCTCAATGATGACTGCAACTCTAAACGGTTGTTGCTACCTAAGAAACGTTACCCTTGGTTGGGAAATTGGTTGGAAACACAATGATATGAAGTAAATGGGATTTCATGGGAGTTTTTAGCTTGAATACACTTTGTGATTCACGTAAAGAAATCCAACTCCCGAATACTGTGATTAACGTGAATTATGTGTCTTTCAATGACGAGAAATTCCACATGAGAAAATCTTCACCAACCAATGCGTATATATATTAGTGTCCAATAGTTGAACTTTGCGAATGTAAATAGCTGACAAATTTATCTGCTGTGAGAATGACTTAAAAAGTTGACTAACAGATGCAAAATGTTAAAACAATCCAACTTCCTGCTTACTATTTCCAATGCCTACCAACACAGAAAATTCAACGTTCATATGAGAAATGTCCAAGAAATTTTGGATGGAGTGCAATGGTGTTCCTCTAAACCTTCAAAACTCGGGGAATGGAGAGGTGCTCTTCCTAGATTGACGTCGTATGGGTTAGAGAGGAGAGTTGGTTCTGCCTTCTGTGTCTTTCTTATACCAAATGTTGGGAGTAATAGATTCGACCATTTCATTATACATAAGATCTTAATAGATATTTCAAATAAGTTGCTATGCATAACAATTTATCTAATACTAAGCAAATAAGTGTGTTTTATTCTCGAGCCACACAAGGAGCATAATAATGGGAAGTCTTATGAATGCTTTTAATTGAGACATAAGATAATCTTCAGGATTGAAAGGTTGGTTCCTTCTTTTATTTTAGTATTAATCTATTATTGATTAGAATGAAAAGGAATAGAAAAATATTAAATTGAAAACTAACTAGAAAGTGATGCACAAGAGTTGAAGACTTTTCTAGGTGCATATGAATTACAAACCCATGGTTTAATAGTTAACATAGATGGGGGTACACATCTACAACAATGAAAGACAATAAACAAATATTTAGATGATCGTTAGTATGTGGAAGGTCATAAACTAGTCACAAGAGATCAACAAATCCTAGACAAATAAACCAAGGCCACCCAAATGCAAATGAAAAAGTAGAGATAAGGTTTCCTAGCAAAACCATAAACAAACATAGAAAATAAAGCATTTTAATTATCAAGAACAATACATTGGTTAATAGAAATGGTAAAAAAACTATATGAGAGTGAATTCTTCTTTGGTGAATACAAGTGTACATAACTATACAACCAAAATGTAGTGAGTTCTCATACACCAACACTAACCTACCAATGATTAGAATGAAAAGGAATAGAAAAACTAACGAAATTGAAAAGTAACTAGAAGGTGATGCACTAGAGTCGAAGACTTTTCTAGTTGCATAGGAATTGCAAACACACATGATTTAGTAGTCAGCATATATGAGGATACACATAGATGCAACAATGAAAGACAATAAACAAGTATTTGGATGATCATTACTATATAGAAGGTCGGAAACTACTCACAAGAGATCAACAAATTGTATACAAATAATTAAGGCTGCCCAAATATAAATGAAAAAACACATATAAGCTTTTCTAGCAAAACCATGGACAAACATAGAAAACAAAGTATTTTAATTATCAAGAACAATACATTGGTGAATACAAATGGTAAAAAAACTATATAGTAATGGGTTCTCCTTTGGTGAATAAAAGCATATAGAACTATACAACCAAAATCACAATGAGTTCTTCTACTCTAAAACTAAAATACTAATGATTAAAATGAAAAGGAATAAAAGGATATGAAATTGAAAACCAACTAGAAGGCGATGCACTAGAGTTTAAGAATTTTCTAATTGCATAGGGAATTACAAACACATGATTTAATAGTCAACATAGAGGGGATACACATAATTTCCAACAATGAAAGACAATGAATAAATATTTGGATGATCATTAGTATATAGAAGGTTAGAAACTACTCATAAGAGATCAACAAATCCTAGACAAATAAACCAAGGCTACCTAAATGCAAATGCTTGGGATTTATGTTGTATATTATTGTACATTTGTATTTTTCACTAGTGTATTGTTATTATGGTGAAAAATAATTATATGTCAATGAGTTTTCTAAATGACTTATGGTTGCAACCATAGCAACACTTGAATTAGAAAAGCCTCCATGCTAGATTATAACGTCTAAAACTCACTAAAAATTACCATAGCTCAATGCAACTAGCCACAACTTGTCACAACTAACTTTGTAGTTCTTTACTACTTTGTTATTAAGTATTTTCAACATAAACTAGAACAACCTTACCACCTATAGGGTCCCAAAACTAGTAGTTGCTCCACTTCCTAAAACTAAATCTCACTCATAAGGCTATGGTTGTCGTCATGCGAGTGAAATCAACTAATCAACAAATCGTGCAAGGTTAAAGGCCAAGTCTATAAGAGTAGGTTTCATCTCTTAAGCTTTAAGCTCATGTTCGACTTAGGAGGGTGTTCCCAAGGATATACCTTAACAAGTATTGAAATCAAACAAAATAAAAAATAAAAAATATTGATAACAAACCTAACTTGTTGACTTGGCCCCAAAGATACTAAAGCAAGAAAAATCGGTTGCCTCAAAACTCCTATATATCTAATATAACCGAGCAAACATAACTCATAAAATAGATTCATTTAATCTCACTTAAGATGATTCCTTGGTTATATATATATAATCATGGATTTACATGAAGGACTACTTTATTCCTAAACTAATGATTTGCATTTTTGATTTGATGTACGATTGGTGCATGGTTCTAGACCAATGCCTATCTATTCAAGGATAACATAGTCAAAAAACATTAATAGGAATACAAACAAGAATTTAAGAGAATCACGATCCTTGTATTTGCATACAACAATGATCATGAAATTTATATAGAACATACTTATTAATAAAAAAAACTATGTATATTCATCTATACTATGAAAGATAATATTATTACAATACTTGAAATAGTTCTAGAATGCTATTACATTCATCTCATCCAAAGTTACTTTCATGCTCACAAATGTGGCAAAGGAAAAGCCCTGAATTTGTGATTGAGAAAATACAAACCCACTACCATGGAGACATTCTACAAAAAAATTACCTGCAATATTAGTCTTCTTTGATTTTGGAGGCTTGTACCCATCAAAATAAGCTAGACAAGTGTTAATGACTACCTTGCAAATTTCTAATGACCTATAGACGTCTAAAGAACCATCGACAAACCAACCTCTTCAAAAAATGATCTCAAACTCATCAAATACATGATAGGTAAGAACCCTAGCTTATGACACTACCATCAAAATCCATGATTAAGAAGCACTTCCACTCAAAATGGGTGTCTCAAATTGAATGATGAAATCAAAATTAGCCACAAGTTGGTAGGAAAGCATCAAAAATCGATGTGGGTAGCTGGGAGATCTACTGCATTCATGGTGAGTAAGGAGAAGAACAACACATATTTTTGGTGCTTAAAACCATTTTTGAAAAATACCTTTGATATAATATAGGCACCTTATCTCTTGTTGTCGATAAATAGGTAGGTTACCATAACTTGTCTATGTCTTCTTGTGGTTACGAAACCACCCAAGAAGACCAATGAACACATCATTGAACCACATTCGAGCCTCAATAAACTATCTTTGATCGATTATCAACCTGGGCCAACAAAGGCTAAAATAGGGACTCAAGCAAAAACAACATGACAAGTTTGAGTCCCAACACCACCTTCTCTTGACCAAAAACAACATTAAAAACTCTTTGTAGATATTTGATAATTACGATTTCCAAAGTGAATGTAGTTAGATGTAACTTGCGATTATTTGAATTTAAATCATGATAAATGACAATTTAATTACATTGTAATACGACATAGCATGATCGATATTATAACCAAATTCATAGAATATATTTTTGTTTGAGAAGGTTTGGGCAAGCCATTTCTTATAATCCAAACACTTTTAAGTCCCACTAAATAGTCCCACTAAATATTCTATTCTTAATGATCACTTTGCTTCCTAATTCTTGTTTTGGGCAAAAAGATTTTATGATATATTCTGATATACAAAGCATAGCAATCTAGATTAAAAACATCTCAAATAAAGTCTCAGGGGCTTTATGTGTAATGTTAAAAAATAGAAATAGAAACCCTTGAAACTTGAAACTTGAAGGCCTATGGATTTTACAAAAGTGAGACCCTTTGTATAATGAGTATGCACACACAATATTCACTAAAGTAAAATTGTAGTTGGGATGTGTGGCATCCTACAAAATGGTTCACGTGCCTTGATTGTGCTTCCACATTTTAGAAACTGTCCATGTGCCTTGACTGGGATTCCATGAGATCACATTTCTTTAATTTAATCTCCTAAAATGTCCTGATCTTTGCACTATGCTTTCAAAAATGGTTTTTTTCTTGTTCTTCTTGACTTGAATATCCACTCCCAAGAAAAATATGAGGTGGGTATTTGAAAACAATTCTTAGGAATGCCACGTTCCTAAATGAACTGTGTGGCTTCCACATGTGGAGCTACATGTCTTTTAGGTATAACACGTTTGGTTGGACTCATTTCTAAAGCATTACGACCTGCATTTTGCTCTTCACATTAAGTTTTGAGACTATAATATTTTGATGTATGCCCATGAGACCACCATTCGCTCATGAGTTTGTAAAGCCTTTTCTTCAAATCCATTTTGTGTAAGTTTTGCAACCAAGTGTCTATAGATCATATTTCTTTGAGTAATTCTATCAAATAGTGCACATGCATTGTCCATATTTTGTTCCATAGTTCACATATACATCTAGTTTGTCAAATACTTTAGGTGCCCTGTTTGTGATTCCACATTCTTCATACATGTCTATCGTAGTATTTCCATCTATAATATCTAACATGAATCCACATCCCATTATGCGTTGATGGGAGTTTATGGCTTGATCCAAAGCTCCCATTTTGGCACAGTGTAAAGGATGCTGGTAAAAGGTTGTGAATTTGGTTTTAAACCTATCATTTACATTTTCCACTTGCTATGGATGTTGGCATAATTATAGAATTTGGCTTTACATCATTTGCATTTGATCAAAATTTTCTAAACTCTTTTCACAAATTCAAATTGTGCATTTTGTGTATATATTGTAACATTGTTTAAACTTCTGCAATGATGGTTTGGGATTCAAAGGTCTTCAGTGTGGAGATCAAGAGAATTTGTTACGGAGAAATGCAACATATATGATTGCCTGCAATTGTTGATCGACTCTTTTCATTTAAGGAATCATATATTCACCAATCAAGATATTTCCCTCATTCATTCATATGGGTTGGTGATACAACATAAGTATTATGTCGAGTCAAACCTCTTATGTTTCCATAGTAATAAATAGACTAAATGTAGGTGAAGTTGCTGATTTAGAAATTCATTAATACTTGTATATTTTGTTGTAATGAAAAATCTATGCATTTCATTAACCTCAAAGGGTTATATTATTTCTAGTACAATGCTCACAATGGACAAGAAGAGAAGATATTAAGTAGGTACATTAATAAATAAATATGAGATGGTAGAAAATGAGATATATTATAGTGATTTAGCTCCAAACAACCTTTCTACAACTTGTTTCTGCACCAAATTCTCCCGATCCAGAGCATGCCAACGTATATGACCCAACCACCTGATTTATAGTCTTGGGGCATCCTCCTTTATTTATAAACTTTTCCAAACATCTGGGAATAGGGGCACATCCCAAAGGTAGAATGTTCACTACAATGAATTTCCTTGCCCAACAATTGTAAAACCTATGCCAAGTCACCTGACAATAATGAGTTAATTCTTCATCTGTGAAACGGTACATATTTTTTGGGTTATCAATGGGAAGAAATTTGTAGATTGATGAATTTGAAACTTACAGTTATGTATTCATCTAACTTGGAGATCAACAAAGAGGCCATTGACACCAAATTTCTCACCATTTGCAACTCCCTTCTTGACCATTCTGGTTTTTTTCAACATGGAGGTCATCCTCAACTATAGAGAAAGGATATGAAAATATTGGGGGTTACAACTTGGATGCTAGATATTTTAGAATTGGAAGATTTGATTTGATTTGATTTAGATATTCTGATTTACTTTGATTTGATTGCCATTGATAATCAATGTAGTTTAATGGCACAGTTTGATGGTAGATAAACTTTGGCTTATTTGTCATTGAGTTTTTCATTTGACTAAAACCATTAACCATTTTGTGGGAAAGTTTACTAGTGTGAGACAAATTTTAGGTTGAAACGTTCCACTATATGTAGCTGATAGTTTGACGACAAATAAACTTTGGCTCATTTTCCATTGAGTTTTTCATTTGATTGAAACCATTAATAGTTGTGGGAAAGTTTACCAGCATGAGATAGGTTTCAGGCTGAAATGCCCCACTATATGTAGCCTATAGACTAATAATTGAATTGGGAAAGTAAAGTAAACAAAGGAAAGAGATAAAAATAAAGAGAGAGAATGTAAAAGAGAGAAAAATGAGGAAAGTAGTAAAACATGCTAGAAGGAAAGGACCAATAAAAGTTGAGAAGAGACTAAGGAGGGGGGTAGGAAAGGGAGAGGAGGAGAATGGAGGATGAAGATAGTGATGGAAGAGAGGATGAGAGGGTTGGGCTAAACATAATAAATGAGTGAGTATGACATGTTTAAGATCTTTTATATTAGTTGTTAGGAAAAGATCAATCCATCATCATGTTTGTTAAGATTATGGAGGCACCTAATTTCAACAACTTTCTTGAACATTTTTCTTTAACAATTTTCCTTTTTCAAAAAGGCTTTGGTATCTCTAAAGAGATGTTATTGATATTAATTGAATGATCAAGGAGATTAGATTTTCAAATACACTCATGGTTGATGCCAACATACTCTTTGATCCTCATGCCAATAGTGCAATTAATTTCACTAGTGTGTTGAGTTCCACATGAACATTCTATCACATATGCCCAAAAGTTATGAAGAATTTCTATATGACCTTTCAAGGAAGTGATCAAGTTTCTTACATTTTTATAATGTTTAAATAAACATATAGTGCATTTTTAAAAATAGAATCATGCTTTTCACTCAAAGAAGGAAAGTGACTAGAGTATATGGGATTCCTCAACCTTTGTACTAGTTCCATAACAAGCTTTGGTCTTGTTGAATGTTTTCACAATGCACTTTCTTTTGTACATATTCATTTTAAAAACTTGATTAGGTCAATGGGGTCATTGGTTTGCTAGTAAAGTTGAATAGTTCTAAATGAGTCTACTAGGGATCAAGTCTTATTCAATACAAATCACCAAATACTATAAGAAATGAGATCCAAATCATACCATAAATGACTTCAATAGAATACATATCCCCAACCCTTAACTCACAACCAAAAATATTAACTTAGGCTCTACTCCCCTTTCAAATTACAAAATATCTAAATTTAACATAAAATTTCAAATATCAAATTCATTATCAAACTTTTATAATGTTCACTTTTTGCACATGAGAGCTATTTTCATGATTTTTGTATGCATTTGTAGAGCTAAAGATCCATAGGGTTTGTAAGAGAATACTTTAAAAAAGACTTTTTTTCTTTTTCGTATTCTATTTTCATAGTAAACTTAACACATTCACCATATTATTGTACGTTTGAGTTGGTCTAGTGATGAAGAACTTGTACTCTTGAAAGAGAGGTCACAAGTTCAAATCCTCAAGAAGTAGTGTATGTAAATCTCGTATTGTGAAGCAAAGTTACCTCCTCGGTTATGAGAGTATGAGACAGCCTTGTATTGTGGAGCACGAATTAGGTACCTCCCACATATTGGAAGTACGAGGTATCGTGGACTCTAAAAGAACCTTACCTTTCCTTTCCTTTTTTCGAGACTATAACTTAATGTCTTCTGCGCTTCCGCCATGTGGCTTCCACCGCGCGTAAATTCATTCCAAATAGCCTCGAATGAATTTACGAGTACCGTCACTTATTTAAATTTAATTAGCTGAAGGAGCGTTAGGGTTTTTTTATATGAGCAGCGCTTTCAAGCTTTCGTAAGCCTATTCTGCGAAGGGGAACGAAGGCAGGAGGTGCGTAAATTGTGGAGTTTGCAGGGAGAGAATAAAGCTAAGAATGAAGGTTGTGGCGGCTGTATTGCTCGCTGCATTGGGCGGCAACACCTCCCCTTCTGCAGACGACATCAAAGGCATCTTCGGCTCAGGTACCCAAGTGCCAACTCTCCTCCTTTTTATTGAACTTTATCTATCGACGATCCCATAATGTTTGGCACTTTAGAGCATTCTTTTGATTACATTATGGCATGCTTGTAATATGAATGTGTGGGCATTTGCAGTTGGGATTGATTGCGACGATGACAGAGTAGAGCTTCTGTTGGATCAGCTGAAAGGAAGGGATTTGGCAGAAGTGATAGCGGTGGGAAGAGAGAAGTTTGCATCGGTTCCGTCAGGTGGAGGGGTGGCAATTGCCGTTGCTGGCGGCGGTGGCGGAGCTGCAGCTGCGGCTGCGGCTGCTGCCCCCGAAGCCGAAGCCAAGAAAGAAGAGAAAGTCGAAGAGAAAGAAGAGTCTGATGACGTAAGTAATTCTACGGCTAGGATTTCCTCTTTTCTTTTTTAGATTTTGGGCAACTTTAGTACTAGTTATAAATTCCTCTATTTATTTTCCCCTGCAATTCGTGAGGTTTCAACCAATACAGGGTTTTGACATGCTTGGGTTTACGATTAAATTTGGTCATTAGGTTAGACATTACGAGTACAAATTGAAAAAGTTAAAATGGTTAAACGATACCCCTTTGAAATTCCAATGGCCTCACATACATCGAAATGCTGTCTTGTCTGGCCTCGAGATAGGTTTTTGACTGAAAAACGCCTTTTTGATTTGGAGCTGTCATCTCTAATAACAGATACCAACTAGTTGTAATGCACACAAAAAATGTGTTGAACCTGGGACTATACACGTAATTGCTGTAGATATCACTCTCACTGTTAAATCCCCAATAATCTCATTCTGGCATACAGCACTAGAGGGTTTGCTTTTCTCGATTGTACATGCCTGAAAGGTTATTAAGCTCAATTAAATCTAATAGAGGGAAGTCTCTTAACAACTATTAATCTCGATTCTTTGACATCATCATTTGAATATTTTTTAATTTTTTTTAATTGCCTTGAGACATGGATCAGGGCTGTAACGGCTGCAGCATTAGCAATTTACCTTCGTTTACAACATAAATGCTAATGCTTTATGATGTCTAATTTCTGGTCTACAAGATGTAGGTACATTTCTTGTTGCTGCTTAGTGAGAGTTCATCTTGTACGGTCTATGAGATGTTTAGATTTTTCCATCTTTCTTTCTGATTATATCATATGCTTTTTTCTTCTCTTGTATATTTCCTTAAAAAAATTGTTGTAAGTTTTAGAATTCTCACTTTCAAGAGGTCCAAGTGTTCCAGCTATATACAATGCAACGTATGCCCCACTCTTGAGCTTGAGCATTGAATGTCCTGAGATATTTTTGTTCCTTTCTAAGCAGGCAAACTAACTTAAAAAGACTATGTTCGACCAAGTTTCCGGTACGGGGGGAACGGCAGACTGGCAGGACGTGTTTCAGGGATGGCATTTTTTTAGGAGATTTTTGGGGACGGGGGGGTACGGCTATATATATATATTTTAAAAATATAGGGAAATTTCAGATATTCATATGAGTAATGATAATGATAACAATGAACAATAACATTGATAAAGTTGCAAATGTAATCACCACTCATATTGACATATACATTATAAAATCAAACAAATTAATACTACAACTACTTAATTGCTTCCATAATTCATGTCAAACAATCAATGTGCATATGATATAAAATTTTAAAAATAAAATGCCCAAAGGCTACAAGTTTGCACTACAAATGTCAAAATGACAAAGTATGATGGCTGCCTCTACTCGACATTTGCCAACATTGCATCAAAATCAGACTCAGAGTCTGAGTCACTGCCAATTTTTCTCTTGCTCGCTTTCCTCTTAGCTGCAATTTTTTTTTGGAATATAAAAATTAACTCAAATGGCTTTGAAAGCAAGTTTTATGTTTCATTTTAGGCTTGAGAGGGTGTGGGGTCCACTTAGAAACAATAAAAAAATAAGCATTTTTAATTTCAGATTTTCTTTTTTTGTAAAAACTGGCTGGAAAAAAGGGGACGGCTGGCTGTCCCCGGGATGACGGGCTGTCCCCGGGATGACGGGTTGCCCCCTTGCTGTCCCCGAGACGTCCCCGCCGACCGGGGACTTTTCAAAAAAAAGGAAACTTTTTGGGGATGCCTGAAAAATGTCCCCATGGCATCCCCCGTCCCCGAAACGTCCCGGGTACGGGTACGGGGGGCAAAAGGGTAGGGGATACGTCCCTGTGTACCACTGTAAAATGACAATGTTCCATATTCCATACTTACATTGCTTCACTCATTTGAAAGGGAGATGCTAGACAATGACTAATATTGGGTATACTTTCCATGGCTGTTGTTCGCATACTCCAAGAGAATTTACATAATTTGCTGCTTTCTGCATTTTATCTACTAAACATATTGAAGGGCTATGGACCCTGACATGGTGCTATTTTTTAGTGGGAATTCTATCATGAAGAACTAGCTGTAAGAAAATATCAGCCTTAAATCCAGTGTTGCATTTCCAAATCTTTACTCAACATGATTGAATTTTATCATGAACTGTGATCTATCTGTATATGCCAAAAACTGATAAGTTTATTTGATTATTTCCTTTTGGTTACTCTATTCAGTACTTTATGGCACAAGAGTTTGGAATTCTAATATTGTACAATATGTTCTAAAGAGCTTATTTACAAACTGCCAATCTTCTATTAGCCCAACTTTAGCTTTAGTAATGCTTTGATCTGTGTAGTGATCATGCTCTCCTCAATCAGTAATTGAGGGTTTTTACAGCTCCCAGTTTGTTTTCTTTTCGCAGAAACACTTTGTTGTTGAACCATGTATTTTTTCAGAAGCTTATCTTCCTGCCATCCCTCACCTCTTATGGGACCTGATTTGCTGCTTCATTGTTTTAATAGTACCTGCTGTCCTATCACTCATTGTAACAAGGTTGATAAGACTCCCAAGGATTTTTTACAGATGCTAGAATATTTTAAGAAGGTTGAGCCCACAGTAGCAAATTATTTCCCACAATTGACTTGGAAAACCCAAAAAGGTTTTTAAATTAATCAAATTAATTGGGATGCTTCAAATGCTGAAAAATTCATAAAAATAGATAGAAAAATGCCCTTTTAAAATCTCGTGCCAAATAAAGAAAAAAAAATGTTGCATTTCCTTCAAATGCAACCCAAAACACTTTCGTTTGCTTTATATAACCAGAGCAGGGGTCTGCTGGTGGCAACCATCAACAGGGCAGGGTTAGGTCTGGACATGGTCAAGGGGTGGAGCCTCTGTTATCAAAACCAAATTAAGGCCTTTGAGGCCATATGGACCCTCATGAAAAATGCCATTTTTCATAATTATATTGCTTTTAACCAAGCTCCAAATCCTTCAAGAAATGTGGTGTCAAGACCATGGAGCAGTAATTAGGTTTTAACTGAATGAGAATGGAACAGATATTTTTGAAGAATGAGTGCCCTTGAGGCATGCTGAATGATCCAATGTTTGGTTACTTCGGAAAATTCCAAATCTCCAATGTGAATATGGGATTTCACTGATAAGTCCAAAAGCAAGTATTTTATAGTCATATTGAAAAACCTGGATGAAAATTCATATTTTTTTTGTGATTAAACTTGCCTCACAAATTGTATCAGCAATCAGAGAAAAAATTGACAGCCTTAACAATGCAATTGGTTAGAGGAAAAAATATGCAATCCAATTCAGATCAGACCACTGTCTGGCCTGACTGGCTATTAATCACAAACTATTAAAGGTTTAATACTAGGGCAGAGCCTTTTGAAGTTTTGAACCTTATCTGCCAATATCAGTTCAGCAGATTGTCCACGACAGCTCACTTGTTTTGGAAAATATGATAGACAGTGTTTATGGTAGTTGTTGAAATTATACATTAGCTTAGGATGTTGGCATTAATTGTATTAAAGATCATGAATTAGATCGTTTAGAATTTTTTTGATCGATTAATCTGGGTTCTAAAGGGGTCCACACCCAGGGGAAAACTTAAAACTTACATAAATACACAAAAAATTAAAAAATCCAGGTAAATAAAGAGCTTTCACTGCTCAATATTACAAACCAAAGCCTGTCTGGATACACAAAATGTTAACAAGATCACAATCCAAACAGAAGGTTGCAAAATCACTGATGAAATGGTCCTAGATATCCATCTGCCTCCACCTTAGGTTCCACCTGGACTCCAGGCTGCAGGAAAGTCTGCTGAGTGGCCTTTATGACACCTGTCAGTGGCAAGGAGAGCATGGAAACTTGACTGGAGTCCCCAAGGATCCATTTCTCAAAATCACACGTAGATTTCCATATAAAGAGCCAAATTCTAGTAAAAGTCAACCATGGCCATCTGCTGCTTGGCTGCAGTGAAAATACAATCCTTCAAAATTTCCACCTCCTCCTTCAGACAAAGACAACATTATTTTCTTCTGCTCTTCCATCTTATCATCAGAACTTTCAATAAGAAGATAATCCTCCTCAGAAGGGAGAACTCAACTAACTATTCAATCTCTTTCCACAACATCCTGCATCTGCATAGATAAATTTAAAATTATTCATAAAATTTTAAGCAATGGATGCTCTCATCCTCAGTGCCCATGTTTTCAAGGCCTTGGCATGGGGATAGTCTTGCAGTGACTTACCCTTCTCTATGAATGTAGAGCTTTCACCTGTGCATAACAGATGCTGGAATACAAAAAATGCAAACCTAAAACTTGCCAGACTGCATAAAGCTGCTCTGACTTATGCCTTAAAATGCTCCCCCTATTTGCTTCCTAGGAGCCTGAGATTGGGCTGTGCGTCTTTTGCATGTGGGACCATATAATAAACAATTAGGTGATGGCCCACACCAATCACAATAATGATGCACTATTTGCTACTAACTATTCAATTTCTTTCCACAACATCCTGCATCTGTGCAGATAAATTATTTATAAAAGTTTCAGCAATGGATGCTCTGATCCTCAGTGCCCATGTTGTCAAGGCCTTGGCACGGGGATAGTCTTGCAGTGCCTTACCCTTCTCTATGAATGTAGAGCTTTCACCTGTGCATAACAGATGCTGGAATACAAAAAATGCAAACCTAAAACTTGCCAGGCTGCATAAAGCTGCTCTGACTTATGCCTTAAAATGCTCCCCCCTATTAACTTCCTAGGAGCCTGAGATTGGGCTGTGCCTTTCGCATGTGGGACCATATAATAAACAATTAGGTGATGGCCCACACCAATCACACTAATGATGCACTATTTGCTACTAAAAGAAAAGATTTGTGTGGCTATTGAAGCTAGGAGGATATGAAAAATCGTACTCCCTTGAGGAAAACAAATACCCCAAACAATTAGTGTTCGATTGGGAGATATCCTCACATTTTTGGGCATCCATATCCAGGAGATTAACAATCTTCCATTAATGATTTTGAATTTAACTTTTGCTGGAAAAGGCAATCGAGAAACTTCTTCATTAGCTTACAAAACTGCAACCCTATTACTTTACCTTTGAAACAATTGGTAAACAACATTTAAAAAAATGTTGACCAAGTTCTTAAATTTTGTCTACAATGCTTTTGAGTTTTCAATCTTTCAACTATTTGTTTAAGCATATATTGATAATCACCTGCAAGTCTCCCTTGGCTTCAAGATACTCACATTTCAAAGAAACATCTAATTTGAGACAGTTTGGAAGCATTGACGTTTCCATTTAAGTATTAGATATCATTCCAAGATAGAAAGAACCACCTTTCAAGAAAGATACTTGGGGGGATCTAATTGCTACATTGGCAACTCTTGGACTAGGATTGCCTTTCAAGTCTGCTATTAGAGCCTCTCAAAGTGGCCGATCCAGGCTTAAGCACCCAAATTTGCAGGTCCAAATTTGTAGATTTGGCCATAATTGCTCTTGTACCATAGCCACATTGTGTTAGCTTACCCTTGATAATCGATCGAAGATAGTTTCAATAAGCTTTCACTTGTCAAAGTTTTGCCTATCTATGCCCTATTGTTGCCCTTATGCCTTTGGAAATTTGTTGAATGTTGCAAAAGATCCTAAAAATTTCCTAGGTTTGCTTTGTGTTTATTCATTTGTAGGGGTGGTGGAGTTTTTGGAGGTTCAAGAATAGCTTGACCCTTTGATAGGTTCAACAAGTGGAGAAAGCTTCGACATAAGGAGGAGAATGGAAATGGTAAGTCATGTGTTAGAGTTTTTTGGAGGTTCAAGAATACTCCAAAGGGTCAACAAAGAAATGGCAGTATGTCATGTTGGTGAGTTCACGATGCCTTGAACTCATTGACATGGTTCAAAAAGTGGAAAGAGCTTCGACAAAGGTCTGAAGAAAAGTGACTAATGGGAAAATTAACGAGTTAAAAAGTTCTTTAGCTTGTCAATAAAAAGAGTGAAAAGAGAAAGGAAGAACAACTAAGGTAGGTGTTGGGGACTTTAGAGGTTCAAGCCTTTTGAACCTTTGATAAGGTTCAAGGAGGGGCCAAAGGTTTGACATTGAAAGGAGAGAAACAACAAAGAGAGTGTTAGAGAGTTCAAGAGCTCTTTGCAGTTTCTTTTGGCCTTAGGTGTTTTGGGCTATTTGCAGGTTTTTCACTTCTACTGCACTTCACTTTAGTTGGAAATCCCCTCATGTTCTTGCCTTATTCATATTTTCCTCTTTTGAGATTTCGACTCCTGTATGGACTTCACCTTTTTCTCCACTCATGTTCACTTTAGCTGCCTCTTCTTGCAAACCCTTTTTCCCTTGTGGAAATTCCCATCCCAACTTCACTTTTCTATTCACTTCCACTAATGTTCAGCTTTGCATCAATATCCCACAAACCCTATTCTTCCAAGCATTCCCCTTTGCGAAGTTTTGACCCCTATTTGAAGTTCAGTTTTACCTTCACTTCCTAGGTGCACTTCCAATAGAAATCTTTGCAAACCTTACTTCCTTTTGTGGAACCCTAGTGTCCAAATGAATTGCACCTTCCTCGCTTTCAATTGCACTTCCACTTCCATATAAAATTTCTACAAACCCTTTCATGCCTTAGCCATTTTCTCAC
This sequence comes from Sequoia sempervirens, assembly GCA_007258455.2. Taxonomy (NCBI): domain Eukaryota; kingdom Viridiplantae; phylum Streptophyta; class Pinopsida; order Cupressales; family Cupressaceae; genus Sequoia; species Sequoia sempervirens. The sequence continues at coordinate 1,075,460,041 of VDFB02281492.1, forward strand.
TCATTTGTTGATGTCATCCCTTCATTACCTCTCTTTTGCCTTACGGAGATTCCTTCCTCGTTTGACACTCACCTCTCATATGCACTTCACTTTAGCTTCCTTTTTTTGCCACTACTTGCTCTTTCATGTTGACATCATCCTTACTCCCATCCTTTGTGGGAATTTGATGTGCAATTGCATCTTCACTTTTGCTTTACTTCCGAAGTCCACTTCTGCTTCATTTTCTTGCAATCTTTCCATTTCATTTGTTGATGGAATCCAAAACCCCAAAAATGTGCAATTGGAGACGTTCGGCAAATTGCTTAGAACCTTTCCTATAGCTCCCACCTACCCACTTGGATGACCTTGAAATGCCATTAATGACTTAGTATGGCTTGACAACTACCAAATCAGATCCAATGGCGTTGAGAAATCATTTTTTATGTAGGTTGGCATAGATTCAAAGGAGAAAAGTGACATGCCCATGCCCTAATTTATTTCAGCAATTGAAATCCTAGCACCTAAATATTCACCCCATTTCTTAGGTCACGTTGCAACAAATTTCATGGGAGCTCCTTTAGATATGCATGGATCTTGATGCCATTAATGGGCAACATGATGGTGAATCAAAAGTGGATCCATCTTTCATGCTTGCAAGTGTATTTCCAAATGGTTTCTAGATTTCATGACGTTAACGTGGGTGTTCTTTGCAGATGCAAGGTGGTCCTATCTTCTCTCTCATGGCCACATGCCCCCTTGGCTGCACTATATAATGACACTTGATATTCATTATAAAGCCTTGGTCTTAGTCATAGTTTTAGGCAAGTTTTGAGTTATGGATATTTTTCCAGGTCAAGTTGTAGACCATATGTAATACCAATGTATATGAATGTAATGTAGTTTTGAATTTGTATAAGATTCTCGGTAAATTCATTCAGTAAATCAATGGAAGCCATTATTGTTTTTTCATTGTTGCATTTAGTCTCCACGATTATTTAAGAGTTGTATACAATTCAAGGAATCTTTGAGTTCACATTTGCTATTCTATATGTGTTAGTTTGCATCTAAGATATGTTCCATGACATTTCAAGGACGGGGACGGGGGGATGGCAGTCCAAGGGCCAATTTTTGGGGATGGCGGGGGGACGGCGATATATGAATTTTTCTATATATATATATATAATCATAGTTGCTAGGAGATTGGTACTGGTACCGGTACCAGTATTTTTTGGAAATAGGTACTTGGGGTACTTGGAGACGCCATTTTTTTAATATAAATAAAAATTAATAAATTAATAATTTATAGAAAATATCATGACATTGAACTTTGAAAACAAGAGCAGTAGTAAAAATTCACGGGAGATGCCAAATTTTCTGCCAGGAGACGTTAGGAGACTCGGGAGAGGACACGTCAAGTTTCCAAGCTGTTGGAGGCGTTTCCGGGGACGTCTCCGGTATTGGAGACACATACTAGTCTTCGAGACGCGTCTCAGGGGGCAAGAGACGTGTCTCCTGGCAACACTGATATATATATATATATATATATATATATGAATTTTAAAAAATATATATTATATATATAGAGAGAAAGAGAGCAATTTGAAATATAACTTACAACCAAGAGGAACTAATTTACAACAATAGCTGATAGCATCATAGGAACAATATCAATATGTGCATAAATAATAGCAGTAGTGTAACAACAATATAACAATAGTATAAACTATAAAGTATAAACAGAAATAAGTTAGAAATGACTCCCAACAAATAGGTATATGAGTTTATGTTTTATGTTTTATGTTTTTAGGTATATGAGGGGTGTGGGAGGGTTTGTGGGACCCCCACGCCCAAGACAAACCAATAAAATTTAAAAGACACAATGAATTTTTAATTTTAACTTTTGTTTTTTAAGTGATGCCGTGGGGGATGCTTGAACGTTTCTAGAATGGTCAAGGGACATCTAGCCATCCCCTAGATTTTTAGGGGACGGCTAGGCGCCCCCTTTAGTTTTACAGACGTTTCCTAAATCAGGGACGTGTTTGGCGTTTCCTAAAAATTCAAAATTAGAGGGGACAGTTGGGGGATGTCCCCCCGTCCTCGAAACGCCTCAGGGGATAGGGACGTAGGGTTTAGGGGTGAGGACATGTCACCGTGTTGCAAAATTGTCTCATTTTGTGTAGTTCATGCCAAAATGGGAAACCTTACTAGAGTAATATGTTAAGTTTTTGAACTCGTCATGGATTATTAAGTAGAGGTGTAGTTTTGAGATAGTAGGACATTTGAGGGTTTAAGCTTTGCACGACAAAGCCAAGTATAGTAGACTCATCTAAATGTTAGTGTTTGCTTTGCCATTAGGGATATATCCATATTTGACTCTATGTTGCAGGAGTAGGCTTCAGTTTGATGGTCAAAGGTTGGCCATTCTATTCATTTAAAAAAGCCAAAAATCTACACTTTGGTGTTGTGTTATAGTAGATTAGGTGTTCTTCCATCATACACAAATTTAGTGTTATTATTAAATCCTTAGAGTAGGCATTGATATTATATCTACAAAATATTGTGTATAATGTTGTTTGGTTGGCAAATGATTGTTGTGAGAAAATGAATGCATACATATATAGGGTCCAAGCCAAAGTCTCTTGGGCATGTGCAAGATGGGTCCATAGTATTGTGGGTATGTCTCATGTATGTATAAGGTGTAGCTGGGGTGTACCCTCACTCTTGTGGATGCATCTTGGGCCATGAAAATAGATTTTCCTAATGCCCATAAGCATTGACTTAGAGCTTTTTTTAGAAAGGAATTTTTTGGATGTCCATAAGCTTTGTAAATTTCATAGTTCCATGGAGTTTTAGGGACGAGGGGATGTCAAGGATGGGGGACCATGGACTCACATTTGGGGACAACATCACAATAAGGGGCGATGATACAAATAATATAGAATAATAATATAATATAATTAAGCAATATATATATGCTATTGATGAACATAATAAATATATAGTGTTTAATATATTAATATAAATTAAAATATTAAATAATAATTTTATATATTTATTTTTAATAGTTAATTATAAAATAATTATGTATACTCAATAGCTAATAATTATATTATTAAATAATATTTATTTAATATAATAGTTAAATATATATTTTTATTAAATTATATAAAGTATCTAACTATATTAAATATTTAATATAGTTAAATACTATATAATTATCTTGTTAAAGGGTAAACACTTTTGACATGGAGCTATGAACCAGTGAGGTCACAAACAGGGGACCTCATCCCCAATTAACTACTCAACAATACCACCCCAACGGGGGTTTGAACCTTGGTGGCAAGAATAACAACAACACCTTTAAACCATCACACCATGCCAACATCGACAAATACTATATAATTATTACTCATATATGGTATAATAATATTTTTTTTGCTAATAAACTTGAGTTGGGCACCCAAAATATTTAATATAGTAATATAGTTAATATATAAATTTAGTTAAATAGATTAGTAATTATTAATTTATTTTATTTTACTAGATATAATATATTAACTAATAATTACTAATAAATCTAAACCATTCAATATATGTAATCAAATTATTATATATATACTTTATAAATATATTTATTTATTAAAATATATGATGAAAATTACTATACAAATTTAAATTAAAATAAAAAAAGGTCTTGTAAATATTAAGATAACAAAGTTAATGAGATGATATATTGTCTAAAATTTAAAAAACCCCTTGATTGCAAATGTCACATGGCTCTTTATAAAAGTTACAACATTTACTTAATCCATTCTATACACAAATCTAACATGATTACTCTTGGGTGGGTGAAGAGTTGCATTTCTCATTGGCAGGTCTAAAATTTGTTGGTGGTTTAGGTTTGGTTGGAGTGTCATGGATTGAACGATCTTGATTAGAGAGGGTAGATGGTGGATGAATCGAGAGATTGGAAGAAGGGTCCAATTGGAATATATACTAATCATTTGACAATGCTTTGTACAAAAAAATTATTTGCAAAACATTTTTATAGAAAACTTATAGAACATTTCTGCAAATCTAGAAAACCAAAATATATTTTTTTTGGGATCTATCCTCGACCGTCCCTTGTTGAGGGATGCCTTAGGGATGACCTTCTCAACCACTCCAACAAGTGGTAGTTAGGGGTGGTGAGGAAATGTCTCATCACCATTCTCATGTCACACGGGTGTCCCCATCCCTAAAATTGGGGTTTTTTGTGAGGGAATGCATCCTCATGGGTGGTAAATTTTCTTTTCATTAATGTTTGCAAGTTTTTGAATCCTCATTACTATTTCCTATAAAATGGTGAACCAAAAAAATGGTATGGATGTTTTTATTTGATAAGTTGTGAAGAATGTATCTTTGGTTCACCAGGTCACTATAGTGGTGTGGTTGGGACAAGGAGTGTCGATTCCATTCTTCAATTGCATCACATTCACTTTTGCCCCTTTAGTCTTCATATATATATATTTGTAACTTAAAATCTATGTTATCGAATTGGCCAAAAAACTAGACATACTCGGTATGATTTGTTTCAAAACCAGAGGTTTGATTTGCTTGTGGAATTGTCCAAGGCACTTTTTTGTGGACGGATTCATTTTGAATTGGTCATGAACATACTTGGGCAAATCTAGCTTGGTAGTGCTGGGCGACAATTTCCATGCATCTCGTTTGACCTTTGACCATTAAAAATGTGCCCTAAACCCCAAAGGGTGGTCATTTTCACTTGCATTTTTTTGATGAGTCAGGAAACAGCAAACAACATTCTTTGAGAGGAGTCACAACCAAGCATAGGCATCGTTGCTTCAACCCATAATGTTTTTTTTCTATTGTCATAGAATTGCGAGCTCTTGATGATAGCCTCCCACTTTTTGCATATAGACATCAGATTGGGATGGCATTTGTATGCCACTCCTCACAAACATTCATGGCTGATTTCTTCTAGAAACCTTGGAACAACTTCGCCTATATCTCTATCCACACAATACAATTATTAGAAAAGTAATGAATGCAAACACAAATTCCACTAGTTAAAGTCAGAAACATGGTGGTTGCCGCATTAGTCCTAAACAAGTTTATGGCAAAGGAATAAAAAAAATGTCAATTCATGAAACAGGGGTCACAACTTTGCTGACCACTTGTGCAATATTTTAGTTTACATTTGGGTATTGTGATACTCAGGAAAAATTGGTAAACGAAGACCATTCTTTATATCAAATATTGAATTAGTTATGCTTTCTTGAAACTAAGATAAAAGTTTTAATTTTATGGATCAAGAATTTAATTATATTAATTGTTATTATTTTTTGGTTGGAGGGTTCAAGTCTAAGCTGGATGCCTCTTCGGTTGAGAGTGAAGGATTGAAGGGTATCCATTCTACGAAAGTCATCGAGGGTGTGATCCCGGCCTCATCCCTTATTTATTGCACCTTCAGGGGATTTAAACCATGGTGAATGACATAATCAATGAACATACCATCACCCTTACTAATTGTACTCAACCAATTGAGCTACGACTCTTTAGTATATTTAATATTTATTGTTAATATTTAGCATGTTAATTTTTTATTTTTTTAATATAGTATAGCTTTATATTAGTATGGTAATGGTGTTAATAAGGTATAGTTTTTTAACTTTTTAGGTTGCAAATATGTATATATTTAAGATTTTTATATTTTTTTGTTAGTTTTGCTGTCGGCAACTTAGCTAAACAATTTATTTTATTTCTATATATTAAATTTATTGTAAATATATTACTGCTTAATTATATTTGTATTTATATTTATTATTTTTAATATGTTTATATTGTTACTATATATATAGACACACACTCACGGCAGAACCCAGCCCTACTGAACCTGGGGGAAAGAAATATGGAACCTGAACTGGCAACATGGTTTTGAAGATATTTAAATTGTTGTGTCAGAGCTTACTAGTCCTTGTGCCTATGTATGGAGACTTGAGAGCAAATGCCACTTTCTAAATATTGTATGATAGCCTTGTCTTTTCAATTTTGAGCCTTGTCTTTTCAATTTTAAAATACTGTGGACAGTGGGCATAGGAATATCTTTGTTATATTATTTTCATGTTGTATTTCTGTAATTAACCATGGTTTTGTAAGTTTTATGCCTTTAAATTTTTCCAAATTATGATCTTTGGTGACACTTTCACCTTCTTGAACCTACCGAAGTTTTTGAAGCTTGTTATTAGGCTATTGATGGTCATTGCTCTCTTGGCTCCACAAAGCATTCCATTCCTTGAAAGTTCTCCAAACTAATTTTCGATCCTAATAGTGACGTTTAATCTATTTCCCTAGTGTAAGATAAATGATACCATGTTATATTATGTTCATGTTCTCTTTATGTGATTAAGTATAGTTTTGTAAGTTTTATGCCTTAGAATCCTTCCACATTCTGATCTTTGGCAAAACTTCACTTTCATGAACCTACCAAACATTTTGAAGCCTGTTACTAGGCTATTAATGGTCAATTGCTCTTATGGCTCCATGAAGCATTGTATTTGTTGAAAGTTCTTCAAACCAATTTTTAATCCTAAGAGTGATGTTTAGAGTCTTTCCTACCTTAAGATAAATCCTACTGATGTCTTGGTGTACAAAGTTCTCTCCAGGTTAGGTTAAGCTTGTGATAATTTTCTGGGTCGTTACTCCTTACACGTGCATTTTTGTCCTGAAGTGTCTACATATTCCATCAACTTCAGATTTCCTTTTTCTTATTTTCTGTTCTTTAGAACACTTTTTTCTTTTTAACTGTTTTTCAACATTTAAGGAAGTTCGTTTGAGGATGCTTATGTTTCCTGGCAGCCTCAATCTCTCATATACATTTGAAATCTCCCAAATTCAGATAGAATATATGTAGTTGTATATTTTACTTTTATTATGTCCAAATTCTTTTCCTAGTGTGAACTGCTGCAGCCACAATGGGGCCAATGGTGTGAGTCTATTGTTGGGTTGAAAACTAGGAAGTGTCCAATAAGAGATGTGCTCTGTAGAACTGTCGGCCCTTTGGAGATCCTTTGCTTATCCTGATATTGGAAAGAAGTATCCTCACAGCCCACAGGTGCTAACTGATTCTCCTGTTCCCTTTTGGTGCTCATTTTATTGTGACCCATTTGCTTAGGTCTGAAGGGTGACCAAGTATGAAAGAATCTGCAAAATATGACATGGGAGGCTAGTAACTTTTGTTCTACACTAAATGTTTCCACCAGCAAACGGCTAAATTGGCTTTTAGTTTCTAGCAGACAGCAATTAGAGATTTCAAAAATTGTTAGAATTTTTTGGAGGTCCTTTTCAGAATTGTTTCAGTAAAGCAAATGTTGAGATTTGAGACTCTAGCATAGCTGCACTGTGAGGTCCAGCGGATGTATTTTCCCCTGGAAAGGATAGGATTTTCAGTTCAATATAACGTGTCCTTGCTAAATGTGAGTCCTTATTTGGTCCTCTGCTGCCATCTCTTTTTGATTCGATTTTCAAGACACCGATTGAGTTTTTTAATGAATTCCTATAATTGCAATTCCAACAAATGCTTAAATATGTCAGTTTAATAAGGTAATGATTGCTTTTTTGTTTACGTAGGTTTGCTTATTGTTCCTGTTGAAACTTATATCTGTTCCTTTTTTTGTTTACAGGACATGGGCTTCAGTTTATTTGATTAGGGTTTGCCAGGTATATTACTAAATAGTATTGATATTTTGTAGTAGGAAGCGACTTAGTGTGTTGATAGAATGGATCATGTGAATAAATTTTTTCCAATGTATTCACATGTGAGTCATTAGGCTAACAGGTGCATAAAAAATTAGAGGGAATGAAGGGAAAAATAAGCCCTCTTTAAGTTTATGCCTATTCTTCTGTTTCTACTTAAAATTTTTATCTGCATCAATTTTTTTATTGTGTTACCAAAAAACTCAGTTTCTGGTTACTTCTCACTCTTTTAACTCTTGTTTAAACAGGAATGAAAAATATATTATTATTCCGCTGCAAGACGTTCATTTATAATATGGTTTGCAAGAACTTCATTTATAATATGGTTTGGTTAGAATGAATGCAGGGCAAGATGGTCTCTTTATGAGTTTTATCTCTATTTTATAATTCTCTCAATCAATTATAGATGCAATTGTTTTACTTCCTGAATAAGCTCATGAGATTTCAGTTTATGGCCATTTCACAGTGCCATCACCTTAATAACCTTAGGACACATGATCAGACCTTAAATTTTTAATTAGAGGGAATGAAGGGTAAAATTAGTCTCTTTAAGTTTATGCCTGTTCTTGTGTTTCTACTTAAAATTTTTATCTGCATCAATTTTTTTATTGTGTTACCAAAAAACTCAGTTTCTGGTCATTTTCACTCTTTAACTCTTGTTTAAATGGGAATGAAAAAATATATTATTATTCCGCTGCAAGAGGTTCATTTATAGTATGGTTTGGTTAGAATGAATGCAGGGCAAGATGGTCTCTGTACGAGTTTATCTCTATTTTATAATTCTCTCAATCAAGTATAGATGCATTTGTTTTACTTTTTGAATAAGCTCATGAGATTTCAGTTTATGGCCATTTCACAGTGCCATTACCTTAATAACCTTAGGACACATGATCAGACCTTAAATTTTTAATTGTTTGTATCATGTTTTTAATTATGTTGAACTTATTTGGTTCAATGATTTCAAATATTTTTCAACCAACTTTTGTTGCGATGGGAGGGGAGAATACCTGATTTATCCCATGGATGATATCATATTTAATGTGGTTCTGTTTTTGTATTGTGTGAGCTGTCCCATAAATTGCATGATGTTCCAAGGATTATCAGAACTTAGGAAAAGTTGAAGTATAATCTCAGAAGTGTACAGAAATACAATTGCTGCCACTTGGAATGGGGTTATGCATATGTGGTAATGAATGCGTACATGTGTTCAAGCAATCTTCAAATATGTTGTTACGTTGTAGCAATCAATGTGAATGCTACAGGACGAATCACATACCCACATGACCAATGTTAGTGAGTTTTGAGCACAAGGAAAAATTCAAATTACTTTGCTTTTGAGATATCATGCAACCATCCACCTACTTTAATGTTTGTTAATTCTCCTGTTATGTTCCTCTTACCTCCAGTTATTTGCTTGTTTCGCTTTTTTCCATGGAGTTTTTAGTTTTTCCGTTCATTTATACCTTGGATTTGCCTCTGTGGTGAACTTAATTTCAAGGCTGTGTTGTACTTTATTTTTTTGTAAGCACGTCTGGAGTAATTCTGATTATGTTTTGCTAATATGATTAATTGTAGGTTGATTAAATGTCAAAATCTAGAATAGGCAGTGTATTTTGCAATGAGTTATGGAGTAAAACCTGACGGTGTTTTGTATTGATGATCATGTTTTTGCTTCTTTTTTTTTTGTCTTTTCTAAACGTGGTTTCAGTTCATTGAAGATTGTTGCTATTAGTAATTAAGTTTGAAGATGACAAGAAAATCCGTTGAGTGGATTTTTAAGCAATGCTATTTATAGTTGGCAAACTTTATTTACAGATTATACTCACTTCATTAACTGGCTTTTGAGTAAATTGCTTGATCTGGTTTGCATGGAAGGTCATGATTAGTTCCATGGAGGTGGCGGTGATACCTGCTTCCAATCTCAAGCATATCCTGTTTTTTCTATTAAAAATTCTACTTGGGTCTATGGCATTGAAAGCCTTGGTGCATAGAACATGGAATCTTATCCTCTTAACTCATAATCCTTCATCATCTTTATATTTTTAAAGAATTTCAAAATTCAAGAACAATAGTCGACGCTGTTTAGCATTTGGTTTGATAGCATTGGGCATGTTATGTCGTGACATTCTTATTTTGTGACTGGTTGAATATGTTTGGAGGGGAATGTTGGCTATGCTAGTTGCATGGACATCTTTGGCTATGTCCCAAATGTTGTGGGAGAATCTCAAAGGAATAAGGTAGGACAAGGGTTGCATTAAAGAGGTTGAGTTTGTTTATGGGTGTTAAATGCTATGTGATGTTCTGACTTTGTATTGAAATTGGAGGATTTTTTTTTCTAATTGGAGTGGTAACAATGCATGTTTGGGGTTAAGGGTTGAGAGTCATTGGATACTCTTGATAAATTTTTGGGAGATACGGTTGTGAGGATAGCAGGGTGGATATCATGGTCATTATCAGTAGATTACTCTTGATTTGCAACTTTAAATGATTGTGCTTGATAGATCTAGTAATGACATTAATGGAGGAAGAATAGTAGGGTGAATATCATGGTCATTATCAGTAGATTACTCTTGATTTGTAACTTTAAATGATTGTGCTTGATAGATCTAGTAATGACATTAATGGAGGAAGAATAGGGTCATTGCTAGAAAAATCATGGATGGATTTAGTCATTCATCTTGGAAGAAAAAGAGAAGGTGCAATGAAGAAGAGAGTGGGAAAAGGAAGGTTTGGTGTGACAAGGTGCAAACAACTAAAGTTGTACCTTTTAAATACAAACCAATTTATCCAAAAATTGAAGGGGCATTGTACTATTGATAAGAGAAGGGATTTCGTACCTTTACAAAGATGATTGATGTAGTTTTCATCCTTGAATTACATGTGAAATTTGCATGATAGGAGGGACAATCTCGATATGTTGATCTTTGCATTTAGATAGCCCACGATCCATGTAGAATTTTAATAGAGAGGAGGATGTATATTGTGATGATTCTTTTTGTTGCAAAGGATTCATGGTAAGGAGTGGCCTTCTGAGCAGGATAGGCAACTTTTCTTTGGTGAGTTATTGAAAGAATGTGTAAGCAAGAGTAGTGATGTATTGTGCAACTTAGAGTTTTAAATGTGAGAATTTGTAGTAAGAAGGGAGTGATGGTGTAAGCATGATAAGAAAATTGTTTTTTTTTTGGCGGTTTACATCAAAAGAAGTGGTAAGCAAGTGCAATGTTAATTTGTGCAACATCTATTGTTTTTTAATGCGAGGAATTGTAGTAAGAAGGTAGTGACTCAGTAAGCAAGATAATGAAACTTTTCTTTGGTGGTTTATATTAAAAGAAGTGGTAAGCAAGTGCAATGTTACATTGTTTTTTAATGTGAGAATTTGTAGTAAGAAGGGAGTGATGGTGTAAGCATGATAAGAAAACTTTTCTTTGGTGGTTCATATCAAAAGAAGTGGTAAGCAAGTGCAATGTTACATTGTGCAACATCTATTGTTTTTTAATGTGATGAATTGTAGTAAGAAGGTAGTGACTTTGTAAGCAAGATAAGAAAACTCAACTTTAATTAGATATATCAAAGGAATGTGTAAGGGTGAGTAGTGTTGCATTGTGTAATTTAAAGTGTTTTAAAATGTGAGCTTGAAGAGAATATTTATATTTCTATCAATCAAAACAAAGTTGGGAGAGATGCAATGAGGAAGTTAGTTGTAGTAGAAAGTTTAACTTGTATTAGAAGGCTACAAATGAGTTTTTTAATTTTTTAATTATTATTAGAGAGGAGTTGAGAGATTAGCCCAATGACTTGAAGCATAGCTCTTTACAGGGTGAAAAGCAAATTAAGAGTTGAACCCATGACTTGGGCTACCTAAAGTGATAGTTGAGATCAAGTGAGCTAATTCGAGGGGTTGGCTACAAGTGAGTTTTTATTGTGGTTGAAAGTCTTACATGTGCTAAAAGGCTATAAGTGATGGATTCGATTGGGGTCAAAAGTGTAATGTGTGTTGGGCCAAAAAGTAATGTTTTTAGGAGGTCAACACATGGGGGAGTAATGGTTCTCTTAATAGCATAATATTTAAGAATGCATCATTGTTTGAAATATAGTCATGTCTTTATTCCATCACTATCATATGACATCACTATCATATGATAGTAATCTCCACATGATACATTCCATATAAATATAAGAAAATCAAACTTCCATGTAACATTATATCAAGCAACATTGAAAATTGTAAAATAAGGAAAATGTGTAAATTCCTTAGTACAAATGATGGGATTTAAATTGTTTAAAGATTCCATTGGAAATTAAAGTGATAATATTGCAAATTGTCAAATTGAGATAGAGTCATATACTACTAGTATAGATATATTAGGTACACTTATCTAAAAAAATTGTTGAGAAGATAAACGTTTGAAGTTCTATTTACTTAAAAAGTTATTTTTAATTGTGAATCCAGTTTACTTATTACATAGGGGAGAGGGGCCAATAGTTGTATAGGGTACAAGTGTTGTTATAGCACTTGTGCTAATAATATTCTATCTTACTACACATTTATGCTATATATTGTAAATAAATAGTCGACATGTAAATAAAATAAAAAAACAAATGTTGGTCAATATGGACCCATACTTGAACACATGACAACCTATGAATGCTAAATAAAAAAAACATAAATATATTCATTAACGAGTGAAATGAATATTTTTTTTGGTCTCAAATAAAATATCATAAACATCCACAATGTGTCATTTATAAAATAAGATGCTCATTTAATAAAATAAAACATTCATTTAAACAAGTATTATTATCATAATGAAGAAATATTATTGTGTGTAAACCGTTGGGGTAGCAATGTATATGTATTGGAGTATTTCATATTAATAGTTTGTCCTATCACAAATATAAAAGGTGGGCGCATCAAATACCTTGTGTTTTTTCATAAAATGTGAAGAATTGTCAAGAAGTTGTATTGTTCAACTATTGGTCCAATTTTGTTAGGTATAAGTTGTATTTTAAATAATATGATGTTGTTTTTATAACAACAAATAGTTTTTTGTGGTTAATTATTAGTCCATTTGTGTTGGATATAAAAGTTAAGAGATAATAAATATTTATAGTTACTAATAGGTATTTGGTCCTTTTAGGTTGCATATAAATTATATTTTAAATAAAAAATGTGATATTCTACTAGCTACAAATCATATTTTGGAGTAACATGATTAAGTTTTGGTCAAATCTTTATAAAATCAAATCTTGGATACTTCTCAGTAAATGTGTTGATGTGGCAAGTTGAGTGGTGAGTCACACTTCCAAACCTTAGTTATGGGTAGATAAGAGACTAGTTGTGTATATATAACTTGAAAATTAAAACAAGACAAAATTTGGCTACTGTCAAATTGAAGATACCAACACATTTTATGTGATTGAATGAAGAATAAATTAAAACAAAGGGGTGAATGAAAATAAGTCATACTTAAGCACATCTATTCATAATATATATATGACTTGAAAATTGAAACAAGACAATTTGGCTAATTGTCAGATTGGAGAAACCAACACATTATATATGACTGAAATGGAGAACAAATTAAAACAAAGGGATGAAAGAAAATAAGTCAAATTTAACTACATTCAAAGTCTTCAAACCCTCTTGGCTTAACCTTAAGTAAACCATACCAACAAGTAAAGCTATAAATTAAAAAAAATAGTAAAAAAAAACCTTATACGTAGTATTAAAACCTTCATATAAGGACAAATTTAAACAAAGGGATGAAAGACAAACTCAATTAATTAAATATGTCATGTTCCATTCAAATGTAGCCATGTAATTTTCCATTCAATCCTAGCCATGTAAACCCTAAACATGAGTACGTAAAGAATAACCCATATAATTTTTTATACTATTTGAAATGCAATGAAAACCCTAATATTAAAACCAATTGTAAACCAATTTCAAAACACTAAACCCATTAATTAAGTCATAGTGATGCTCGAGAAAAATATTTTTTCCTCGTAAAATTTAAAATGTTAATGAACACAAATTTCGGGAGTGTTCATAAACACCCTATGACACTTAAAACTTTATGGTAGACAACGTTGAAGCACCCTCAAAACAACAAAACCTTCAAGGTATGAAAAACTAGATAAACCTTACAAATATTCATTTCAAAAGCAACCACAAAAGAACAAAACTTTCAAGTTATGAAATATAGAGTAGATGAAAAGGAAATCAAACAATTCCGTAAATGAAAGAAGCGAACACACACAAATGAATGGTGTCACCTTAGTGAGGCGACTTTCACTTGGGTTGAACAATCGTTGAGGTAACAATAAACTCAACTTAGCTCCACTATCCATTTTTCTAGTTGAAACATGTCCAACCAAGTCAGATGAGGCAGTATAGAAAGAATGCAGTTAAAGACGAACCACAAAAAAAATTAAACATAGTAGTGTTTACCTTAACTATTGTGGACCCTTTGAAATTGAGGAAGAACCAACAACACGCCATCATCGAGTGGTCAAAGGAACAACGAGTGGAGCCAAATATGTATTTGGTGTTTATCAAGGTTGCAAAGAGTGGAGCAGAACATGTATTGGTGCCTAAGGCAACAAAGACTCCAAAAGGTGTGTGTAGAAAATGGGTGAAAGTGAGTAGGATGTGCAAGGTTTGGAGCATTGAGAACAAAATCATTAGAATTGCGCACTGGGAAAGCTGAGTAAATGGGAAGGGATGCATACTTAATGTGGCTAGATGAAAGGGAAAGAGCAGGCGACACATGATAAATGTGAGGAAGTGGATGTTGTGGGTGGCAAATTGTTTGCTCACCACATGACATTGGGTTCTAGTACTAATTATGTGCCATGTAGATTCTAAGGGTGGACTCAACCCATGATCGATTAGCCATCCAAACAAGCAACTATTGAAAAAACTGGACCAATTGGAGTTGTACATGTGGCATATTGCATTGACATGGGCTAAAATTACTTTTTTTGGGTTCACCTAATTTATTGTGATGTGGTGATAGTTTTTTATTTATTTTAGGTCCACGTGGCACTCCATGTGGACCTTTGAAGGTAGCCCGCTCCACTATGGACCTCTCTCCCCTATCCCTGGGCATGGAAAGAGGAAAGAGGAAAACTTGACATTAATGCCCCTTCTTTTCCTCCCTCTTAACATACCACAACCTAAGTTTATTTGTAATCCTTGCATTTTCATATTATTTTGATTTTGATTTTCTTTTGACTTTGTTATTTCAATTTGTTCTATTTTTGTTTATTTATCATTATTATATCTTTTAATTTTCTTATTACTTAGTTTAAGCATTCACAAAAAAGTGAGAGGGTTGATTGACCAATTATTAAGGCAAGGTAACTAGACAATGACATGACTTGCATTCAACAAGGAAATTTATCATCTAGTATTTTATCAGAGTGACTCGATCTCCTAATTGCCCTACTAGGTTACAAGGTTTGAGGTTCGTTCCTGATAGAGGTTGTTGGGTCCACCTCTGTTGCATTCCAAGCACTTGCAAAACTCATTAAGTACTCATACAATTGTCAATACCTAGTTAACCTATATATATTGTAGACACTGGAAATTGTCTAGAGCTTGCAAGTGACATTTTTACACTAATTCTCATCTTATCTATATGATTAAATAATTTTGCATTATTTAATTAATTCACCTTAACGTGATTCCTCCTTGATTAAATAAATAAATTTATTTATTTAATTACGTCACTAATTATCTTTATTCTTCTAAATTAATTAATTAAATTACTATTATCTTTTTCATAAATTAAATAATCATTTTAATTATTTAATTTATCCATTAATTCCTCAACATTATCCATTCTCCATAGATAAATAAAATTATTTATTTTATTTATTTAATTCATTTTGTACATGCCTTTAATAATTAATTAATTAAATCTCATGCATTTCCAACTCATCTTCTGATTGAGACTTACTCTCAGTCCACTAACCCTCAATCTCAATTAATATCTCAATCAATTCTTTTAATTGAATCATGCAACCAGTTCACTAATCCATGCACTCAAGTCACTGAATCATGCCACTAGTTAACAAATCAATGAATTCTACTAGCAAACCACAAAAAATAAGCTAAAATCATAAACAACCATAAAAACCATATGATTCAAGCAAACTAATTCCAATCTATCAATGAAGAACAAATAAATGCAAGAAACATGAAAGATCAATCAAATGATATACTTTTCTCACATCAAACATCAAATCAACTCCATTATTTCTCAAATTTGCCTTATAAGCTATTGTTACTCTCAGATTTGTATGTGCACAATTGCAATAAGCTCAAATGGATACGATAGCAAAATTTTGAAGATCGTGGTTTGCCTTTAAATGAGGTCGAAAATTGATTTTATAGAAAATGCAGGTTTGATGAACGATCAAGATTTGAGGAAGAACTAAAAAGACCGATGGTGGAGAGTTGATGAGAGGAATTGACTAATCTGTTAACTGGATGCACGATTCAATAAACTGAGTGCATAGATTAGTCAACTGGTTGCATGATTCAGTTAAGAGAATTGATTGAGATGTTAACTAAGACTGAGTGTTAGTGGACTGAATTGGTTGATTAGTGGACTAAGAGTAAGTCTCAGTCAAAAGATGAGTTGGAAATGCATGATATTTAATAATTAATTAATTATTAAAGGCATGTACAAAATCAATTAAATAAATCAAATAAATAATTTTACTATTTATGGAGAATGGATAATGTTGAAAAATTAATGGATAAATTAAATAATTAAAATGATTATTTAATTTAGGAAAGGGATATGAATAATTAATTAAATAACAATAATTTATTTAATTAATTTAGAAGAATAAAGATAATTAGTGACATAATTAAATAAATAAAATTTATTTAATTAATCAAGGAGGAATCGTATTAAGGTGAATTAATTAAATAATGCAAAATTATTTAATTAATAGCAAAATATGAAATTAGTAATAATCAAATAATTGGAAATTATTTAATCATATAGATAAGATGAGAATTAGTGTAAAAATGTTAGTTGTAGACTCAAGACAATTTTCAATGTCTACATTTTTCCCCTCTTTGAGATAATGCGAATTTTAACATTATTTCAAAGAAAAATTAAGAATTTTTTTTCTCATGACCTGCCTCAATGTGCCTCGATGGCAACAGGATAGTGTGGTGCCCCCTTGAGAAATTTGGTGAAAATTTCGGATAATGAGCCAAATTTACTAACAAGCTGATTTAATGAGTTTAAGTGCGAGGACTCACAAAAGAAATGTTAACTAGAAGAAATGGTTAGTAAGAAGTGAAGAATGGTTAACTTGGTCGATATTAGATGTGAATAAGCTTGATTGATAAGATAGAATATATAGCATGAGATTGAATGAAATGGATGAAGATTGGAAATGAACTGATAGGATAGACTTTGAGCTTTCATTAGTGCACAAATAACATCATAAAGCATTTTTATTTTGCAAATGGATAATGCACACCAAGGTATGAGAAGACCAAGGTATGAAATGTTATCTCTTTGTGTAGACAAACACATTGCAGACAAGGAGTGCCATGATTCATACTAGTTACAATATAACCTTGTTAGAATATGTGAGGAAGTAGCCACAAAACATGTTGATCCTGATGCAAGAAAGTGTTAGATGACCTTTGACTTGCATATGATGTTTTGATTATTCCAAATGGAAACCCAATCACACACAAGAAACTTAGTTGCTCCAACAATATTGTCAAGACAAATTGCAAACAAATTTCAAATAGAAAAAAGTCATGATCTATCCTCGCTCTAATCACTTGTGGATATCCTCGAGTAGCATAGGAACATGACAAAAGATAAATCAAGTAAAAAATAAGTCATTGGACCAAACAAGTCAACAACCATTTAGATCTTCTTGCTAATCAATGATTGTTTCTTAATAGGATTCTAAGGATTGTGTTTGGTTTTAGGAATGAAACATCTTGTATAAAATGGCTAGTCTGATTTTGATGATTGAACAACTTGTATAAGACAAATGATAGTTGATAAGGATAAATGATTTTGATAGATAATTATGATTAGGAAATTGATTGGTTAGGATTGGAGGCTCGTTTGATAGTTCGTCTATTGTTTCATGATTTTTTAAGCTCAATTTCTATAGGATATTGTGTTTGTGTCTGATCAAAGTGTCAATTTTAGCAAGGGACAATTTATTATGGGAGGTGGATCGTGAGTGTGTCAAATTTATTATGGAAAGCGAATTATGGTGAGTGATTGTGATAATATATCCTTTTATGTCATGTCAAAGATCCCATTTGAAAATTCAGGTCAAGGATTGCCCCTAGTCAGGTATATGAACTTCTACTTTATTATGGAAATAATCAGGTGGGTTGACTTTATTGTGAATGGGTATGCAAGGCGGGTGACATGAAACATCAACCATTCTCAGGCCATGAGAGGTGTGACAAAGTTTTATTATGATTATGTGGGGGGAAGTAGGATTTTATTATGAAAGAGCATATGCTTGAGTTATTGTGAATGGAATGAAAAGTGAGATAGAATGATGGTAGATGGTAGAGCAATGACCAACTACACATGGAACTTGTTTCTGAGGTTTTCACAATGGTACTTACCCAAAGTGCCACCAAAGTGGTTTTCACTAGAGGGCAAATTATTTCTCTTAACTATTTTGATTTTTCTTTTTTTGAAATTCATGGGTAGTACTTGCGAAGGTGCATGTTATTGATGGCTTCTGGAAGCAACTTATCTTTAGGAGTAGCGAGTTGATATGTGTCAGATCCATGTGTTGCAATGATAATGTAAGTACCCAACCAATTAGGATCATACCATAGTCATCCTTTGAATGTCTTGACCTCATACTCCATCATCCTATCAATCGTTGGGCCTAAATATTAAAAGTCTAGTTTAGGTTTGAATTTTATCAACCAACATCTCTATCTTTATCCCTTTGAGGTCTAGACATTTCCTTTGATTACATTGATCTATCATCATTTGTCAAGTATCCTTTAAAATAAAAAATCCCAAAAATATAGTGTAGGTTCATACTTATTTTGCATCCTTCAAAGTCCCAAATCCAAAAGCATTTGAAAATCATAAAATCCAAAAACATTTAAAAAATTGTAAAATCCAAAAACATTTGAAAAATCATAAAATCTAAAAAAACCAAAAAAAATCTTTTACTGCTTATCTTTACCTTGCACAAGGGTCTAGAATCCAACCATTATTCACCAGCTTATCCATCCAAACCATCCCATTGTCAATTCTAATCCAAACTCCTAATCATGTCTTCATCTTACCTTGGTAGTCTTCTTAGTCAAATTGAAAACCTCATAAGCATGTTCCATCAATTCCAACAAACCATAATCCCTAGTAGCCTATCCATCAATCCGTCATACCAACAAACCATAATCCCTAGTCATCCATCCATATCTCATCCATACCATTAATCCCCAATAACATCCACTACTCATCCTTATCCTAACCTTGACGAGGGAAACCAATCTTCCATCCAAAACATTCCTCAACACCAAACCATATCACAAATCCCTATCTCCCATGCATATCCTAAATTTTCATCCCCATCACCAAACAAGGAAATTATTATAGTCTCCACATCCTAATCAATCCATCATACCAGAAAACCACAATCCCTAGTCATCCATCCATATCTTATCCATACCAACAACCCCCAACATTCCAACCTACTTACCAACAACCCACAAGCTCTAGTCATCCATCTATCTATCCTCAAAATCAACAACCAATTAACCCAATCTATACTATTAATCCCTAATCAACATCCAAAGTCTAGCCTATTAATTAATTTCCAATATTCATCCACACTATCTCACTGTCATTGGGGCATGCTTGGGTAGGTCGAGCAATTTTTTTTCTAAATTTTTCTTTGGAACAACGCTCAAAATTGCATTGTCTCAAAGAGGGGCAAAATGTAGACACTAAAAAATGTCCTAAGCCTCCAAGTGACATTTTTACACTAATTCTTGTCTTATCCATATAATTAAATAATTGTCAATTATTTAATTATTGCCAATTTCACATTCCACTATTAATTAAATAATTTCATATTATTTAATTAATTCACATTACTATTATTCTTCCTTGATTAATTAAATAAATTTTATTACGTCACTAGTTATCCCTATGCCTCTAAATTAATTAAATAAATTATTATTATTTATTTAATTATCCATTATCCCTTTCCGAAATCAAATAAGTACTTTAATTATTTAATTTATCCATTAATTTCTTAGCATTATACATTCTTCATAAATAAACAAAACTACTTATTTTATTTATTTAATTCATTTTGCACATGCCTTTAATAATTAATTAATTTCATTAATTATCAAATCTCATGCATTTCAAACTCATCTTCTCACTGAGACTTACTCTCAGTCCACTGATCAATCAATTTCAATCCACTAATCAATCAATTTAGTCCACTAACACTTACTCTGAGTTAACATGTCAATCAATTCTCTTAACTAAATCATGCAATTAGTTCACTAAATGATGCTACCAGTTAATAGATCAATCAATTCCTCTCATCAATTCTCCACCATCAAACTTTTCAGTTCTTCCTCAAACCTAGATCGTCCATCAAACCTGCATTTTCTATAAAATCAGTCTTCATCCTCATTTGAAGGCTAATCATGATCTTCAAAATTTTGCTATCATATACATTTGAGCTTATTGCATTTGTGCACATACAAATCTGAGAGGAATAATAGCTTACAAAGCGAAATTGAGGACAATGGAGGCGATTCAGTGTTTGATGTGAGAAAGGTATATCATTTGATTGATCTTTCATATTTCTTGCATTTATTTGTTCTTCATTCATAGATTGGAATTAGCTTGCTTGAGTCATATGGTTTTTGTGGTATTTTATGATTCTAGCAATTTTCCTAGTTTTTGGTCATACACATATATACAACCATGCCAAGGTTAAAATGGAACCATTAAATTCATTACTTCTCATTATTTAACAGTTGTACCAAACGACTATTAAAGTGTTAAGTCTACATCATTAGTTATTAAGTCCATACAAACATCTAGAATAAGAGGTGCAAACATTTTCTTAAGATTAAGATCCTACCTTTGTCCAAATTACATTAGGATGACATGCAATTAACACAAAATACGTTTTGGGATGAATGAGGATGTGACACATCTATTTAAAAATGTCTAATGTCAATTTGGAACTATTTTATTTTACCTAAAAATTATTTTATTTATCATATGCATGGAGACAACATTTATGTGCTCCTTGTTTTGAAAATACTATATTTATTATTAAATATTAATATTTGATGTGTACATGTTTATCAAATTTAAAGTAAAAGGTAAGATTTTTTGTGAACACACTCATGCCATTACACTCCACCCTTTGTTCCCATTGTAGATTGCCTCTCGACATTAATAAATAAAAAACACAATTTTTTAATTGGTTGGATATTAAAGGAAAAGTAATTAGTTGTAAAGGAAAATAAATGTTATGAGTTATTTAAGTTAATTTAATAAATTGTATACATGTATATAATTAATTTAGATTATTAATGATGTTAGTAATGATTGAGTATTTGAACAATTTAAATATTAAATTAGGAAATTAAATTTATAGTTGTAAACTAGAAAGTTTTTAAGTCTTCAATCATTTCTACATATTGTGAAATTTGATCTATTATTCATTCAATGCATTAAATTTGTATTTGTAGACTTGTCCTCTAATTCCCAAAATTTCCCTAAATATAATGAAAATTAGCTCTTCTATTCACTTTTAAGTCTTGATTTATCCATACATATTATGAAATTTGGCCCTTCTATTCAATTTTAAGTCTTGATTTATCCCTACATATTGTGAATTTGACCTTTTTATTCAGTTAGTGCTATAAACTTGCTATTATAGACTAGTCCTCTAAGTCTTAATTTGTATTTATATTTTGTGCAATCTAACTCTTCTATTCACTTGGTGTGTCTTTATGTTTTCTACACTACATATTGTAAACTTTAGCTCTTTTACTCACTTGGTATGCCTGTATGTTTCTACCTTCCTTGATGTTTATTATTGGTGTTATTTATAAATACCTTGGTATAGGTGGTGGTTGTGTTCCTACATAACATGTTCTCATAAGTCAACCTACAAAAATATATATGAATGATAAAATACTTTTTAGTCATACATTTATTTTTAGAGCGATCATGCAAATCTAGATTCCTTTTAATGCACCAAATCTAAATAATTATGCTCATTAGAATGAATGTAGAATTGTTAATTCTAGATCATTTGAACAAATGCATTGAATGCCTTTAAATTAATGGACATGACATTATATCATGTAAAGTTGTGTTTATTTAGGACTTAGGTGGGAACAACATATACAAGATTAAACCAAATTGAATTTATGAAGGTTAAGTTCACAATCACAAAGATGTCCTTGCAACCTCCCAAAACATGAAAAAGAATGGGATATAAATTAAAGTGGATAATGCATGTGGAAATATATACATGCATGTCTAATAAATAGGCAAATAAGACGAATGCATAGAAATATGTAAATGTACATGGATGAGGATGATTATTAAATATACAACAATATGTGTAATGGATATGTAGGTGCCATAGGACAAGGGACCCTACATTACACAAATTTTTACTATTTATCAATTTATCTATATATCAAAACACTTTTCTCAAAATAAATCTAAAATTAAACAAAAAAATGATAATGAATATACACCATTACATTGTTAAGGCCATAACCAAATATGAACCCCACTATAATACCTATATGATACAAGTTAGTAATAAGAGATTTAATATAATAAAAATTGAATAAAATAATTTCATTTATAGGTTCCATTATAACAAATGTGAAGTGTTACTTTCACAAGTAAAATCAAATTAAATGATAATTGTTACTTTCATAAGTAAATTCACAATTTAAAATCTTTGTACTTGGAAAGGAGTAAAGTGTCAAATACTAATTAGTGAGAATCTCTCAAAGAATTTTACAAACATGTGGTCCTATAAATTTATAGAAATAAACAAGCTTCAAGCTTTAAGTTTGGAAATGTTACGAAGCGATAGTCCCATGATTTTTATTACAAACATAGTCCCATCAATTTATAGCAATAACCAAGCTTTGGAATTTAAGTTTAGAAATGTTACTAACGATGATCAATTCATTTAATACATTATTTTTCCATTGATATTGTAGACAATTTCTAGTGTCTACATAGAAATTCATCATGACTAGACAAATTATTACCACATGACATAAGACCTAATATCTTGTTATCTTATGGTCACATACTACTTTTCTTTATAGTATTTTTTTTCTAACATTATTCTCTCCTTTTCATGAATATTGACAATAAAATTCAATTTGCAATTGCAGTTATTGATACTTGTGTGGACAAAACTATTTATTGCACATATTTTCTATGTTTTGCAAGTTATTATGGAGCATGCATGTTGAATGATGAACACACTCAATAAGATCTAGAGGTGTTTGATGGAACTCATTATCGTGTAATGTTTTAACGATTACTTTGTATACATATTTGTGAGTGCTCATTTACTCTAGGATACATGCACATAAGATTAATTCTATACCATGCGAAATTGACACTTACCCATTCTTTCCTTCCATTAACCAAATTGGTATGTGTTTCATGCAATTTATTACTATGTACATGTATTTCAAGGCATTCAATGCACATCATTTTATTACAAGCATTTGTCGATCAACCATTCACATATCTTATGATCTAAAACATGACCCTAATTTTGCATCATCGTTCTAGATCATTTAGATGATTGGAGAGTGTTGTCTTTGCTCATTTTTTGTGATTATAAATGTAGTCTAATCAAGGGGGCAATCTAGGAGAACATGAACCTTGCAATCTGGTTTTATCCAAAGATATTCTATTATCATTAACCATTAACAATAAGTGAAGGAAAATAATATGGTGAATTGGAGAGTAGGAGTGTGTATTGTACCAAATGAAATCCTTGTGTCCCAAGATAGGTCCACATTAACATAAATGATCCAAACCCACAAGATTAGCCCACAACAAGTTATTTTCATTCTAAGATAAAGTACAAATAAATAATATTATTTTTCTAGTTCTAATATAAGAAGATTTTAGTGTGGTATTAAATATATTCTTCATCATCATTCCTAGAGCTAAGTTACTAACTCCCCTCACATTCAATTTCCTACATGATCATTTAACTATCCATTTTATCATTTCCAATGGTCACTTTAACTAAGCCAGGTTAATTTATGAGATAAAGTGCTATTGGATTTGACTGCATAGTTGTTTTTAGTAACAATATTTTGGATCATGTTGTAAGTTATCATTAAGATGAGGAAAAACTTTAGTTTGATTGTAGAATAGACTCCTTAAATAGATTGAGAGATAAGGAGATAACCCTTCCCCACCCTCTCTTTACCTCTCAAATTTTCTAAGGAGCATAGTTGTAATCAAATTGATATTTTTCATCCTAATGATGGATCGCAAAGTGTGTGATTCTAAATATTGATGCTAAACACAACTACATAGTCAAATTCAAAAGCACTCTATCTAACTATCATAAAAGGTAGAAATACCATGTGTCTTATAAATTAATTTTATGCTAAGTTGTACTCATTTGATTTAATTAGCCTAGATTAAGGTTGGGGAAAGATTATTTTCCTTTACAAATCTTAAAAAAGAGCACCTAAAATCTATCAATAAATGCCTTTTAATAATTCTAAGGGCAATTTATTGTAAAAATAATTTTATAGTATAAAAATATATATATTCAACTATAATTTTATAAGAGATGATATTTATTAAAGTCAATTAAAATCAACTAGAGTCAAATAGTGGCTAAGTTTTAGTTTATTTAATTAAATATTATGTGAATAGTTTGATTAAAGTATATGATTTTGAATATTCAAAATATTATGTTTCAAACAAAAACTATAAAATGTATATTTATATTTAAAAAAACAAGAGAAAAAATATATAAGATATGTATTTGTAAAGATATATTTACTACTACATAATTATACTATATCAAACTATCCTTGATTTATAGGGACAATATTAGTTGTTAATGAATAATTGATTCACAATTCTTCAGAAAAGAAAAGAAAAATACTTTCCATCCAATTTTTTGTTTTTGCATTGATCAACGCTGAAAGAAATACAATAAAGATAAATGACACTTCAAAAAGAGACTACACTAAGAAAAGAGAAGAATCAAACTCTAAACACATAAAAACAACAATATCGCACTATCAACAAACTTACACATTCCAATTATCCTCAAAATAGCAAGTAAACGACCTATAAAATCAATTGTACCACTAGCAATCTAATTCATCGCATAACAATATTGTACCACTTACACATCCCAATTATCTTCAAAATAGCAAGAGATTGACCTATAAAATCGATTGTACCACTTGAGACTACACGAAAAAAAGAGAAGAGTCAAACTCCAAACACATAAAAACAACAATATCACACTATCAACAAACTTACACATTCCGATAATCCTCAAAATAACAAGAAAATGACCTATACAACCAGTTGTACCATTACCAATCTAATTCATTGCATAACAATAACAATCCAACATTGAATTATGTTACCTAACAGACAAGTGACTTAAAGCTAATTGCTAGGAGATCCACCGTCCTCCCACTTGTGGTTTTAATAAACGCGATTAATTATTTATAATTATAAAACTAATTTTTTAACTTACCATTTACTAGCCCATGTTTTTTGTTTTTAAGTCGCAGGCACGTGATGTTGACGTGCCCTTTTGGGGAAGGGAAGGAAACTTTGAGATGCCCGCCGCCAGGCCGTACGCCATCACCCCTGCCTCCTAAACATTCATTCTTTACTGTCAGTCTATTAAACATGTTAAAAAAATTCTCGATTTCAATTCAATAGATTTACCTAACTATAATAATTTATTTTTATAATTTTTGGTCAATAAATTTGTATCTTAATATTCCAACAACAAATATTTATTAGTATAGATATCTTATAATATCTGTTTAAAAAATTTCAGACATATCAATTTGCAATTATTCTATTTTACTTTATAATTATTTTATTTGTCACATCTATAGAGATTGTTGTCATTATAAAATGCCTCTCAACATTAATAAATAATTAATTGTAAAAGTATGAATAGTTTAGATCAATTGATGATGTTAGTTAGGATTTGAATATTTGAACAATTTAAATCTTAAATAAGGAAATTAAATTTGTATTTGTAAATTAATAAGTTCTTTAAGTCTTGATTTGTTTCTACATATTGTGAAACTTGATATTTTATTCACGTAGTGCACTAAATTTGTATTTGTAGACTTGTCCTCTAAGTCTTAATTTGTCTCAACATATTATGAAATTGGCTCTTCTATTCATTCTTAAGTCTTAATTTGTCCATACATATTGTGAAATTCAACTTTTTATTCATTTTAGTGCACTAAACTTGCGATCATGAAGTAGTCCTTTGAGTTAATTTGTCTTTACATTCTTCTATTCACTTGGCACACCTCTATGTTTTCTACACTACATATTGTAAACTTTAACTCTTTTGCTCACTTAGTATGCCTTGTGTTTCTACCTTCCTTGATATCTACATATTGACGTTATTTATATATAACTTGGTAGGGTGGTGGTTGTGTTCCTACAAAACACATTCTCTTAGGTCAACCTACAAAAATGTATATGAATGATCAATTTTTTTTTCAAATATACATTTATTTTTAGAATGATCATGCAAATCTAGATTTCTTTTAATGCAACAAATCTAAATATTTATGATGTCTTAGAATTAGAGAGGACTTGTCAATTCCAAACCATTTAAATGAATGCATTGAATGCCTTTAACTACATGAACATGACAAAATGTCAAGAAAACTTGTGTTTAGTCAAGCCTTAGGTGAGAATTTCATATACAAGAGTCAACCAAATTGAATTTATGAAGGTTAAAGCTCACAACCACAAAGATGTCCCCACAACCTCCTAGAACATGAAAATAAAGGGGCTAAATGAAGGTGGATAATGTGTATGAAAATATATGTGGATGAGGATAATTGTTAAATATATAGCAACATATATAATGTATATGTAGGTGCTATAAGACAAGAGACCCAAATTTGCATAAAATTACACTATTTATCAATATATCTATATATTGAAATACTCTTCTCAAAATAAATCTAAAATTAAATGAAAAATGATAATGAATATACACCATTGCACTATTAAGAACATAACCAAAAATGAACCTCATTATAATACCTCTATGATATAAAATAGTAATAAGAAATAATGATAATAAAACAAATCATTTATAGGTTTCCATTAGAACAAATGTGAAGTGCTACTTTCACAAGTAAAATTATAACAAATGCTAATTGTTACTTTCATAAGTAAAATCACAATTTAAAAGCTTTGTACATGGTAAGTAGACTATCAAATACTAATAAGTGAGAATCTCTAGGAGGATCTTACAAACATGTGGTTCCATAAATTTATAGTAATAAAAAAGCTTCAAACATTAAGTTTAGAAATGTTATGAAGTGGTGATCCTATGATTTTTATTACAAACATGTAGTCACATAAATTTATAACAATAAGTAAAGTTTCAAACTTTAAATTTAAAAATGTTACAAAAAATGATCTCATGATTTTTTCCCCATAAATTTACAACAATAAACAAACTTCAAACTTTAAGTTTAGAAATGTTACTAAGAGTGATCTAGTGATTTTTTCTCATACATATATGGCAAATTGGCAATAAACAAGCTTTAAACTTCAAGTTTAACAATAGTATAAATTGATGATCCTATAACAATAAACAAACTTCAAACTTTAAATTTAAAAATATTACAAATTGATGATTCCATAATTTTTTCAAAAAACTAAAACTAGATTTTTATTTTATTTTTTTAATAATAATTAAAACTCAAAATCACTTATTTGATAAAAATAGATCCTAAAACACTAATCCACTCCAAAAGTTTTTACCTAGGCTCATACTACTTAGGGTGTAGGGCACTATAAAGAGGATAGGGTCGAGTTGGTTGAGTCAAATTTACAAAATTTCCACAGCAAAAATAAATGCATATTTTATAAAATTGGGTGTTACTAAAATTTCAATTGTATGAGACTATTGTCTATCCCTTCCCTAAAATAAAATGGATTTGTTATTTTCAATTAATAAATAACTATTAATTGAAAAACAAAATATAATGGATTTGTTATTTTCAATTAATAAATAACTATTAATTGAAAAAAAAAATATAATGGATTTGTTATTTTCAATTAATAAATAAATATTAACTGAAAATCAGAATACAATAGATTTGTTATTTTCAATTAATAAATAAATATTAACTGAAAATTAGAATACAATGGATTTGCTATTTTCATTTAATAAATAAATATTAACTAAAAAATCAGAATACAATAGATTTGCTATTTTCAAATAATAAATAAATATTCACTGAAAATAGAATACAATGAATTTATTATTTTCAATTAATAAATAAATATTAACTGAAAGTTAGAATATAATGGATTTATTATTTTCAATTAATAAATAAATATTAACTGAAAATCATAATACAATAGATTTATTATTTTCAATTAATAAATAAATATGATCAAATGCAGGCCTGGAATTTGATGGTCTATTTGACCATTTTTTGCATTTTGGACCCTATATTACAACCTAAAAATTTATTAGACTGTATCATTTGACTTGCTATATTTTTATATAACCGTAAATATGACACTTCAAATTATTATTAAACCGTAAAAATTTATTGTAGGCATATATATATATATATATAATAATAATGTTTATGATAAAAATATAAATTAGTTTATAATTGAAAATTGAAATAATTCTTTCTAATTTCACTTTATATTAATATATATGATTTATTATAAATATATTTATTAATTCAAAATCTGTTGAGAATAGAATCTTTTCAAGATTAAATATAGTTCTTTCTAATTTTTTAAAGATTTTGACTTTTTTACTAATAATTATCATTGCTTTATATTAATATATATGATTTATAATATTTATTATAAAAATATATATTAATTCAAAATCTTTTCAAAATAGAATATAATTGATTTTTAACTTTTTGAATATTTTAACAAGATTTATTTTCTACATAATTTAGAAACTTCTTGTTACAATTAACAATAAATTTAAGATTTAAGATTTATTTCTAATTATCAATATTTTCTAATTTTACAGTTTTTTAATATATATATATATAGGATATTCTTATGAATAACAACATAGCACAAATTTTCATTGTATTTTCAAAGCATTTATTTTATAGCATTTTATTTTCAACAAGATTTATTTTATAGCATTTTGTGTACAGTGATTCTTAGCTTTGATTTTCTTCAATAGAACATTTCGTTTTATTGGTGAGATGTTGAAATTTTGTTTTCCTTTTACAAATAATTTATGGTTTTAGATAAATGAATTTAAGATTAAACTATAAAAAAATTTGAACAATAGCAGCTAATTTCACTTTATAGCATTGTTTTTTCAACAACATTTATTTTACACTGATTCAGCTTTGATTTTTTTTCTGAGTAGTTGTATTTTATTGGTGAGCATTTTGAAATTTTTGATAATGAGTTGAATAAGGATTAAACTATTTTTAATTTTATATAATTATTTCTGGATAGGTTTGAAATTGATATTTAAATATGATTTTAGATAGATCAATTCGCGGATTGAACTATTTTTAATTTTATATAATTATTTCTTGCTAGATTTGATTTGAAATTGATATTTAAATGTGTTTTTATGATATTTACAATATGAAATCAATAAATTAATTTATAGTCAAAATAGTAATACAATTTTACAAATTAGAGAATAAATATATGGAAAAAACAATCATATTGTGCAATATAATTATTCTTAATCTAATACTCTATGCATTGTCAAAATGTAAATTACATATATATAATTATTTAATTATCAATAAAATTTATTATATGCAATTGGATTTACTAATTGAGTGCATGCATAGTTTCTAAAATTTGTAAATTTTCTAACATAATTATTTTATAAAATAATATTTCATAGATTACTAATATATTGATTTTTTTAGGTACTTCAATTTTTTTTTTTTGACAGTTAAATTTTTTCATAAAACGTAAAATGACAGGTATTTAAATGAACAAACCATCACAAAATTTTCATATGACAAACAAGGGTGGCCGTCAAATTCCAGGCCTGATCAAATGTATCTTTTATCAAACCCTTATCTACTTCAAAGATAAAGTAGTTTGACTTTTAAAAAACAATATTAAAGTCACTGCTATTCCAAGCAAATCCAAACAAACTAATTGCCTTGCGACGTGCCAAAGTAGCTTTAAAGCAGGAGGGCAAACCGGGAAAAGGCAATAATTTGTTATTTCAATATTATTAAACTGCTGAAAAGTATCAAGCGTTAGTTCCGGTCAAACACAATAATGTGCAGGATTCTTTCCATATAATAACTCTGCTTGGAAGTAACAATTTGCCCAATGGAGGATGTGGGCCATGGAGGGTAATAACAGAATCTACGAGTACTATTAAACAGTTGGATAAATGTATGAATTTATAATTCTGTAGGCCAAGTACTACAGAGTAAAGATGTTTGCCATTTATCCATTGAGACAATTCAAAAGGACAACCTCAGACACAAAAATTGACCAGACTACAATACTTTTTTAGCCAAAACAGGCTTATCTAGTTGCCTTTGTTGCCTAAGCTAAGGCTGTTGGGACGACCCCATGTCCCATGCTGTCAATTTAGTGGCCAGCACAGAAGAAGAACCATTGTTGAATAAGTAAAGGTGAGCAGCCTGTCCAATTGCCAGAGTAGGATAAGCTCTAGCCGTTATACTAGTCTTCCCTCCCTCTCCAAAACTTTCCACAATTGAATGGTCAACCTGCACATTGCAATCAACATTCATACTGCTAAATCCCTTTCTTTCACAGTCCTGATTGGAAAAGCAACTTACAAATAGCTAATTGAAGACTTACCAGTACTCTGAGAGAGAGACTCTTTTGGGTGAAGGAAAAAGATACAAAGGCTCCATATGTTGTTTTATCAACATCTGATTGCAAAGATGATCTACACATATCAAAAAGGACACATTTTTAGTATTGTACATAAAGTATGTTTTAAAGATTTGTTTCGGATCATTCCTTTTTGAGATAGATCATTGACTGTAATTCCAAACGTGATTGAAATAAAGAGTTGAAATTAAAAGCTGTCACGATTTCTTTTCAACCTTACTTGAAATATACAGTTAAAATTAAAAGCTGTCATACATCTACTTCATGAATTGTGGAAAACTCATACCAACAATTGATGATTTCTTTTCTTTTCAAGCTTACCTGCTCTGGTCACTGCACATTAGTACTTTCATCTTGTTTTGATGCAGTCCAACCCTAAAGTAAACAGCAGTTTGTTCAGCCATATCACTAGAAGCCAAAACCAAGAGCCCAAATGGGCCAACCTTAGTCTTTGAAGCTGCTTCACTGCACAGTTGTTGAGCACCTAAATTTGAATCCATTTTCTCTACATCCGTAAGACTTGGCAGATTGAAGGAGACCTCTACATCAGCCTAACAACAATAACCAAAAGTCATATTAAATAGATTAAAATAACTAGTCATTTTAAATCCATTGAGAGAGATTAAAATAACCAGAATTGTATCATGCAAAAATAAAACAGAGCAAAACAAGAAGCTATCATGCAATTGACAAATTGTACCCAGTTTTGATAGAAATGTGGGACCTAACGTTATAGGCACCTCCTTGATATTAAATGATAAATTCATTCTAGGAAAATACTATTAGAACATGATATTTGACTAAGTACCTGTGCAGCTGTCAGGCCTGAAATTTCAACGGCAGATCCACTCTTGAGAATGATATTTTCTTTGTAGATTTTGTTTCCACGAAGGGACTCCAACTCTGAAACTGGCCACTGAATCAGCTGGCTTTTGGAGACGTTATCTAGCCAGATTGATCTTGGAATGGCCTTCATGAATTACAAGCAAAAAAGATTGATTACAATCACATAAACAATGCTTGACTGGAAATTGGGAAATTAAGTTAAAGCTTTTACCTGAACACCAGACCAGCCCTTGGCAATATCATCCTGAGCACTATCGGATTCATTAATCCATCCCCACAGGATTCTCCTACTCTTGTAATTATCAAAAAAGGTTTTGGATGCATAGAATTTTCCATAATCATATCTCAATCCAAGTTTATTGTCTATACTTCCCTTGTCTGGAACATATCGATCCATCTCTGGAAAGTAAGTTCCAATTGTGTAATACTCAAATCTCGTATCGTCAAGAGCTACCTTTAAGACATGTTTAAGACCAGGGCCATTAACAGAAGTATCCAGTCCAAATTCTCCCTTGTGAGAAACAGGATAGAAGTCAGGGCACTCCCACATTCCAGTCTTTTTAGAAGAATGGAGTGGATGCTGCTTTTTGGTCCAGTGAACAAAATCTTTGCTAGTGTAAAGGAGGGCCTTTCCCTTGTGATGTCGATCCTCCTTATTACCCACAATAAGTCTCCATCTCCCATCTTTTCCAAGCCATGCAGTGGTTGGATCTCTGAAAGAGCTCACATTGATTCCATTCTCTGGAAGCATAATTGGGTTCTCAGAGATCTTTATCCATTCCCTCAAGTAGGGATCGGATGCATTTTTAGGAATAACCATATTCTGGACCTGTCGAGAAGAGTTATCCCACCCTGTATACTGGATTACAGGCTTCTCTCCAGGCAAAATGGTAGCAGAACCAGACCAGCAGCCCTTTATATCATACCACTCACTTGGAGCGATTGCAGTTTCCAGGGATTCCCAATTAATAAGGTCCTTTGACACTGCATGCTCCCATACAATATTGCCCCATACAGCTCCTTGGGGATTGTACTGGTAAAACAAATGGTATATGCCTTTATAAAACATGGGCCCTGCAAAAATACATTGAATATTATTATTTTTTTTCTTATCCAAACTGATTGCTCTTAACGGTGAGTCATAAAAACAATGGAGCAAAGAAACTCACCATTCGGATCTGTCCAAGTTTCAGACAATGAAAACAAAATAAAGCAATTTCAATTAGTAAAAAAGTCCGAAAGCAGTATTTAAATAAAAACAAAACTGAAATCAAACTAGAAAATCCAATGAATTTCAGAAAAGCCCAAATTAAAAATTTGACCAAAATCTTAGAATTGGAAGATTGAAAAGCGATTCAACACAGACCATTCATCCAGTTTTTTAGAGGCTGGAAATGGTAGGCAGTGCGATGGTGTTGCACAGTTTGAGAAACTGTATTCAACTCGTTCAACTCCACGTTGTAGATAACGTGGGAAGCTTTGCTCACAGGCAAAACGCAAATAATCCAGCAGAGCCATGCCAGTGCAATGGAAAAATAATTAGTTCTTGCCATTGGGAAAATCCAATCCAGAACACACAGAGCTTGAGAGTCTCCTGCTCTATATATATTGAGCAGGGTGAAACAAACAAATATCAAAACTCTCACATGCGGAGGGTGAAACAAACAAATATCAAAACTCTCACATGCGGAGGAGTCCATAAATAGATTAATTTAGGAAAAAAGCGATACAAACAAATATCAAAACTCTCACATGCGGAGGAGTTCATAAATAGATTAATTTAGGAAAAAAGCGATTGGTGCTAAGTTTAGTTGGAACAGTTTGCTCCTCTAAATATAGTAATAAAGTCTAACCATCCAACGCCACGCCCAATCACGTTAGAGTCATCCAATTAGGCGCCTTCTACAAATTTAGTTGCACTTTTCGTGGAGTTACTCTTTTAATAATAAGAATGTGTAGTACTTTTCTTCGAGTTACTCTTTTAATAATAAGGATATAGTTGGACTTTAGGTTTATAATGTAGGGGTTAAGATAGGGATAAAATATTTAGAATTAATTAATTTTTTTTTTGATAAATAGTATTTTTTAGTTTGTAAATTTAAGGGTGTCTTAAGGATAAGTTTAAGAAATTTAGTTAGACATTTTTTTCATATTTAAATTTATAACCACTCATAGCAATATACTTTATTGTGAATAAAAGAAAAGCATTAGATTTAATCTTTAAAACTTAAGGTTCATTAAAGAAAGGGTAAATTATTGAAGAAGTAGCTTTTTAGCTTTTTTAGGGTAATTTTTTTTTTTTTTTTTAATTAATTTAGAAAAGAAAAGTATACAACTGTCTACTAATGTTAAGTAGGAGATAACCAGTGCTTCGACTTCACCCTAAGATGACCAGACTCCAAACAACCATCACTGATAATTCGACCATGGAGATTTTTTTTTCAAAATTGACAATTCCACTGTCATAACCAAAAAAACCCAACTCGAACAATCCACATTCAAACTTATCAACTACTGGAAATTTCAAAAAACCAAAAAACCAAACAAATTACAGGAACCCATTAAGCTTTGCAAAGGACTCAAAGTCCCATATCCATTCGAAGCCTCCAATCACCATTAAACCAAACATTTTCTGTAGATACTCCATTGTAACAACAACAATTATCCGGTGGTGCATGAGAGCCGTCTCGCTCAAGTCCAAGAGGAAGGGATAAAACTTAACAGCCTCATTGGTATTTCGCAAGAGCTCCAAATCATTTGGACGCAGGATCTCGGTGCCTAAAATTGTCGCCTTCAAAACCTCCTCCACACCACCTACCAAATCCTTCCTAAACAACCTCACCAACATCTCCTTCACCTCCAGCTTAGGAACACGACTGTCAAGTAGAGAGGCCAAAAACCTCGAGGAGACATGCACATCGTTCCTCTCATACTCCTTTCTCTCAAGATGACCAATGCCCAAAATAATTTTGACCACCACAACTGTGAGAGGGTTGATGTTGAGCAAAATTCACCTCAACCTCCAGACCTTTATCTCTTGAAACACAACCTGCCTCAACATCGCCTTCAAAGAAATGGGAGTGTTTGCTCCAAATCATGCCAAACCCTCCATCGAGACTTCTATGATAAACTTCGAGCACCCAACCATTGTTACCCATAGACGACACTAGAAGCCGAGCTATGAACACCAATCAACCACCACCATTAACAAAGCAACAATAACCAAGAATGCGTTATTACTTTGTACATACCAACTCCACTCATTAATAAAGCCCGCGTTCGTCTAGCAATGCTATCATCACACAAACAAGGAATCATTAGCAAGTAAGCAAGTTGTCCTTGCAACATAAATTTCGTCCTACAAACCCTTCTTCGTATACGAAGCCTTCATTAAAGAAAGCGCTTAAACTGACATCCTTTAATGCTTGTACTTGGCTTGAGTGACCTCTCCACCCTTCCACTCTACAAAGCCTTCAACTTCCACCTCAACAATAAGCACCCCTACATGGATGCCACTCACCTCGGCCCGTTAGAAGCCCTCTGCCAGCATGGAGGGCCACCCTCCCATCCACCCACTTTTTTAGGGTAAATTATTGAAAAAGTAGCTTTTAGCTCTTTTTTTTTAGACTATGTCGGGTATCGGTCCCCCTATAAACTGCAGTGTGCTTGGTAAGCTTTTTTTACGTGACCGGTGGCGTTGGTACGATATGACCTTTGGTACCATGGGTTTGGGGGGGAGACTAGACCTCGTGACCTCTTGCCTGCAACAGGATGCTCTAGCTAATCGAGCTAGCCCCCCTACACCATTGAAGAAGTAGCTTGATTACAATATTGAGATACTATTAAATATTTCAAAATGTATATAATATAACACATAACCTCTCATAGAAAAATACTATTTGCGAAAAAAAACAAAAAAAATTGGTTCCACCTTTAAAACTTGAGGCCCATTAAAAAAATGAAGTGTTGAAACTCAACCTTAAAGTATTTTTAATTGTAGTGGTAAATAGTAAGTAATATTTTAAAATATTTTTTTAGGTAAAGTAATTAAACAACAACAACTAGATAGAATTAAGACATGTAGTTGTTTAAATTAAAGTGTTGAAATAAATATGAAAATTTAATATATGAAATAAAATCATTTAGTTGGGAGTATGATGCAAATATGATGTGATAAATGTTTGGAAATTATTTTTTAATGTGCAAACAAATTAGGAATGACTATGCAAATGCTTTTGGATTTGAAAACCCATTCTCTATCATAGTGGGTCACTTCTACAACTACATAAGGTAATCACATGAAATGTGAATCTAATCCAAGTCCATATTTCTAAACTTTAGTATGTGGATCTAATCTTTTGTAAACTATAATATTTTCTTTTTAGTTCCCTTGAATTCTTGAGGCATGCTTTTGCTGATTGATAATGTTTATGAACACTTTTAAGGAGCTTGCTAAGCAAGAATTGATTCTCCAAGGGTCAAACCCGTAGATGAATTGGTTTAACAAAAATGAAAAAATATCTAAGACAACAAATAGGACCATGTAGATAATATCCTAGTTATTGATACAAGTAGGTAGTGTAGTAATGAATGCTCTATTTTAATGTTAGACACTCTTTGAATGCTCTCTAGGTACTAGTTGCCAAACATTTAAAATTGAACTAGGTTTTGTCCTTAAATACAAACCTTAAAAGTAGCAAGTGAAATGTTTTGCACTTAATGTTTGCACATAATGATTACTAGGAAGGGATAGATGGGCCCCAAATTGAATTTAAATTTTAAAAATTTTGGGTTCATTTTTGTAAATTGTGTAATCAACTTGAATCATTTGTACAAATGATGGATCCAAACTTGGGTGGGAAATGGAAAAACCTATTGAAAATGAAGGTAATATTGTAGCTTAAAACTTGTAAAACTATGAGACTGTAGATCTAATTATGTGTTCTTTGTCACAATTCTTTGTGTATGATTAATCTGTTTAGATCAATTTTACCAATTGTAGAAACAGACAAAAGATTGTAGAAGAATGAGACAAGAAGATAAAAGTGACACAACTATATGTGGAGAAACCCTTTCTGGAAAAAAACTTCATTAGAATTAATAGTGCTTGTATTATTTAACCTTAGAACAAGATTACAATAATATTGTATCAATCCTTGATTGATATGCTTCCTTTCCTTCAATAATCCTTCTTCACAACCTGCAATAAACTCTCATGGAGCTCTCATACACTTGCTACAATTAATAGACAATAATATGAGCATGTAAAACTCATAAGAGTTGTACAATACAAGAGCATAAAGCTCCTCACAAAAATCTACGCCTAGATTGGGCAAGTAGAGTTCCACAATGTAATCTTCATTTTCAACACTTGGGCTAAGCTAGATCGGTGCCTTTGGGCCGAGGCTGTAAGTACTTGTTATTTAATCAATAGATCTCCTAGTTCATCTATTGAAGATAAAACCCCTTATGAAATTTGGTTAGGTAGGAAACCTAGTGTTGCACATTTAAGGATCTTTGGTTGTGAGGCTTTTGTTCATGTGCCTAAAGAAAAGTGGTCTAAGTTGGATCCAAAAGCACAAAAATGCATATTCATAGGTTATGGTGAAAATGTAAAAGGTTACAAGCTTAGGAACCCTCTAACCTGGAAAATTACTTTATCTAGAGATGTGATTTTCAAGGAATTTAGATCTTATACAGGAGAAGAACAACCAAAGGAGAAGGATACTTCTCGAATAGTGCATTTTGAGATAAATATTGAGAAGCATGAAGATGCAAATGTTGAAGAACAATTGGATGGATTGGATGGGGAGAGTTCACAGAGTTTTGAGATAGATGCTCATGATGAGCATATTGAGGAACAAGAAGAACCTTCTTTGAGAAGATCCACAAGACAACGAAATCCCATTGATAGGTATAGCCCACCTGATTTCCATTGTATATTTTCTTTGATGAGTACTAATGATGAACCTAGATCTTACAGGGAAGCTTTGTCTTCAGATGAGAACAAGCTTTGGTCACAAGCTATGCATGAGGAAATGGTTTCCTTGGATACTTGTGACATATGGGATCTTGAGAGTTTTCCCAAAGGAAGAAAGGCCATTGGTTGTAAATGGATCTTTAAAAAGAAAATTGGAAAAAATGGTAATCTCGAAAGGTACAAGGCTAGATTATTAGCCAAGGGCTATTCCCATAGAGAGGGAGTTGAATTTAATGAAATCTTCTCTCCTATTGCTAAATTAACTTCAATTAGATTCTTTTTATCTATTGTCACTGCTTATAATTTTGAGATAGAGCAAATGGATGTGAAAACTGCTTTCTTACATGGGGATCTTGATGAGGAGATTTATATGAAGCAACCTGATGATTTTGTTGTAAAAGGAAAAGAAGAATTGGTTTGCAGGTTAAAGAGATCTTTATATGGATTGAAACAGTCACCTAGAATGTGGTACCAGAAGTTTGATGCTTTTGCATTGAAAATTGGTTATGTTAGGAGTGAGGAAGATCATTGTGTTTACACAAAATTTATTGATGATCAAATTTTAATTATTATCTTGTATGTTGATGACATGTTGTTTATTGGTAAAAATAAGGTAATGATCAAAGAATTGAAAGAAAAACTCTCTAGCACATTTGAGATGAAAGTTCTAGGGGCTGAAAAATATATCCTTGGTATGGAGATCAGGAAAGATAGAGGTAACAAAAAGCTTTTCTTAAGTCAAAGTAACTATGTTGATACTATTTTGAAATGGTTTAACATGCAGGATAGTAAACCAATTAATATTCCTTTACTAGTTGGCACAAACTTAAGTTTAGACTTGGGTCCTAAATCTGATTTTGATCATGAGGAAATGTCTGAAATTCCATATGCTAGTATAGTTGATAGTTTGATATATGCAATGGTTTGTACAAGACCAGATATAGCCCAAGTAGTGGGAGTTCTAAGTAGGTTTATGTCTAACCTTGGTAAAGAACATTGGACTTATGTTAAGAGGGTGTTTAGATATTTATGAGGTACTTTTGATTACTGTTTTGTTTATCATGGTGCTAATGATATTGATATTATGCACGAATCATTGGACATATAGGGTTTTGTTGATTCAGATTGGGTAGGAGACCTGGACAGTCGAAGGTCGACAAGTGGCTATGTGTTTACTTTGTTTGGAGTTGCGGTTAGTTTGATGAGTAGGAGGCAGCCCACGGTTGCTTTTTCCACCATAGAAGTAGAGTACATGGCTGCTACACATGCCTCTAAAGAGGCAATTTGGTTATAGAGACTTGGGAAAGGTATTGGTTTTAATTGCAAGCAAATTAGACTTGAATGTGATAGTCATAGTACTATTTGTTTAGCCAAAAATTCTATGTATCATGCTCGTACTAAGCATGTTGATGTTCAATATCACTTTGTGTGAGAAATGGTTGAGAGTGGGAAGGTATTGATTGAGGAAGTTGACACTTTGATCAATGCTGTAGATTATCTGACGAAAGCAGTTCCTACAGATAAGTTCACTTGGTGCAGGAAGGCCATTGGCCTTGAGTCCTGTACTTGATTTATAATAATGATTCCTTGTTTAGAATAATTGAAATGTATAATGTCAAGTGGGAGAATGTTGGGAATAGGATGCCATTTAATTGCAATCCTAAACATATTTCATGTATCTCCTAAGTCCTTGGAAAGTGTTCCCTAACACTAGGATTAGAAAGAGATTAAATTCAAATGAAATGAACATGTAAATTGACATTTGTGATTATTCCTAAATGATAGGAACATGTGGGGATGTCCAAGAAGAGCTCCTACAAGATAGGAGCACATGGGGCGCCCACATTGAAGGTGGAACCCACCTTGCTTTAGTTAACTGTTTGGAGGATTGATAACACTTCAGTAATGCATGTTTTGATCCTAAAAATTAGGGATTTATATTTACATGAGTGGAGTTTAGTTCAGTTCAGTATTAATTCAGTTTAGTTTAGTTTAGTTTGGTTCAGTTCAGTTCAATTATGGTTTAGTTATCTTCAGTTGCATGTAGTTATTTTGAGTTGAATGCTAGTTGTCTTGAGTTGACTTGAGTTGCATGACTAATGACTTCAGTTGCATGAAAAATAATAGGTGGATACTTTTAGTTAAGTGGGGATGATCAATCATGCATAATGTTTGCATGAATTGGTGGAGAGATATGTTTCAGTTAACTAAGATTGACTTGGGTCCACCTTGGGTGCCCAAGTTGGCATCTTTCAATTAACACCTTTTGCATGAGAAGATATTTACAAGGCTTAGTCAAGTGGGCCCATTCTTGGGTGCCAACTTTGAGGTGAAGTTTGCAAGATATTTTCTTGACCAAAGTTCAGTTAAGTGTTTAGTTTGGGGCACCTAAATTGAGGAAGACTTTGGTTTGACTTCATATTACACTGTGGAACTCTACTTTCCCAATCTAGGAATAGATTTTTGTGAGGAGCTTTATGCTCTTGTATTGTACAACTCTTATGAGTTTTACATGCTCATTATTGTCTATTAATTGCATCAGGGGAATGAGAGTTCCATGAGAGCTTATTGCAAGTTGTGAAGAAGGATTGTTGAAGGCAAGGAAGCATATCAATCAAGGATTGATACAATATTATTGTAATCTTGTTCTAAGGTTAAATAATACAAGCACTATTGATTCTAGTGGAGTTTTTTCCTGAAAGGGTTTCTCCACGTATATGCTATGTCACTTCTATCTTCTTGTCTCATTCTTCTACAATATTTTGTCTCTTTCTACAATTGGTAAAATTGATCTAAACAGATTAATCATACACAAAGAATTGTGACAAAGAACACTTAATTAGATATACAGTCTCATATTTTTACAAGTTTTAAGCTACAATATTAGCTTCATTTTGAACAAAACTGAGGATGAAGAATTATCCCTAGGAGTGAGTGCATAAGAAATTAAGTAAGGCTTAGGTTGTGTGTTATCTTTTTGGAAAAAAAAAATGTGCCACTAGTACACTTATCATTGCACATAGGTCAACCAAGTCAAAGAGATCCTAAAATGAAGGAGAAAGTACAAGGTATGCATTTTTTCAATTACATTTTGCTCTTACTTTGATGTGCATACATACTACTACCATAGTAGTATGGTTGTCAAAGTATAATTAAGCAGCCAACATGAAAGAAAATTTATTCTAAAACATAAAGAAAGATATAGATATGGATGTGGATGCCACTCCTTAGTACATACTTAGTTGAAATGAGTGCTCCATCTTAGAAATAAACACACTATAAAAAATAAAATAGTAGCATCATATCTAGGCATTTAAAATAAGGACATGTTGTCTATACTAAAAATTATAAAAATAAAAAGAGATAAAGGGTAAGAGATATTCCACTACAGTGAAATACAGATACAATTGGGAGCAATAATATCAGTAGATACTATTTTAAGTAACCAGAGGGATATGTTAGCATCTTAAAAATGAGAAAAGTTTGATATTAAATATATCCATATACAAAAAATTAATGTCAATGACCTTGTATGCCTCCCTTCAATTACTTGTATGCAAAGAATGTAACTAATTTAGAAGAAAAATATAAAATATTTGTTAAATGGTGTAACCTAAGAAATATTCATAATAAAAACCCCCATTATGCCCCTCACCACCCATAGGAATATAAAACTAGCATCATGTGACACCATAAAGAGTAAACTAAGGTATGATTATGAAAGCACATATAATGGTAGGTATCAAGGCATTACCAGTGTTATCTCCACATAGGTTTATAAATGAAAATAGTCATGAATGATAGATAAATGATCTTGTAAACATATAGACAAGTGTGAGGTATCATCTAGATAAGCATTAAGAAAAATTATAATCACCATAAACATGCTATCATAAAATATAAGCATGGCTAGTGTAATCATGAATAACCATAGAATCATAATATGTGAGCATGGTAATCATGGAACATCCTACAATTATCATAAGAAAATATCATATTACTGAAGCATGTAATAAAAAAGTGCTAAGCATAATCATAATCATTAGAATCGTATGGAGAACCATGAAAGTGTATCATTAATATAGTAGAAAAAGTGGCCAATACCATAAAGGATATGCCCCCAAGAGAGTGATACCATCTAAATAATGTAATATATATGTATATATAAGTGGATCACAGAGGCCCCAAATATCAACCAATTATAGATTCCTCATCCATTCAGTCATCTTCATCCCAAATGTGTGGTTTGTAACCACCTTTGAGAAAGTGAATTTCATCATGATAAGATATAGAACTCATAGTAAATATACTTACTATATGTGGAATGGGTGCTACCCTTCTTAATCCATTACTCGTATTTTTTGGAGTAGAGTCCATGTGTGCCTTTGGAATATTTATATTTTTCTTTGGAACCCATGTGGAGGAAGTACTTTTAGAAGATATAACAATTGGATTTCCAAAATGTTTAACTCTCTTATTTTTATTTGTATTATAAGGATAGAAATTTCCTTGCAACTGTACCTATGAAGGATTATAAGTATCTTGTTATTGCTTTTCTTATGGTGGAGGAAAAGAATTATAAATGTTTTTCACATCTTGAAATGTCTTGGGAGGCAATGAAAAGGGTTTCATTTTCTCCATATTTTATTCTACAACTCTTTTTTGGGACCTTCAATCTAATTGCATATGGTATAACTTATTAATCTTATATCTTCACTCACATATGGCTTATTTAAGAGTTTATATGTGTACATCAAATTTGAAATGACTTGACTCAAAAATAGGTACATATGCATCTCTCTTTCTTTTGAAAAATTCGTCACCATGTACATATTTTAAGCATCAATGCTCGTCATGGATGAAATTTCCCTTAGTTGCTCAAATGTAGGGCCTTTCAAGTGATATAAAAGATATATTGAAAGTAACATGAAACAAAACTTCAACTTCCTTGAGCCCCAATCAAAGCTTGACAATATTATGCATCCTAAAGTAGCAATGAGGATACTATTAGTAATCTTTAATGAGATACCCAAAAGTTCATGTCAATAGATACTTGTACCAAAAATAGCATTACACTATCTCATATGAGATTATCCTATGTCGCAAAGGGTTTTGTAGTACCATACAAGGTAGTTCAACATCTAACAGAAACACATGAGAAGGTTGTTTTAAATTGCACACAACACTAAAGGCCTTGTAGTGCTACCTATGAGAATTAAAAACTTAGAAAAATTATAAAAGAGGTTTTATGATATTACATATGTCATTTGGGCAATTTTTGGACACATACATGGCTTATATATCATAGAAATAGCCTTAAATATACTATAATATGCGTAAATACTATATAAAAGAGTAACATATCATAAAAGACAAGTTAAAATAATTAGAATAAGATGCCTAAGTGTATTATGAAAGGATATGAGGGAAAATCATGATGAGAAGGCATTAAGACACTATATAAGGAAGGGAAAGTGGTAGATAAGAGAAGGAATCATATGAGATATTTAAGAGATAAACGAGTCCAAAAGAATAAAATATAGAGAAGAGACAATGTAATGATGAAATATGATTTATTAGAGTACTTATAAAGAGAATGTAATGTGAACATGAAGAAGACAATAAATACTTGATTATACCAATGTGTGAATAATGTATGAATGCAAGTATATTTTCTTTTATTTATTATATAATCTTACCATATATAATATGATCTTCCTTCTGCATCACATGGAATTAAATACAGTTCTACACATAGATAAGTCAAAGTCTACATGTATCCCCAATCTCATTTTATTCTTGTCATTTTTTAATATATTAAAAAAATATTTGCCCCCTTGGCAATGCAGA
This sequence comes from Sequoia sempervirens, assembly GCA_007258455.2. Lineage (NCBI taxonomy): Eukaryota > Viridiplantae > Streptophyta > Pinopsida > Cupressales > Cupressaceae > Sequoia > Sequoia sempervirens. The sequence goes on from VDFB02281492.1 coordinate 1,075,503,619, forward strand.
TTTTCCCTAGGTGTAGGAATATGATCTACTAGAATAAAGTGAAAGCGGTTGTCTTCATCTTATGAATCTAGGGTCTTCCTAATTGTAAATTATAGACAATACATCCTTTTTATTGATATGGGACTTGATGGGAACCATCTTCAAGGTCCAAGGGTGATTGTGAAAGTGATTTTCATGATTGTGGTGGCCTTTAAAATTGTAAGATAATGTTGTTGAGATTTGACATTGGTGGTGAATATTGCTCTAGGTAATTTGATGAATTTTCTAAGCATATAGGTATTGTTTAACAAAAGACTACACCTCACACTCCCCAATAAAATGGGGTAGTAGGGTAAAAGCACAAAGTTATGTCACATTTTTTAAAAAGAATTGACCAATATTGGTCCACATTTTAACATAAGTCACTAAAAAGTGACATATATGTTTTGAAATGGTGTAAACTATTAGAATATTCATTTTTAACTTGTATTTTATGTTTGTATTTAAAAAAATATTTGAATATTTTTTTTTGTAAAATTGACACTATAATTTAGTTGATGTTGAAAAATGAAGTTAAATGGGATGCCCCTCTTTATATAGTAAATTTTCTTTTTATCTTTCAATTTTTTTTGTGTATTTATAAGTTAAAATTTTAGTGCATGGATTTATTTTTTCTCAATTTTGATAAATACATTTTTAAATAAATATTAAAATATACATGTATTGAAAACACATCTGTTCTCATGGGGCACCATCTTTTGTCTTAATTATTTATCCAAAATAGAAAAAAAATACCATCTTCACATAGAATCTTTTATCTAGTGCACCATATTTTTTTCAAAAAAAATAAATTTTAATATTTTTTAAAAAATGCATTAAATTTTAATATTTTTTCTTGATAAGATAATCAACCTTATATTTTGGTGCTAATAACCTACTTTTAGTAAAAATAAAAAATAAAAAATAAAAAATAGTTAAATTATCAAAACTATATATATTTGAAAAGTAAACTTATATATCTACAAAAGGGTATTTAAAAAAATGCTATGTACATGAATATGAGTTGTTAAAACATCATTTTTTTTGAATAATTTTATTTTTTTTGGTAAATTTACCTCAAAGTGGTGTTACATATGCATTTAGTGAACACTTTTATTTTGAAAAGTTGTGGCCATATCTAATTTAGTTACAATGAATCTAGCTAGATCATATATTTGACCACAATTAATTTTTAGTTAGAAATACTTAAATTCACTTATGCTGATAAGTTGACTGAAAGTGTGACACAACTTAGTACTTTTACCTAGTAGAAAGAATGAATTGAACCTTAATGGAAAGAGCTAGAATTATATGCTAAGTGGTATGTAGCTAGATGACTGCTTTTGGGAAGAGGTTGTAAGTAGTACTTGTTATTTATAAATTGATCTCCTAGTTTAGCTCTTGTTGATAAAAAAATATTATGAAGTGTGGACAAATAAGAAGCCTTTAGTTTCACATTTAAAAATATATGTTTGTGAGGCATATGTTCGTGTGCCTTAGAAAAAAATCTAAATTAAATATAAAATCTAAAAAATGTATCTTCATTAGTTATGCTAAGCATGTTAAAGGTTATGAATTTTAAAATCCTTTAACAAAGAAAATATTTTTTAGAGATGTATTTTTTTGGACTTTAGAGTTTATTTGAAAGTGAAAAAAAATCAAAAGAAAAAGATAGTTCAAACAAAGTGCACTTTGAGAAAAAAATTAGAAAAGTGTGAAGATGCACATATGGAAGATAGTTAGATGAATCAAAGGATGGAGAAGAAGAAGAGTGTTTAAATGATGATGTATACAGTAATCACATAGAAGAGGAGGTAGAGCACATTACTCCTACCTCAAAGTGATCTATAAGAAAACATAATCTAATTGTTAGGTATAACCAACCAAATTTTTTCCGTGTATTTGATTTGTTGAGTATTAATGATGAACTTAGATAATCAAGGAGGATTTCTCTTTGGAGGATAGTGAATCTTGGATATAGACCATGCAAGAGGAGATGATGGCCTTGGATATTTATGACACATGGGATCTTAGTTAATTTTCTCAAGGGAAGAAAGCCCATTGGTTGCAAGTGTGTATACAAGAAGAAACTTAATGTAGAAAGTTGGTTATAGTAGTATAAGGATAGTCTAGTGGCCAAGAGCTACTCTGAGAGAGAGAGAGAGAGTGTGTAATGCCCTGTCATAATAACCTAAGGAATGTTGCAATTGTGTATAATAGTGAAATATTTTTTTTTTTAAGTATTAATATTAAGTTAATTAGTTGCATACATTCATTAAGTTACGCGATGTTACACTACTTGAGTTTCCATAGACGACTTTATTATTTAGCATTGCACATATTAATTAATCATAAACTTAAAAATAAGCATTGCATAACATTTGAAATTCCATTCAAGATAGTATAAAGTACAAACATGTTTCTTACATTGCATTTGATAAGACATTACAATACTCATTCATCTGATGAGGTAGATCAAATAATAGTTACAATTTACATTTACAAATGTTCACCTCATAAACAATTGAGGGATGTTTTACAATACAAGTTTTACAATAATGCAATAAAGAAAATACATCTGTAGCCAAGTACGAGCTCTCCATCCATGAAGCTCGCGATGCCATGATCATAAACTGGGGACCCAACGGAGTAAGGTGCACGTTCCACCCAACCATGTGGTACCCGTAGGTCCACCCCCCGTTCTAGGAGATAGTAATATGGTTACCTAGACATAATCTACTAACCCTAGACACAAGTACATAACTAACTAATGGTTACATTGCTTCCAGATTTAAGACAATCGAATGTACTAAGTACACAAGGTTAACTGTTATTTTAGGTGGAGTGTCATCACAATATTGCAAAGTTACCCTGGTGTTTCTTCCTAGGTTCCGGCCCCCAACTTGGGTTACCCTGGTAACCTCTTACGAAACTCGGCCCCATTTGCAACAATTGCGGAATCGAATGTCTTTTGAAGAAACAAGACATCGATTTTCCATTCCAGGCCTTCTCATCTTATACTCAAGACTGAACTAGCTCAAGAGTCATTAAGTGAGGTATAAACATCTTGTTAAAGATTTTAATTCTAACTACTGTGTTGTTTAGTTATCACTGACTTACTAACTCTTTGTAAGTTACCCTGACACCACTTTGTGTGTCGGCCCTTACATAGAGCCACTCCCCTAAACATAACATAGGAATTCTAAGTTCTCTATCTAGGGTAGACAAAATGCACAAAATTCAACATATAATACCAGATATACCACAATGGACATCACAATCTGTTCACAAAAATCAGGTGCACTACCCTAGTTTGTTCAAACACATGAAACCATAGTCAAATTTACTCCCTTGAAGAGACTGCAACTGGAAGACTTGAAATCACGTAAAGATAAATCCCCCCTTTTACCTAATAAAAATTTAAAACAACTTAAAGCGAATACACGTCTATCATTGGGATATATTAAATCCAGTCATTCAATTAAAAGAGAGAAAGTATCTATTTCTAATTTTTCCTTTACTTAACAACAGTTTTCAATACATTTAATAAATATACTCGTTGAAATCATTATATGCATAACTATTTAAATACAAATAAATTCTTATTTCTCATTTGCCCAAAATAAACTTTTCCACATTATTATTTTAATCAAATATTCTCAATAACAAATGTATATACATAATACATATATATATATATATATATATATATATAAATATATATATATATATATATATATAATATACAAATATATATAATATATTAAATAAAATACGAAAACCCTAAATCGGATTTCAAAATCGAAATACAGTAAAATCGAAAATCTCTGTTTAACACAAAACGACTGCATTTTATACAGCCACGACTGTGTACATAGAGTACACAACCTGCAGCTGTGTGTGTATGTGCAGCCCTCCCCGTATGGGGAGGCGGTTGTGAGACAGCCGCGCGCTGCCTGTGAGGGCAGCGCCGGCTGCCTCCACAGCCGTCGCCCCATATGGGGGTGACTGTGGGGTAGCCCACGGCCCCCTTCCATATATCCATACATATACATTGAAATTTATTTCAAACAAATAAAACAGTCAATAGTTTTGCGAATTTCGAATTCGCGATTTCTAAATTTAATCCGAATTAAAATAAACATAATCGCCAGTACGACGATTCCACAACTAAAATTCATAAATTTATAAAATAATCTCTTTCACAATCCAATTTATTTATGACGTTAAATATATATATACTAATATATATATATATATATTTAACAAATATCAACAGGGTTTTTTTTTTTTAACAGAGAATAAAGAAATTTCTTCAGAAGTTCAACGGGGTTTCAAAAGGGAAATAGGGAAAACTGTAAAATTTTCACAGTACGAATGAAATTTATTTTCCAAATGAATTCTAATTTTTAATTCTAGAAATATAAATTTCATTTTCCCATATATCAATAATTTCCCTTCACACAAACTCATTTTTCCAGAAAGAAAATCTATTGTAGTTTTTTTTTTAAAATTCAATAAATCTTAACAGAGAATAGACAGTAAATAATATTTCCCGAGAAATACATAAATTTTAAGAACAAGTAACTTTCTTTTCTCAGACATTCTTTTTCAAATACAAATAAAACAAATAAAACAAGGGAAATACCTGTAACTTGAAAATTGCCTGTAGAAAAAAGAGCCTCTGTTGCCTGTAGCGTACAATCCTCCAAAGCTTCTCCAGAAAAACCCCAAATCCATAGGAAAGCTATAACCAACACAAAGAACTTCCCACCAAAGGGATCTTCCACAAATATACAACCAAAATAGAGGAAGTAACAACTTCTTTAAAATTGATTTTTACACAGCAAATTATTCTTTCTTTTTTTCCCGTGAAGAAAAATTGATAACCCTTATGTGTTTTCCCAGATCCAAAATAACCTCCGGAAAATTCCTCAACAAAACACAATAAATGCAACTGACACACTTGTCGAGAAGAACAAAATATCTTTTAACCACTTCTCGGCAATCTTGCCTTTCAAAATTGCATGCATTTTATTTTATTTTAAATTTCCAATTTCCAAAATACCAAAATTCATTTACAAATAAAATGCCACTTCCAATATAATATTTAATTTCAAATTTTAAATAAAATCTATTCACACATTTAAAACAATTTAAATTTAATTAATTAATTTATTTAATTAAATAAATTTAATCTCTAAGATCAAATTATTTAACCAAACAAACTAATTAATTTACTAAATAACATGTAAAACCTTATTGTTAACATTTAAAAATTAATTTAAATAACAATAAATTAAAACATAATAAACTATTATTAAATAACAAAATTTTCCTTTTCAAGCAAATAATCCAAAGAGAACAATACAAGACAATCTATGACTCTGAACTAAAACAGACGATGTACTATGACCGGGTTATAGACTAGACTAGGATGAACCATGCTACTACCTCCCAATCAACATTTCTGTTGAGTCTTGACACGCTCAGACCTAAGTAACCAGGTGGAGTCGGTGTCATGTACCTGCAATCCTGCAACCAAGCAATAACATGCATATATATATATATATATATAAACCATTGTACAGGCACACCGTGCGGAGAAAATCACGGACATCACAGGGCACTCGCAAGCGAGTGATGCAATTCCGTTCTCCACACCAATACACGTCACATCAGACTGACGGATTAAATAACAGTTAGTCCATCATAAACATGTACATAGCAATAATCATTTGAAAGAAAACATCTACGCTATCTCAAAGCATATTAGAAATCAAATATCACCATACAATGTATCATCATGTCACTAAGTGAATCCACTGTCGCTCAAAACCAACGATCAAAATATCCAAACAAAGTACCATAGTCTAACAGTGTAAAAACATATCAGCAGAAAACATAAGCATAAATGGAGGGGTACTACATCCTCCCCCCTTAGGATCAGGCTTGCTCCTGAAAGCCTGTGAACAGATAGGGATAAACTTCCCTCATGCGTGTCGCATCCTCCCAAGTAGCAGAAGCCTCATGGCTAGGATCCCATTGGACCCTCACCTGATCAACGTCTTGACCCCTGAGACCGAGCCTCCGGCGCTGTAGAATGGCCACGGGCTCCAAACCCAGCTGCCCGTCCTCTACCTGTAACGCATTCCAATCAAGCACATGAGAAATGTCAGGATGATATGGGCTAAGAATTGATACATGAAAAACATCATGAATACGTGACAAACTGGGTGGTAAGGCGAGTCGATACGCCACAGGACCAATTCTCTCTAAGATCTCAAATGGCCCAATGAAACGAGGCGCAAGCTTAGAGCCTTTTCCATAACGGATTGGACTCTTTCGCGGTCGCACTCGAAGAAACACTCTATCTCCGACTGCAAATTGTCGGTCTATTCTATGCGCATCGGCATACTTCTTTTGCCTATCCTGTGCTGCTATCAGATGTTCTCTAATACGGTCAACCTGTTGCTCCATGTCTCGAAGCATCTCAGGTCCAGGTAATACTCTATCCTCAAGTCGATCCCAACTTAGTGGAGTTTGACAAGGACGACTGTATAATGCCTGAAATGGTGGCATACCTATGGAACTCTGATATCCGTTATTATAAGCAAATTCTACTAAGTACAAATAATCCTCCCAACATGATTGTTGGTCCATTACGTACATTCTAAGCATATCCTCTAAAATTTGGTTAACTCTCTCCGTTTGTCCATTGGTTTGAGGATGATACGCTGAACTAAAGTTCAACTGTGTACCTAGAGCATGTTGTAATGAAGTCCATAGGGTTGAAGTGAATACAGGATCTCTATCAGAAATAATCCTACGAGGAATTCCATGTAATCTAACGATGTCCTCCATGAATATCCTAGCTATGTATGAAGCATTGTAAGATGATCGTACAGGTGAAAAATGAGCTACCTTAGTCAATCGATCAACAGTTACCATAATGGCATCATGTCAACGTGATGACGTAGGTAATCCTACAATAAAATCAACAGATATAATATCCCATTTCCATTCAAGAATGAGATGTGGCTGCAATAATCCAACGGGATGTTGATGCTCAGCTTTGACTCACTGGCATTCAAGACATCTCAATACATAATCAGCAATATCACGTTTCATACCAGGCCAAAAAAACAATTGCCGAAGATCGGCATGCATTTTCTTAACACCTGGATGAGCTGAGTATGGAGCTCGATGAGCTTTAGACATAATTAATGTATGAAGACCCTCAAAATGTGGTACATAGATGCGACCTAAATGTCGTAATATACCATCTGGTTCAAGGACATACCCTACAAATCGACCTTCTAAAGGTCTACCAGATTCAATCTCTGACCTTACTTCCTGATACAATCTATCAATAGGAAGTGCTGCTAGTATTTGACCTCTCAAATCTACTTCAAGAGTAGTAGCAGAGATCTCATGTCGACGATGACTAAGAGCGTCAACCACTACGTTCTCTTTACCCTGAACATATTTCACTTCAAAATTGTATTCGCACAAGAACTCCATCCATCGTCTTTGTCTAGCATTCAAGTTAGGTTCCGTAAAAATGTATTGTAGACTATGATGATCAGTATGAAGTTCGAAATGATGACCTAATAAGAAATGCCTCCATCGAACTAATGCATGCACTACCGCAGCTAGTTCTAAATCATGTGTGGGATAGTTTAATTTGTGATTCTTGAGCTTGCGAGACTCATAAGCAATCACACGCCCATCTTGCATCATAACTGCTCCCAAACCCTCTAAGGATGCATTCGTGCATACTACAAAATCCTTAGTAGGATCAGGAACAATCAGTATAGGCGCATTAGTCAACTTTTCTTTAAGTGTCTGAAAAGCCAACTGACACTGCTCTGTCCAAACAAACTTCTTCCTTTTTCTCTAAAGAGAAGTAATAGGATGACCGATTCTAGAAAATCCCTCAACGAACCACCTATAGTAACCAGCTAGACCCATAAAACTACGCACTTCACCTACATTAGTAGGCGCAGGCCAATCCACAATAGCTTGAATCTTTGAAGGATCCACAACAATACCTTTTCGAGAAATCACATGTCCAAGGTATTTTACTTCAGTTTGAAAGAAGTCACACTTCTTCAGGTTCGCATACAATTGATTTTCCCTTAAACATTGCAATCCCTGCCTCAAGTGTTCTTCATGTTCCTTCAAGTTTCTCGAATAGATCAAAATATCATCGAGAAATATAAGGACAAAGCGATCAAGGTATGTACGAAAAACACCATTCATTAAACTCATGAATACTGATGGTGCGTTCGTTAACCCAAATGGTACTACTGTGAATTCGTAGTGCCCATAACAAGTTCGAAAAGCAGTTTTATGAATGTCTGCTTCAGCTATTCGCAATTGATGGTAACCAGATTTCAAATCGATTTTAGAGAACACATTAGCTCCCTTGATTTGATCAAAAAGATCATCGATTCTAGGCAAAGGATAACGATTCTTAATCGTAACCTTGTTCAATTGACGATAGTCAATGCACAGTCTAAGTGACATGTCCTTCTTCTTTACAAAGATAATGGGTGCTCCCCAAGGGGAAACACTAGGATGAATGAAACCCTTTTCTAATAGTTCCTCTAACTGAATACGAAGTTCCTCTAACTCCTGAGTCGTCATTCTATATGGAGCTCAAGATATAGGCTCAGCTCCTAGAACTAGGTCAACTCTAAAGTCAATATCTCTCTTCGGTGGCATTCCAGGTATATCATCGAGAAACACGTCTACGAATTCCCTAAGAATAGGATGATCATCAAGAGATACCTCTTGACTCTCACCTTCTTCCAAATCCATAACTGTTGTTGCAAACAGTTGACAACCCTGACGAAGACATCTCTTTAATTGCATAGCAGATATCATCTGCAAAGAGATAGGTCTTTGGACACCTATAATTTCCACTTTTGCACCTAGATCATTAATGCAACTAACTGTCTTAAGTTGACAGTCAATCACAACATGATGAGATGCTAACCAATCCATACCTAAAACTATGTCATACGATCCTAAAGGTGTAACATGAAGATTTACTAAGGTAGTTAATGTACCAATTTTAAGTTCACAATTATGTACTAAGTTCTCTACCGCTACTTTCACCCCAGAGGCGAATTCAACCTGCCACTTACCACCTTGTTTTACCGCCACAAGACCACAACGGTCAACGATGGTCAGTGAAATAAAGGAGTCGATAGCTCCGGAATCAAAAAGAATGGAAACACTAACACCATGTAACCTACCTGAAGTCTCGACCACTGTGTTCTGGTGATCAGCTTGGCAGTCATTAACCACAACATATACTATATGTGATCATCCTACATCACCCACTGTAGGCTCTGAAACTGTAGGTTGAGGCCCAAAACCAGTAGAACCTCTCATCGGACACTGCCTAGCTATGTGTCCCTGCTGTCCACACGAGTAACAACCTGTGCCTCTACCGAATCCTCTGCCACCCGAAGGTACATTGGATTGCTGGAAACTACCTCTACTGATGGTAGACTGAGCACTCTGCGCAGGCTGATCCTGCCTATTGCGCTTGTTGCGCCACTAGTTGCGACCCTTTCCTGTTTGAGGACTATTACCTTGTTGTGGTTGTGGATTGTTATTCTTTTGAGGTGTACATTGTTACTGTTGCTGCCCACCCTTAGAGGGTGTCTGTTGGTTCCTAGAGGAACCTCCTGTCTGTGCCTGTCCACTCCGTGGATTAAAACCTGCTGCAGGAGCACTGCCAATCTGCACTCCTGTGTGACCACCTAACGCCATAACAAGGTTCTCTTCCACTATACGAGCCTTCTCCACCGCAACTTCCATAGTCTTTGGCTCAAAGACTCTGACACCACCACTAATGCGGGCATTTAAACCCCTGATGAAGTGCTGTACTATCATAGGCTCATCATCGCCAATATCGGCATACTGCTTGAGTTCATAGAATCTACGTTCATATTGCTCAACAGATAGAGCCAATTGACGTAGATCATGGAACTCGTCAGCCCATCGTTGCCTCCAATGTTCTGATAGGAACCGTGCTCTAAACCTCTCTAGAAACATCTCCCAAGACACTGACCCAATATCTAAGTGGAGCATCTGCTCCTCCAAGCGCCACCAAGTAGAGGTGAATCCTCTCAGATGCATAATAGCGCATCTCGCACGGGTATTGCTACCGTAAGGGTGCATGGCGAAGCATCTACCCAAATCCAGTAGCCAGGTCTCAGCCTCTAATCCACCTCCTGTACCATCAAAGGTAGGAGGGCGTGCCCTTAGTAAATCCCTCATGTGTCCTGCAATAATAGCATCCTGATGCACTGTATCATCTACTCTCCTAGGAGATCTATCTCTCTCTCTAACAACCTCCTGCTCAACTTCCTGTCTAGGTCCAAGTTGAGCTAGGACCTCCTCTAATAAAGGACGTATCTGTGAACCCTCTACTCTTGACTGTTCAGGATTCTATCCCTCATTCCTCTGATCTAACTGTTCTGCCTGATCACCGATGAGGGCTCAGAGGGGAGTAACCGTGAGGGATTGGCCCTTGGTCTCCACCTCACCTCTACCATGACCTCTTCCACCTCGCCAGGCATGTTCCTACACATAACAATAACGAGTCTTAGATACTAATCAACCAAGGCTAACAGATAGCGACACTATGTACTAGGTCAACCTAATGGGCTCGCGATTACCCAGAGCATCCAGTGTTTGTAACCTTGGCTCTGATACCAATCTGTAATGCCCCATCATAATAACCTAAGGAATGTTGCAATTGTGTATAATAGTGAAATAATTTTTTTTTAAAGTATTAATATTAAGTTAATTAGTTGCATACATTCATTAAGTTACGTGACGTTACACTACTTGAGTTTCCATAGACGACTTTAGTATTTAGCATTGCACATATTAATTAATCATAAACTTAAAAATAAGCATTGCATAACATTTGAAATTCCATTCAAGATAGTATAAAGTACAAACATGTTTCTTACATTGCATTTGATAAGACATTACAATACTCATTCATCTGATGAGGTAGATCAAATAATAGTTACAATTTACATTTACAAATGTTCACCTCATAAACAATTGAGGGATGTTTTACAATACAAGTTTTACAATAATGCAATAAAGAAAATACATCTGTATCCAAGTACAAGCTCTCCATCCATGAAGCTCGCGATGCCATGATCATAAACTGGGGACCCAACGGAGTAAGGTGCACGTTCCACCCAACCATGTGGTACCCGTAGGTCCACCCCCCGTGCTAGGAGATAGTAATATGGTTACCTAGACATAATCTACTAACCCTAGACACAAGTACATAACTAACTAATGGTTACATTACTTCCAGATTTAAGACAATCGAATGTACTAAGTACACAAGGTTAACTGTTATTTTAGGTGGAGTGTCATCACAATATTGCAAAGGTTACCCTGGTGTTTCTTCCTAGGTTCCGGCCCCCAACTTGGGTTACCCTGGTAACCTCTTACGAAACCCGGCCCCATTTGCAACAATTGCGGAATCGAATGTCTTTTGAAGAAACAAGACATCGATTTGCCATTCCAGGCCTTCTCATCTTATACTCAAGACTGAACTAGCTCAAGAGTCATTAAGTGAGGTATAAACATCTTGTTAAAGATTTTAATTCTAACTACTGTGTTGTTTAGTTATCACTGACTTACTAACTCTTTGTAAGTTACCCTGACACCACTTTGTGTGTCGGCCCTTACACAGAGCCACTCCCCTAAACATAACATAGGAATTCTAAGTTCTCTATCTAGGGTAGACAAAGTGCACAAAATTCAACATATAATACCATATATACCACAATGGACATCACAATCTGTTCACAAAAATCAGGTGCACTACCCTAGTTTGTTCAAACACATGAAACCATAGTCAAATTTACTCCCTTGAAGAGACTGCAACTGGAAGACTTGAAATCATGTAAAGATAAATCCCCCCTTTTACCCAATAAAAATTTAAAACAACTTAAAGCGAATACACGTCTATCATTGGGATATATTAAATCTAGTCATTCAATTAAAAGAGAGAAAGTATCTATTTCTAATTTTTCCTTTACTTAACAATAGTTTTCAATACATTTAATAAATATACTCATTGAAATCATTATATGCATAACTATTTAAATACAAATAAATTCTTATTTCTCATTTGCCCAAAATAAACTTTTCCACATTATTATTTTAATCAAATATTCTCAATAACAAATGTATATACATAATACATATATATATAAATATATATATACATATATATATAATATATATATACATATATATATATATAATATATATATACATACGTAAACCCTAAATCGGATCAAAATTAATACATAAAATTTGTTTAACACAAAATGACTGCATTTTATACAACCATGGCTGTGTACACAGAGTACACAGCTTGCGGCTGTGTGTGTATGTGCAGCCCTCCCCGTATGGAGAGGCGGCTGTGAGACAGCCGTACGCTGCCTGTGAGGGCAGCGCCGGCTGCCTCCACAGCCGTTGCCCCATATGGGGGCGGCTGTGGGGTAGCACACGACCCCCTTCCATATATCCATACATATACATTGAAATTTATTTCAAACAAATAAAACAGTCAATAGTTCTGTGAATTTCGAATTCGCGATTTCGGAATTTAATCCGAATTAAAATAAACATAATCGCCAGTACGGCGATTCCACAACTAAAATTCATAAATTTATAAAATAATTTCTTTCACAATCCAATTTATTTATGAGGTTAAATATATATACTAATATATATATATATATATATATATATATATATATAACAAATATCAACAAGGTTTTTTTTTTTAACAGAGAATAAAGAAATTTCTTCAGAAGTTCAACGGGGTTTCAAAAGGGAAATAGGGAAAACTGTAAAATTTTCACAGTACGCATAAAATTTATTTTCCAAGTGAATTCTAATTTTTAATTCTAGAAATATAAATTTCATTTTCCCATATATCAATAATTTCCCTTCACACAAACTCATTTTTCCAGAAAGAAAATCCACTGTAGTTTTTAAAAAAAAATTCAATAAATCTTAACAGAGAATAGACAGTAAATAATCTTTCCCGAGAAATACATAAATTTTAATAACAAGTAACTTTCTTTTCTCAGACATTCTTTTTCAAAAACAAATAAAACAAATAAAGCAAGGGAAATACCTGTAACTTGAAAATTGCCTGTAGAAAAGAGAGCCTCTGTTGCTTGTAGCGTACAATCCTCCAAAGTTTCTCCAAAAAAACCCCAAATCCATAGGAAAGCTATAACCAACACAAAGAACTTCCCACCAAAGGGATCTTCCACAAATATACAACCAAAAGAGAGGAAGTAACAACTTCTTTAAAATTGATTTTTACACAGCAAATTATTCTTTCTTTTTTTCCCATGAAGAAAAATTGATAACCCTTCTGTGTTTTCCTAGATCCAAAATAACCTCTGGAAAATTCCTCAACAAAACACAATAAATGCAACTGGCACACTTGTCGAGAAGAACAAAATATCTTTTAACCACTTCTCGGCAATCTTGCCTTTCAAAATTGCATGCATTTTATTTTATTTTAAATTTCCAATTTCCAAAATACCAAAATTCATTTACAAATAAAATGCCACTTCCAATATAATATTTAATTTCAAATTTTAAATAAAATCTATTCACACATTTAAAACAATTTAAATTTAATTAATTAATTTATTTAATTAAATAAATTTAATCTCTAAGATCAAATTATTTAACCAAACAAACTAATTAATTTACTAAATAACATGTAAAACCTTATTGTTAACATTTAAAAATTAATTTAAATAACAATAAATTAAAACATAATAAACTATTATTAAATAACAAAATTTTCCTTTTCAAGCAAATAATCCAAAGAGAACAATACAAGACAATCTATGACTCTGAACTAAAACGGACGATGTACTATGACCGGGTTATAGACTAGACTAGGATGAACCATGCTACTACCTCCCAATCAACATTTTTGTTGAGTCTTGACACACTCAGACCTGAGTAACCAGGTGGAGTCGGTGTCATGTACCTGCAATCCGGCAACCAAGCAATAACATGCATATATATATATATATATATATAAACCATTGTACAGGCACATCGTGCGGAGAAAATCACAGACATCATAGGGCACTCGCAAGCGAGTGATGCAATTCCGTTCTCCACACCAATACACGTCACATCAGACTGATGAATTAAATAACAATTAGTCCATCATAAACGTGTACATAGCAAGAATCATCTGAAAGAAAACATCTACGCTATCTCAAAGCATATCAGAAATCAAATATCACCATACAATGTATCATCATGTCACTAAGTGAATCCACTGTCGCTCAAAACCAGCGATCAAAATATCCAAACAAAGTACCATAGTCTAACAGTGTAAAAACATATCAGCAGAAAACATAAGCATAAATGGAGGGGTACTACAGAGAGAGAGAGAGAGAGAGAGAGAGAGAGAGAGAGAGAGAGAGAGAGAATTTTTGATAAAATTTTCTCTTTTGTTGCTAAGTTTTATTTTATTAGATTCATTTTATCTACTGCTATAAATTGTAATTTTGAGATTAATAAATAGATGTTAAATCTATTATTTTGATTCAAGATATTAAGGAGGAGATTTATATATGATAGCTTGGTAGTTTTTTTTTAAAAGGGAAGGAACATTTGGTTAGTAGGTTAAAATAGTCATTATGTGGTCTGAAATAGTCACTAAGGATGTGGTACCGAATATTTTATGCCTTTGCATTAAGTTTGGATTTTATTAGGAGTGAGGAATACCATTTTGTTTATGTTAAGATTATTGATTATCATGTTCTAATAATTGTATTATATGTGGATGATATGTTCTTTATTGGTACTAGCAAGGTGATGATTAGTGAGCTCAAAAATTAATTTTCTAGTATATTTGATATGAAGGACTTGAGGACTATGAGGTAAATTTGTGGGATAGAGATCAATAGGGATCAAGTATACATAAATCTTTGGTGGAATCAAAATAAGTATGTGGATACCATTTTGTGATGGTTTAGTATGCATGACTATAAACTACTGAGTATTCTATTTCTTGTTGGTAGTAAGATGACTTTAGACATGTGTCATAAATTAGATAATTATTTTTTATGGGATATCCAACATGTTTCATGCTAGTGCTATTACTATTTTGATGTATGCCATATTTTGCAACATACTAAATATTTCCCAAGTAATGAGAGTTTTGAGCAGGTTTGTATCTAACCTTGGTAGAGAGCATTGGACTTTCATTAAGAGGGAATTTATGTATTTAGATGGAACTTGTAATTATTATTTATGAACTATCATGGTAATGATTATGTGGGAAATTTGATGTAGGAGCATCATTTTATCTTATTCTAGATTTGTATTAGAATATATAATCAAATTTTAGGAAATTTTAACTTAATTTTGGACAAATAAGTAGTCATAAATTTTAAATTTTGGTGTTTTTACTTAACCCCAAGTACCTAGTTAAGGGTTTGAATGATTAATTTGTAAACTTGGGTTTGCATGGTATGAGGTTGGTAGTTAGGGATGATGTTAAATTTGAAAAAATGGAAAATTAAGTTTTATGTCATTCTGAAAAGAAAAGGAATGAAGTTTTTGCTTGTAGGTATGTTGGTAGGGTGTTACTAGTGTTTTAGAACTCTATTTTTACAAAACAAGTAGATTTTGAACTTCTTTATTTGATTTTCTTGTTGTTGGAGTTGTTAACTTGGGTCTATACAAACCTAATGCATTTGGTTTGAGCACTTGAAAGTGGATATTATATCAAAAAATAAAATTCACTCGTTGCCCTATCAAAACCTTGCCTAGGGTACTAAGCAAGAAATTTGAGTTCTGGGAGAAATAAACCTACTCAATTGATAAAATTTGGTATGTAGGTTTGTGGAAATAAAATTTATTTTTTAAAATATTTTTGTACTAGTTTGTACATGTGAGGGTATTATTAAAAAAAATCAGTTTTAGCAACTTGAAGGGTTAATTAGGACTGATAATAGTCCATTTTGAAGGTTTTTTGTTTCATTTTGGAGGATTCCATTATAGGAGGATTTGTATCTCCATAAAGGGAATCTAAAAGTGTGTTTATATTCCCAAGAACCTCCACAAAATTATTGTCTCATCAAATTTATTCAAAAACAAGGCTACTGGGAAGAGACAATTTGTCAAATAAGTCATTGATTATTATGCTTTTGCTAAAAATTCCTTTCCCTCTACATCAATTTGGTATTAGAGAAAGTTTGGTACTTGAAAGAGATAAGAAATACTTGATTTTGTGTTCATAATTTTTATTGAAAAATGCCACCTAGAAGAGGAATGAGAAGAGGTGGAAGAGGAGGTGTCCAAATGGGAGATGCCTTTCTTGAAGAGATAAGGAATTTGAGAGTGAGTTTGGATGGTAGAATCACATCAGTAGAGGAACATCAAAGAAGAGGATTCATCACAAGAGATGTGAGTGATAGAGAGGAAAAACCACAAGCACCTGAAGAAGAAGAAGAGGTTGAAGAGCCCTTAGATAGAGGAATAGATAGATTGCTCAAGGTAATCATGTGACAAGGTCCAAACAAAAGGTAGATATCCCTACTTATGTAGATAGTTTATATGGAGAAACACTTATTGATTAAGTTATAGAATTGGACAAATACTTTGAATATGAAAATTTTCCTAATGAAAACAAGGTGAAGTTTGCTTGTACTGAATTGAAGGGCCATGCAACTCTTTGGTGGGATTTCATACAAGATGAGAGGAGAAATAAAGGTAAGCATAAAATTAAATCTTGGGATATTATGGCAGCAAAAATTAAGGAAAAATTCCTTCCTAGTGACTATCAAACTAACCTCTTCAAGAAGTTACAAATTTGAAACAAAAAGAGATGAGTGTCAAAGAGTATATTGAGGAGTTTCATAATTAACCATTAGGTTTGGACATGGGAAAGAATACATGAAGAAGATATCCAGGTATCTCAATGGATTAAGATACAATATTCAAGATGAACTTAGCCTAATAATCCCAAGGACACTAGAAGAGTTACTATTTTTCTCTAAAAGCATAAGATAAGTTGAATAGAAAACAAAATTAGAAAAATAGCGGTAGAGGAAAAAATTTTAGAGGTAGGGGACAACAAGGAGGAAGAAATTTAGTTCAAAAAATAAAATTTAGAACCAAATCCTTTCCAAGAACAATCACATAATCCAAGAGGTGGATTCAAAGGAAGAAGACCTTATTCTAGGGGTGGAAACACACAAATAGGTAGTGGATTTTCTGGTAAATGTTTCAAATGTAATAAGTTTGCAGGTCAAATGCTTTAGGAATATCCAGACCCTCAAGCAAGCAACTTGAGAATTGAGGGAAAAATCAAGTAGTCCAAGAATAAGAAGAAAGTGTAAGATCTTCATCCCATGTAGAAGAACCTGAAGTTGGAGAGCCTTTATTGATGAGAAGAGTGGTGATCAAACCACCTAAGGAGAAATAACCTACCCAAAGAAAGATTTTGTTCAAGACATCATGCAAATCCCAAGGTAAATATTGTAAAATGATTAATGATTCAAGTAGCACTGATAATTTGGTTTTAGTAGAAATGGTAGAGAAGCTTGGGTTGAAGAGAATTCCATGTCAAACTCCATATAAGGTTTCATGGCACAATAAAGGACATTAGGTGTTAATGAATGAACAATTTTGGGTAGACTTTCATATTGGAATCTATAAAGATAAGGTTCTTTGTGATGTAATACCAATGGATGTGTGTCATGTGCTATTGGGAAGGCCTTTTCAATATGATAGGAAAACTATTCATTATGGGAGACAAAACACTTATATTGTTGAAAAAAATGGTAGAAAGCATACATTGTTGCCCTTGAAAGAAGAAGAAGATGGAAAAGTAACTAGTCCTAGTGTCTTGATGGTGAGTAAGAAGGAATTTTTGAAATGTAATGAAAGAGGAAAAGATGAGTTTTGCACTAGTAAACAAACCTAGAATTGTTATGAAAGCAATCGAGTTGAATGAGTTGCCTCAAGAGATACAAACCATGTTGGAAGAGTATGCTGATATAGTGCCTAATGATCTGCCACCTATTATGAGTACTAACCATCATATTAAATTAATACTTGGTGCAAGTTTTCCAAACAAAGATGCCTAGAAGATGCCTACAAGATGACTCCATAAGAAAATGCAATGATCAAGAAGCAAGTGAAAGAACTATTGAAAAAATATTTAATAAAAGAAATTCTTGGCCCATGTGTAGTACCAACGATATTGGTGCCAAAGAAGGAAGGATATTGGAGAATTGCATAGATTCAAGAGCAATAAACAAGATTACCATGAAGTATAGGTTCCCTCTTCCAAGAATAGATGATTTGATTGATTTTTTGTACGAATCTAAGTATTTTTCTGAGATTGATCTCAAGAATGGTTATCATCAAATAAGGATAAGGGAAGGGGATGAGTGGAAAATTGCCTTTAAGAATAATGAAAGGTTGTATGAGTGGCCTATTATGCCATTTGGTCTTACCATTGCTCCAAGTACATTTATGAGACTAATGAATGAAGTTATAAAACTCTTCATAGGTGAATTCTTGATTGTTTATTTGGATGACATGTTGATCTATAACTCAAGGAAGGAAGAACATTTCAAACACCTTAGGATGGTAATGCAAATATTGTAAGAAGAAATATTATTGATTAATATTAATAAATATTTATTGATGAGGGCATAATTAGTGTACCTTGGTTTTGCGATTTCTCAAGGTGGAATAAAGATGGATAAGGGAAAAGTGAAATATATAATTGATTGGCCAACTTCCAAAACAACTTATGTGGTAAAAAGTTTCCATGACTTGGCAAGTTTTTATGGGAAATTTATTAAATATTTTAGTGGGATTTGTACACAACTCATAGATACAAGAGGGGATAAAAGAAAGTTATTTAGGACTGATGTTGTTGAAAGAAATTTTCAATTTTTGAAGAAGAAAATCACTGGACAACCTATAATAGCACTTCTTGATTTTAACAAGGTTTTCCAAGTTGAATGTGATGCAAGTGGAGTAGCCATTAGAGTTGTCCTAAGTCAATAAGGTAGAACTATTGCATACTTTAGTGAGAAGTTAAATTATGCAAAGTTTTATGCTTTAGTTCAAGCCTTAAGGAAGTGGAGATATTATTTGATGCCTAAGGAGTTTGTTATTTTCATTGATAATCATCAGAGAAATTTAGATAGAAAGGGGAGGAATAAAGTCTCTTGAGGAGTTGTACAAGTTTGATTTGGATTTCCAAGAAGCCTATGCGGTGTGTAAACAACCAACTATAAGAAATGTAGAACCTTGGATAGACTACATGTTGCAAGATGGATTAATTTTTAAAGGATCACAACTATGTGTACCGAGGAGTTCTATGAGAGAAAAGTTAATTAGAGAAAATTATTGTGGTAGTCTTGCTGGTCGTTTTGATCTAGATAAGACTTTAGCTCAACTAAGTGCTCATTTCTTTTGGCCTAAAATTCAATCAAATGTGAGAAATTTTATAGAAAGGTGTAAAGTGTGTGAATATTCCAAGGGAAAGAGTACAAATGTAGGTCTTTATCAGCCTTTACCAATCCAAAACATACCTTGGGACTTCATTAGTATGGATTTTGTTTTGGGTCTACATAAAACCCAAAGAGCCCATGATTCAATCTTTTTTGTAGTAGATAGGTTTTCTAAAATGGTTCATTTTATAGCATGCAAGAACACTAGTGATGCTACTCATATTGCTGATTTTTTCTTCAAAGAGGTGGTTAGATTACATGGCATTCCACTAAGCATTATATTAAATAGAGATATTAAATTTATGGGACACTTTTGGAGGACTTTAGAGAATAAGTTGGGCACTAATTTGAATTTTAGTTCAGCATACCAGCCTTAAAGTGATGGAAAAAAAAAGGTGGTCAACATTACTTTAGGTAATCTACTAAGATTCTTAACAAAGGATAATACCAAATAATGGGATCTTATCTTGCCATAGGTAGAATTTGCTTAAAATGATTCACCTAACATGACTATAGGCATGATTCATTTTCAAATAGTCTATGGTTCACATCCTAGAGGTGTTTTTGAGTTGAAGGATTTAGGAACAATAAAGAAAAAAGTTTTGAGGGAGAGGAGTTTGTAATTGCTATGAAAGAAGTACATGAGCACGTCAAGAAACACTTAGAGGCAAGTGTGACTAAATACAAGAAACATGCAAACCTCAAGAAGAAAGAGGTTAATATTCATATTGGAGACATGGTATTAGCTTATTTTAGGAAGGAAATGTTTCCAAAAGGTGAGCATAACAAATTGAAAATAAAAAAATGGCCCTTGTAATATTTTAAGAAAGTTTTCTAACAATGCTTATGAGATAGAATTGCCAAGTGGTGTTGGAATCTCTCCTATATTCAATGTTGCAGACTTGTATCCATAAAAAGAATGTGATGATGAAGGTGACACAATTAAGAGCAAGGAGATATCAGTTAGGAAATGGGAAAACCAATTGCCAAAAGACAAAAAAAGAACTAGAAGTTATTTTCAACAAGCAAGTTATTAAACAAACAAGGGGTAAAGAGTACTAACAATACTTAGTGAAGTGGAAATTTCACTCAATAAAGGATGCTACTAGGATGAAAAAATTAGACATCAACAAGCATGGGAGTAACCTTGCAGACCTCATGAACAGGAGCTCATGAGCCAACATTTTGCTCCTTGGGATTAAGATGTAGGAGCATCATTTTATCTTGTTTTATATTTGAATTAGAAAGTATTTTTAGGTGTTTGATCACATTTTAGGAGTTTTTAATTTAATTTTGGACAAATAAGTAGTCATAAATTTCAAATTTTGGTGTTTCTATTAACTCCAAGTACCTAATTAGGGGTTTGAATGCTTAATTTGTAAACTTGGGTTTGCATGGGATGAGATAGGTAGTTAGGGATGATGTTTAACTTTGAAAAACATGGAAAAATTAGTTTTATGTCATTCTAGAAACAAAAGAAGTGAAGTTTTTGCATGTGGGTATGTTGGTAGGGTGTTACCAGTGTCTTATACCTCTATTTTTGCAAAATAAGTAGATTTTGAAGGTTTTTGTTTCATTTTCTTTTGTTGGAGTTATTAAGGGTCTATATAGATCTAATGAATTTTTTTTGAGGACTTGAAAGTGGATATTAAATCAGAAAATATTTTTTTCACTTATCACCCTTTCAAAACCTTGCCTAGGGTTTTAAGCAAGAAATTTGAGTTTTGGGAGAAATGCACCTACCCAATTGATAAAATTTGGTTTGGAGGTTGTTGGAAACATACTTTATATTTTAAAATGTTTTTTGTACCAGTTTGGCATGTGTGAGGGAATTATTTTAAAAAACTCAGTTTTGACAACTTGAGGGCTAATTAGGACTAATAACAATCCATTTTAAAGGCTTTTTTATTTTATTTTGGAGGATCCCATTGCTGGAGGAGTTGTGTCTCCATATTTATGGAATTCGAAAGTGATTTTATATTCCCAAGAACCTCCATAAAAATTATCGTCCCATCAGATTTGTCCAAAAATAGGGCTACTAGGAAGAGACAATTTGTCAAACAAGTCATTGATTATTATAATTTTTCTCAAAATAGATTTCCCTCTACATCACAAGTCATTGAAAATTTGAGGATTTGTTTATGTAGATTGGGCAAGTGACTTAGATAGTTGAAGGTCCAATAGTGGCGATGTGTTTTCTCTATTTGGACATGAAATTAGTTGGATGAGTAGAAGGTAGCCCATAGTTTCTTTGTTACAAATGCTTCTAAGGTAGAGGTTTGGTTATAGAGATTGTAAAAGTATTAGTTTTGATTGAAAGATTGTTATAATTATATATGATAATTAGAGTGCTATTTTTTTGGCCAAACAACTTATGTATCATTCTCATACTAATAATGTAGATGTTCAATACCACATTGCACAAGAAATGGTTGAGAATGGTAGGGTCTTTTTATAGAAGGTTGACACTTTGGATAATTTTGTAGATTCACGTACAAAACAAGTGACCATGGATAAGTTATCTTAGTGTAGGAAGGCCATGGTCCTTGATTCATGTAATTAATTTTATTTGTATTTCCTATGGATGTGTTTGCAATGTATAATGTCAAGAGAGAATTTTAAGATTAAGGTACCATTTACCTTGTAATCTTATGTATTTCCAACACTCTTGGAAAAAGTCCTTGGATGCTTGAGTCTATTTTGAAAATAATTTTAATTAAGATTCCTTGGAAATCTTGGCATAGTTGGTATATGCATTCATGAAGGAGGTGAAGTTTGCAATGGTGGTTACAAAGCTATTTTTAGCAAAAAATTTAGCTTGGATGTGGGAATTGAGTAATGGAGCATATTGTGTTTTTTTGTGGGTCCTATGTGAGTTGGGTGATGATTTTGGATGCCTACCTTGGGATATGGGCCATTAATACACATTTATCCTCTTTCTTGTGTGGATTTTTTCCTTGAAAGGTTTCTTTCATATACATCATGTGTTCATATAGTTTGCTAATTTTTTTATGTTTATTATTGATTTTATGCAAGCACATAATCATCATATGGTAATCCTTGGATAAAAACTTACATTTCATATTTTCATACACTTGTATGAGATTTATTGCAATAGTTTCATCTATTTTTCATCAATGCATAATCTCATGAAAATTTCATTTAGTGTCATAAAGACCTACAATTCCATATAGACATATAATGAATGCCTACTCAAAGCCATATAAGTATATAATGGTATATTAGTAAAATATAAATCTATGCCTACAAAGCCATATGGGTGTACAATGATATACATCAGCAAAATAAAAATCTACACCTACATGCCATGAAGGCCTAGAAAAAATGTCTATACATAAAACAATGAAGAGACTCATCAAATAATCAACCTCTCTTGGCCTAATAGAAAAATTAATCAATCCCATAATTGATAATTGAACTTTGTTGATTAGACCTCCTAAGTTCAAGAATATATTATAAATTCACTTATTAAGATAATAAATAATACATATACATTAGCATACAAAACATGACACATAAAGTTACATGACTATTTATAATCATTTACACAAGTTGATAATCCTTCTCAATCATCCATTACTTCTCATTGTCCACGAAAGGAGCAAGTGCATGAATTAGAGATCTTACCTCCTCTTGTGAAAATCATGAAGAAACAATTTAGAGTAAATATGAATGCTTGTTGTTACACTAAATTACAAGAAATTCATAATGACATTTACATTACTGGCTCATACATATGTAAAAAGCATAAAATATGATATTGTTGCATCACTACCCATGTCTAGTGATCCATGAAGATGGGGAGGATTATCTAATAAATTCATCAATCAAAAATAAAATTAAGGTTATCTTACCAAAAAATGAAACCAACACAGTATAGGTGAGAGGATCAAATAATTGAGCACCCTAACTTCACACCTTCAAAATTGTACATAATTTTTTTGAATCACTCTTTATTTTAACAATAGCTTAATTAGCAAGGCCCCTACTTATAATGGATTTTTTATGTCCACATAATCAAATATGATGCTAGATCAACTTGCTTTTGTTGAGGAGTCCCAAAAAACCAAAAAAAGGGTAGATTAATAGTTGTGCATTAAGTTCCGTTTTATTCATGTGTTGATGTGAAATCATATGATTTATTTATTTTTAGATTTAAATGATATATTTCATTCAAATGTGAGTACTCATAAAGAATACAAACAACTTTAAAGGCGCAACCACTCATGCTATACTATTAAAAAATATTGGGCATTGAATCAATAAATACTCTTACAACTATTGGAACATGCTCAACTATTGAGTCCTCTCCATTTGATAATTCATTATCTACATACATGATTTATAATAATAAAATTTAAGTTTGTAAAATTTGAGATAAGACTACTGCTACCAACATGTCTAGGTTTTGAAAGTTCAACATCCACCCATTCAACATCAAATTATCATTTTAAGATCAACATTAGTATATGGTTTTTTTATAAAGGGTAAAAGGGAGGTTATTGAAAGGGCCTTTTCCCTTGAATAAGAAGAAACATAGAGATTGAAATCAAAACAATCTTAGCTATAGTTAGATAACAAGTACACTATAGAAAAATTATAGCAACATCAATTTCCTAAAGACCAAAAGGAAACAAACAAAAAAATAAAATAAGAATAAAGAACACAAACCCCACAAAACTATGAACTCATTGAAAGTAATGGTAGCATCTTGTATTCCTATTGTGATGCTTTGAGGTGCTTGTCCATTACAATAATCTTGAATTTATCATCCTTGTGTATTACCTTGGCCTTACCCCCCTAGTTCTCATGCTTTGTCTAGCATAATCCTATGTGGATTAAAGTTTTAACCTATCTTGTGGCACTTGAATATTTTTGATAGAGTTTTTGATGGTGAGTTTGTTGAAGTCCACCACCCTTCTCAAATTGTTTTGATTTCCTCAAGATATTTTTCAATATTTTTAGATCTTTCATCACATTTTGAAATTTCCCATTTCATTTTATCAATATCCTCCACAAAATCGCATTCAACCATTAATGATTTATTCAAATTTATTTATTGAGCCCAATAAAGAACTATTTTAGAATCTTTGGTTGTATATCGACTGTTTTACTTAATTCACTGGATTTGTTAGTTTAAACAAGTTAATAATATAGGTCACAAATTCAAGGGCAGAAGAAGGGAAAGAAACATCATCTGAAAAATTAGGACCATGACAAATGACAAAGGCTCTTGGGTGCTATCATAATAGTGGGTTACAATTCCTAAGAGGAATGAATTTTAGCTGAAATCACATATTTTTAGAAAATATAATGATTTAAGCCTTAAAAAGTTTCATTTTAAGGATTCCAATTGAAGAGGGTTTGATCAAATCACCTTAGATCAAACCCCCTTGGATAGAACCTCGCTAGTTTTAAACCATACCTATAAATGCGTCTCCTTTACACCTATCAAAATCTGATAAAAAATCACTTTTGATTTAGCTTTTGGGGGATCAAATGAATTCATTTAAAATTTATTTCAAATGATTATGGTATTCCTTAGAACAAGCTATCCAATGAATATAATTTTAATATGTTTTGGTTTTGTTATGTATTTGCTTTTTAAGTTTTATTAAACATAGGTTTTTCATCGAAAATGAATTTCTTTGTTCTTCACATGTGGAAAAATAGAAGATTATCAAAAAATTTTTTTGAAAAATATGAGTGCACCAGATATTGAAGTCCTTGATCCAACAAAAAAAATAAATTAAATTTTGACATATACAAAAAAAGTTACGCGTATACTGTATGTCTGAATTATAATTGTTGACTTTGAAACTTGATTAAGGAAAAATATTCAATAAAAAACTATCTAACCAAGTGGAAGCACTAGATATCAGAGTTACAAATCTAAATTTGAAGAATTAGAATTTTACCCTTCATGGAAAAAAGTTATGCGTATATGGTGTCACTTTTTAAAAATGTTGTTTATGAAAAAAAGTCTATTTTCGTGGGAGATAGAAAGAAGTGCAATTTGATTCCAAAATTTTGAAAAAATATTTTTAGAATCTACAGACGAAATTTGATGAGACTCTAGTTTGCACCATCTTCAAATTCCTCATAGTTTAGCCGCTATAGGTGCCCGAATGTGAAGATTTAGTTAAAAATAATAATTTCAGTGTCCAGTTTGGGAAAAAATTGTAAACCACTATTATGGGATCACCATTGACCTAAGGATCAAGACAAAGGCCTTCAACCTCCAAAATATCAATTCCTAAATCTAGATCTTCCATATTGTCCCCTTTCCCCTTACCTTTTATATCTTGTTTTCTACAATCCATTTTTTATGGTTTACTCTCCACCATTAGATACCTACCACTCCCCTTTTTGTATTTCACCTTTGAGGGGTTTTTATTTCTTCCATTGTGAGCTCCAAGACATGAGTATTTGTCAAGCCCATAGAAGTATGTGATGAAGTCACATGGGTTGTAGAATATATTGTTTGACCTTAACATTTTATAATAACACATTTTTTTCATCCATAATGGATTAATATGGTTAATTCTTGAAATTAATATGAAATAATACTAAATTGCATTATAATTTTATTTAAAATTAGGTATAGGTCATAAAAAAGGTCACATCAAGTAAGGCATCTGGCATGACCATGCTCTCCAACACAATATGATGACATGGCCCGCATTATGTGGTATGATCCTTAGTGTGCGAAATATTATGCTCCAGATGTGGATTATGCTTCTCAACCTCTATAGTAACCTCATTAATATATATCCTATGATCTACACCCCATAAAAAATTCATTTGGCTCATGATTATAGTCCCGCAAGCATGATAAATGTGTGGAAATACCTCACATATTAAAGGCTCAACCTCATAACCATAGATGCATGTTATTCTCAACAAAGGAATATGTGAATGAACTAATAGATTACAATGTCTATGCCTCCACACTCTTCCTCATAATTGAAGGGACTGTGACAGTGAATGGATGGTTAACAAAGAGGTCTTGTTGGTTAGTCCTATGTATGATGTGCTCCTTTTTTTCATACATGGTATTTTCCTCTACCTTGGAAATCACAAACATTAAAATAGTTTGGGATCTCATTAAGAACAAACTCACAATAGAGCATCCTCAATAAATATTGAAGTAATTTATGGTTATTGCATGGGGGTTGGTAAAAAACTATCCACTACCTATTTGAAAATTTATTCTTTATTTTTTCATGGTTTCCCTAGTGGATTGGAAATATTTTTTAACTTGTTTATGATAATGCATTAGTTTTTATTCAACCAAAAATGTGCATAATTTATCTTTAGTAATTTTTCCCTTCACCATATCATAAGATAATTTTTATGAAGTAAAATTGATGACTATTTTTTCTATGAATTTATCATGTATTGATTTGGCTAAGGATGGAATTAGTGTGAGATATGAAATATTCCCATGATGCTATGTGTATACACCTAAAAACGGTCATGACATTTAATTATTTAAATACTAGTTATTTAATTAATATTCAACTACATATAAATAAATTCTCAATTTATTTATATTGTTCATCCTTCTCTAATTCTCCAAATCTAAAATCATATTCTTCTAAATTAATTAAATAAACAAATTTCCATAAGCTTGTTTTATTTGATTAATCTCCACTAATCTCGATTAAGAATTCAAGCACATGTCTACAAATTTTTGTGCCACCTCACCAAGCTCACATGAAAATAAATAACTCTAATTTTTAATTAGAATTATCTTCAATTCATTTCAAAAAGAACATGGCTCATTTCCTCCCACACTTCCACTAATTTTGGAGCACATGACTTATTCCTCCCACACTTCCACTAATTTTGGAGCACATGACTTATTCCTCCCACACTACCACCATTTTGGAAGCACACGGTCTTCTCTTCCCACACTTGAATCTTCCATCCAAATGGCATGTTTCCCATTGGTCAAGAGATTCTTCCATCCAAATGGCATGTTGTCTTTGGTCAAGGGGACAACATCTTGATTCTCTTCATCTTCACCATCCATTTTTCTTATTTGAATCTAGACCGTTGATTATTGCCACCTCACTATATACTTGGAAAAGGCTATAAATACAACTCTTGGGCCTTGTATTTTGCATCCACATTTGAAGTAAAGTTATCTTGCAGGTTTTATCATTGGAGCTTGGAGCATTTTGAAGTTTTATAGCTAGTCTTTACATCATGTTTTCCTTTGCATTTAGATCTTAGCTTTAAATCTTGCATCATAGTTGCATTTTAGATTAGTTCATTTTAAGTTTGCATTTGAGCATATGTAGAATCATGCATAGATCATTCTAGTTGAATGCCATAACATCCACCTCCACTTGTTTATTTATCATAATCACCATCATCCACTCATCATAGCATTCATCATCATTGTTTGCATATAGTTTCATGTAGGCATTTAATTGTCTTGCATGTTGAATACTAATCTTGTTTCTTAAGTGTCATTCTAATAGCCTTTGCGCACATAGAAATCTGAGGGCCAAAAGGTTAAAATAATCATTAAGAATAGAGGACAATGGGACATTCTTGAAAGATTTAGTTTGTTGCAAATTAGAATAGTTTCTTTGCTTTGAATCTTTGAATATAAATCGTTTCATTAAGGTTTGTGTTGATACTAACTTTGCACATTTCACACACACACACTATGATAGCTAGGTGGTTCATTCTTGTGATGCTAAATTACGCTAAGTTTTATTATTTTCTATTAAATCCCTAAACTATTGTTTAGGAGAATGCATGAAAATTGTAGGAGATTGAGGGGATTTTGTAGGTCATCTTCTTCTACCTCATTTTATTCATGCATTTCATTAACTAGGTTTTAAGGTGGAGGAGGGTTTGGATTAACTAAAAAAATTAACAAATCAAAATGAATGAATGAAAAAATAACTTAATCTAACTAACATTATTAAAAATTGATATAAATTACCTCTCACATGTCAAATAATTGTTAACAAGGTGGAGATGTATTGAATTTGACTTGGAAATATGGTCATTCTATTCCTCACTCACGTTTTTCTACAAATAGAGAAAATATAATGAAATAAGATATCTCTTGGCTACTATTTATTTTATATTTTATGACAACTATATTGTGCTCATGTTTAAAATATGATTGAGCCTTAACACACTCACATTATAGTTTTATAACAATAGCATGGTATCTTTTATTTCACCTCCAAAATAAATCTTGGTCACTTTGACCCCCCATCTATGTGCACATACCCATAAAGTATAAAAAATATTTTATTAACAAATAATTTTAAAAAAAGATAATTATTTTTTAAATTAAAAAAATAGATATAAAATCTATGTAAGAAGTTTTATAAATTAACTTAGTTTGTATTGTTTATAAATTCTTAACCATTTTTTTCCTATAACTAGCAAATAAAATATTTGGCTAATAATACTAATATGAGTAGTCAACTTAGGCCAAAAGTGAGACACCTCTAGGCTTCCACCCATTGCATCTTTCTTTAGGGGATTTCATCTTCAAATTTGACATGGATTTCAAAAGGATTTTCCTTTAGATGGAGGGGGAAATAAGTGGGGTTATCTAGCCCTTCTCTTTTGTTTGTATACTAGGGGAGTTTTACTCTTATATTGGTGGTTTTCTCTGTTTTTTGTACATGCGTACCTAATATGGCTACACATTTGTTGGAATCCATCTTTGACCACCTAAAAGATACACTTAAAGGCAATGTTAGTGTATGCATTTCTCACGCACTTAGTATGCATCTACTACACCATGTAGGTTAAGCTTACTTGAGCCATATTTTGGTTGAATTTATGTAATTCTTTGTTGAATCATTTAATAAGGGTGGTTGAGTATGCATTTCATTAAGTTAGTGGGTTTTCATCCTCATTTGCATGGGTAGCAATTTTTCTCATGTCATGTAATGTAGCCCCTTTTGCACATTGCTCACATAGTTAGTTGACAAATTGATTGCAAATTTATTGCACATTGTTGCACTATTGTACTTTGCATCCTTATTTATATGAAATAACCATTGAGTTTCTTGTTCAAATTTTTATTGTCACAAGTAATTGAGTTATGTGACTAGTTCTTTGCATTAGATTTTGGGTCACTGATTTTATAGGTATATATGCATATCTTACATTATGAATGTAAATTTAATATCAATTTTAATACCACAACAAAAATTGTATTTTTTTTATTTACATCACAATAATCATATAATTTATTAGTTATATTTTCCATAAAGTATATTGAGAAGTTTCCTCATATATTTTTTTAAATTTAAAATCAAATAACATTGTTATAAAATTAATTAATAATTATAATGGTAAAAAATGCATATCTTACAATTTTTACTTTGTTTTGGACTCACTTTGACACTTAGTTATCCTATATCGATGAGAAGTATACAAGTGTCCATATGCACTTTCTATTGATAGATGACACATGATTTGAAACTTACCTTATCCCATTTATACTCATTCCCAAGAACTAGTTTTAATCCTTAATTTGATCATTTTTTTTTTGCTTACATTCATAATTGTAATTTATAAAATTAACCTACGCCAATTGCATGATTTATAGAAATGAACATAAAACTTTTAAATTTCAAATTTATATTTGAGACAAACTTAGTCCCCCATCTAGCTATTAAGCGTAGACAGCCTAAATAATTTTTAACTCAACTATTTAACCTAACCTACATATTTAAGAGGTGTGTGTAAAATTCTCTAGACAGCCTACACTAGTTTTAAACGTGCAAATTTGTGAGCCCCTTATTATTTTTCAACTTTTTAAATTTATTTTTATTTTTATTGCGACTCACAGCTCATGAGGTGCTCACATTTCGGTGAATTCCGCCATCTTTAAGATAAGTATACTCAAATATGCTTGCCACGTGTTACAGAAAGGGTAGCGTGTACTTCAAAAGTAAACATTTAGGTCGTTGAAAAGGGGATTTATTTCACGGGTTTCCTCCTTGATGAATTATTATTTTCAGCATAGTAATATCTTGCACCGTCATGTCCTTGATAGCTTAGCTGGACAACATGACTTTGAGAGGAGAAGCTTCCCTATTCCTATCCAACATTTAATTGGACTGGTTCACATGAATCTCCTCTATAATCCCACACTTTACATCTTTAAACAATAATAGACAAAGAGAAACACAACTAAAACTTACAAGCTCACAAAGTAACTCTCTTGAAAATTAAGATTGGTAGAGATATTATGTGGCATTTTATGATAATTTAAGTTTATTGTTTATTTGAGTCAATTTTATTGATTTATATTTTACAAATACTGATTTATAAGAATTCATCTTTGATAAGTATGAATAGTCTATTTATTACTCGTTGTATCTAGGTAATTTTCATAAGGGTGAAGTATTGAGATTTTTAAAAGATCACCAATCGTACTACAAAAATTCAAGCATGCTTTAATCATGGAATTATCCCCAATATCAAGTTCACTTAGTAGCAAGTAGTGCACATTATGAACCATTCATTATAAATCTCCTTAGCTCATTCATTACCAAGTAGGTGGTTTTTCATAGTGTGTCAAATTATGTGATGTTTTATTAGAATTTAACTGTGGAGTTTATTTGAGCCAATCTAGTTGATCCAATTTCATGTATAGTGGTTCACAATAACTTATCTCTCATGAGCATGAATAATCTACTCAACATTTATTGCATCTAGATGATGCTCATAAGGATGAATCACTTTTCGAGAGGTCAACCATCCTAGTATTATTCTAAATCAAGCACCCCTAACCATGAAGTTTCCTCTAAGATCAACCCCATTTAACTTGCCACCTCATTTACAAAACCTTCATTATAAAACTCTATAATTCATTCATTATCAAATTTATAACTTTTAGCAATGTATCAAATAATATGATATTTTAACAATTTACACTTTTTATTATTATTTTATTTTATATTCAATACATCAATTTTTAATAAGATCATTTAGATAATTTCAAATTTTAGAATTAAAATTCTCATCATATTTATCCATCCAACACTAATTTCAATGCTTTTTAACAATTTCTAAATTAATCTACATTCTTCAACTATAAAATTTTACACACAAAATATCTAAAATATCTAAAATTATCAGCTTAACCATGTCTAATCACACCAACCCGACAGCCCCAAAATCAAACCAAAAAAGGTCAATTCAAGAAACGTAAAATGCAAAGAATAAACAGCCACAAATTCTTAACTTAGACAAAAAAAAATCAAATCAAGTAGTTGCCACGTTTTAATAACAAATTTCAGATCTGTATTGCCATAATACCCTTGTTGTTTTCAACTGGTACTTTTGCCATAACTAATGGTCACCGTTTTAATAAGAAAATTTAGATCTGTATTGCCATAATATCCTCGTTGTTTTCAGTACTAGTAATGGTCACTGTTTCAACCTTTCTTTTCGCTGATGAACTGAATCTTGTACATGCAGTCCAATTAATGTACAGCCAGGAAACTAAAAGTGAAAAAGATGCCACCCAAAAAACCATGGTTGAAAAACCATGAACGGAGGATGAAATCATTAAAGTCCAGTAAACAATAAGAAAAGACGTAGGTAATTGGAACTTTAGCACTTGTAAACGTGGAGAAAATATTGTACACTATTTCAAGATAAGAAGACAACTACCACCGTTGAATGAGTGAACGGAAAACAAAAAGGCGTGTAAAGTTCCAATTCTGCTCAAACTCTGAGCAGTGAACTCGCCATCTGTTCTTTTCAACAACCCCCAATTCCAAAACAAAAGGATGTCAATTCCAAACAGAATAGGAATCTGAATAACCCATGATTTTCTTGGAAGCTGCATGGATTTTAAGCCCCATTATCTGGTATTGTGGTTACTTCTAAGAAAGAGGTATATTAACATTGTATTGATATGGATGAAGTACTATTCGATCATTTATTACATGTTGTTTAAGTAGGAAGTGGTTATTCAGTCCCGGAGAATGCACTGGAGGCATAGATGGGGTCATACATTAAGTTAACTGCTGATTGGGCAGCTGGATGCATGATGCTGCCGCTCAACATTAAGCTAACTGGTGATTGGACACTGCATGCATGATGCATGAGCCCATCCATGCCTCCGGTGCATTCACGGGGTTGGATAGCCGCTTCCAGTGTGGTGGAAGATTACTATTGACTATTTGATCGATCACTTATTATATAGTGTTTAAGTATTGTAGTGTAAGATTACTATTGACTATTTGATCGATCATTTATTATATGGTGTTTAAGTAGTTTAGTGTAAGATTACTATTGACTATTTGATCGATCATTTATTATATGGTGTTTAAGTAGTGCAGTGTTATATTACCATTGACTATTTGATCAATCATTAATTATTATATGGTGTTTAAGTAGTGTAGTGTAAGATTACTATTGACTATTTGATCATTGAACGATCGATATTTAAGTAATGTCTTTGACTAGTTGTTTCTATTCACTAATCCCTTGTTTCCTATCCACATCATAACCTCGTCCTCTTCATATTTTATCATATTGGGTTTAATAGTCAAAGGTTAATTTTGACAAATAAAATACAATAAATACTAACACTTTTTGGTATGGATGAAGTGTAAGATTAATATTGACCATTTGATCATTTGACACATGATGTTTAAGTAGTGTAGTGTAAGACTGTATTTGACTATTTGATCATTGAATGATTGATATTTAAATAGTTTCTTTGACTAGTTGTTTCTATTCACTATTCCCTTGTTTCCTACCCACATCATAACCTTTTCCTCTCCATATTTTGTCATATTCATCATTTCACAACTTAATATATTATATTATTTTTATATGCATGCATTCTTAATCATTTTCCTCTTCAAATTTATCATATTCATCATTTCACAACTTAATATATTATATTATTGTAAGGAGATTTTTTTTATATCCATGCATTCTTAATCCTTTTCCTATTCATATTTTATCATATTCATCATTTCACAACTTAATATATTATATTATTGTAAGGAGATTTTTTTTATATCCACGCATTCTTAATCCTTTTCCTATTCATATTTTATCATATTCATCATTTCACAACTTATTATATTATTGTAATGAGAAATTTTTATATTCATGCATTCTTAATCCCTTTCCTCTCCATATTTTATCATATTCACCATTTCACAAATTTAAAATATTATATTATTGTAATGAGGAATTTTTATATCCATGTATTCTTAATCCTTTTCCTCTCCATATTTATCATATTCATCATTTCACAACTTAATATATTATATTATTGTAATGCAAATTTTTTATATCCATGCATTCTTAGTCCTTTTTCTCTCCATATTTATCATATTCATCATTTCACAACTTAATATATTATATTATTATAATGCGGATTTTTTATATCCATGCATTCTTAATCCTTTTCCTATCCATATTTATCATTTCACAACTTAATATATTGTATTATTGTAATGATTTTTTTTTATATCTATACATTTTTTTAGGATATTATAGCTAGCACTTGCACTAGAAGGATGTGCAATCATTATACTTACTGAGTGTAATTTATATAGAATGACATGTAAAAATTTAAACTTATCCCTACATATAAAGTATCTAAGATGTTAATATCTATGCAATCTAGTTGTTTCTATTAAAAAATCAAAATGCATATCCCAAATTTGATGTGTAAAACTCTTAAATAAATTGAATGCATTGTAAATTTAAAGTAGTATAAGAAATAATTATGATATCCTATGACTTTTTTTAATAATTTTTAATATGTATATATAAAATCCAAATACATTATTGGTTTAAGAATAACATGGGAGATGACCCAATAGTTGTGCACCATAAATTTGCGCCTCTCAAAATCCAACATATCAATGTCAAATAACTCTAAATTTTTTATAATGTCTTCATTGGCTAGTCAATTGCTTAAACCTAAGGTTTGAAGTCATCATCATCAATTTTGATGCCTTTATTACACATAGTTGTAAAAGGTATCTAAAACACCACTTTTTACCCCTTACCAATTGTAGTCAATTACCATCCCTGGTCCTAGATTGCACTTGCACCAATAGTTGAACATATTGTCATGAAAATAATTCACTTAATCGCTCAAATATGAATGCACAATAGTAATAAATTGTACATAATTATATTAATAATTATATAAATATAAAATACACTTATTTAATTAATAATCCTTAAACTATAACACATTACATCTATTGCTAGATAATTTAAGTCTATAAATTATTAATAGATGAAACATAAAAATGTGGTGGTGACTTTAAGATTAGTGTCCATAACCTAGGGCCATTTCCACATTTGTATAAATTTCATTGAGATGTAGATCATGTAAGGTGCAAGCGATTGACTTTCAGACCTGAAGGTGAGCCAATCAGACCTAGATCTACATCTATTAGGGGATTGGAATGGGTTGGAAATATTTTGGAATGATTAAACTAATGATCTTATATGCCCTAATATTAAAAATGCAATATCCCAAAGAATGACAGATGAAAACAACAATTTTCCAGTGGATTTGGGAAGTGCAGAGGACATAAACATGCTAAAAAAAGCTAGTTTTGAGGTGTCTACAAGGAATCATTTGCTCATGGGTGAATGGGTCTTTGTATAGGGGTTTTGAACATCTTTTTGGGTCCTTTGGTACAATATCTGAGCTTTTGTTTGACACATGTCTCATTGTCAGAAAGTCAGAAATAAATTTTGCAACCTAGTTTTTGTGGCTTGACAACAATGATGACACCAAATGCAATAATGCAAAATTGCTTCTTAAAGATCTTTCCACTCTTTCTTCAACCTATAACCTACACATACACAAAGGGGGAAAATGTTTTTTTTGTTTGTATGGGGGTTTTCCATGGTCAAACCCTAGTTTGGTAATTAAACCTTGATAGAAATATAATGAAAAAGGAAGGAAATGATGAATGAACAATTTGCTTGCTACAACTCACCACCCTTTAATGGTTTCCCTTAGAAGATTGAAGTCAAACACATCTCTCCAAAGGAATTGGATCTTTCTTTGCTTGATTGATTTGGATACTTGAAATGTTTAGATGCTTTAGGATCAACAATGTATATTAGCCTTCACAAGATGACATTAACACACATAAAACTTGGACATGATGTTAGGATCTTGATTGCTACAACAAATGACTGCTAAATCTTCTCTTGAATGCTCTTGACAATGATATTTTCTCTTGAAATTTGCTTCTTGTAAAGTCACTTAGATTTCAAATGATTAAAAGACTATGTATTTATAGGTGTTTATCTAATTTCCTGAAATTCGATTCCAAAAGCTGACACTTTCAATTTGAATTTGGATCATTAAAAGACTACCAAAAACATATTTTAAAATGGCTCCTAGCACATAAAGGGGACACATTCACCCATGGGCGAATGGGTCCTGGCCTGTATTTTAGGACACTCATAATCTATGTTAGATTAAATATTACATGCATTTATTTAATGTTGGTTCCCCTTTTAGAAAACGGTAAGAATAATGACTTGGAATGCATAATTTGGAAAATTAGAATCTTAATTAAGTCCAATAAATTAAGGGACCCAAACATAGCGTGAAATTGTAAATGTATACAATTTCCTACACTACAATTGATTACAAATGACTAGAAATTTACAAACCTAACCATAATAAAATTATCCCTAATACTCATTTAGATTTCAACCTAATCTCATATTTTTCTACACTCCACTACGACCCTAAGCTAGTCCTTCCTTCGCTGCCCTAGGGTGCTTCATTGACCAGGCTTTGAAGGCATTGTATCCACTAGTAGGAGAGACAACATGTCTAATGTAATGGAAGGGGATCTGTCCACTAAGTAAGGCTTATACTTTTTTTTTTTTCGTTTTATTAGTTTTCCTTCATTGTTCTCACTATATTTTTGGTTTTACAAGCCACAAATCCTCTTCCCAAGATCTCTATGGTTGGCAACATCCAATAAAGACTATGAAAATATGTTTGTCGACAAAAAAAATAGATAGGGTTAGAAAATTATGGAGTGGGTAAGGTCTTTTTTGACCTTATTGGGGCTATGACCTATTTCTTAGTGCCAACTTGAATTTCTCAATGATATTTTCTATTATTAATGTTTGATGTGTCTAAAGGATTTTGATAGTAGTTGGTGGGATTATCCATGAGGGAGTAATTTTTGTGTGCACTTTTTATAAGTGTTGGTTATTTTTTGGATTCATTTTTATGTATTTTTTAGGTCTTTTGTGGTATTGTATGTTGATAATTTTGTAAATATAGGTTTTAGCATTTTATGGGAGTGGAATCCATGGATTTTCAAAGGCTACAATATAATACACCTTGAAATTTATAATTAGTGTTTTTACAATATTCAATATGGTATGGGTTTGTTTGAATTTTGTGGCCCTCATTTACTATTTTTAGAGAGAATTTATGGGTATGTGCAAAATATGGGAGACTAAAAAGTGGCCACAACCATTTTTTGGCCCATCCAAAACATAACACAAGCGTGTTATGATGTTCTTGTGTTATGCCAAACATAAAAAAATAAAACTGCAAAGAGGTTGATTTCATTTGAACTTGGCCTCCCACTTGTCCAACACAGGCCATTTACAAAAAAGTTTGTACACATTGTGGATTTGATTAAATCATCGCTAAAATACCACCATGATGTTTGCAAGATCAAGGAGGTAGGGTTTATCAAATTTGAAGTGTAAAAATTTAATTAAAAATAAATTTAGGATATGTTCTGATTCAATTTTGTTTAGATTTTAGGAATTAAAAATCCCTCATTGATTCATGAAAACCCTAATTCATCAATTCATGAAAACCATGGTGAAGAACAACCTCAACAAACTCCAAAAATCCCTTGACATCATAGATCTCCAATAGATTTTGTGAGTGGCTAAATTAACATGTGGTCAAATAAGAAGGATGAAGAATGTTAATATTATGCCACCAAATTATCCAACCAACAAGTAAAATAAAATAAAATATTGAAATATGATTTGTGTGCATTGTTCATTGATCCAAAAACTAATACACCTCTATGTGCGGTAGCTACAAAAGGTTCCCTATCCATTGGTGCCAACACCAAGTAATGAGCTCGATTTTTTGGGTGAGGTGGTGTAATTTTTTTGACCAATACAATAATGTTGAGGTCCCATAGTATTTTTTGAGGAAACTCTATTGTGAGTTTGTCCTCAATGAGATCCCAAACTAATTTGACATGTGTGAGTTTTACGGTAGAGGTGGGGGCTCTACACAAGATAGAGGGAACTTGTGTCATGCCCAAGGCCATTAACATAGAATCCTTGCTAGTTAAGACATTGATTATGTCATGAAACCTTTTTTTGTGAAGGTGAGCGTTGAGGTGGATATCCTAGAGTCCATCAACTCCCTCATATAGACCTTGTTACAACACACTAGGGCTTGAACACATGGTGATGAGGGTGAGGCTTGTAGTCTCGACATTCACCTAACCTTTTCTGAAATTATGGGTATATTTATGATTATGTGTGTGAGGATGCTTGGGATGTACATGGCTAGCAGTAGGACACATCCATATTGGATGGAATGGTGTTCAAAAATGACTTGCTAGATATGACATTTGACATTGGAAAATAGGTAAATTTGAATAAGGTTAAATGCAATTTATTATATTTCATTTTGAATTTTAAGATTAGGTATATTCATCTTATAATTAAAATTAATCTAAATTTATTACATAATAAAATTTTAGGGTCAAAGTGTTCACCCTACATCTATGACCCTTGAGCTCCCAATTATGTGACC
Organism: Sequoia sempervirens; assembly: GCA_007258455.2. Classification (NCBI taxonomy): domain Eukaryota; kingdom Viridiplantae; phylum Streptophyta; class Pinopsida; order Cupressales; family Cupressaceae; genus Sequoia; species Sequoia sempervirens. Next base: position 1,075,542,076 of record VDFB02281492.1, read on the forward strand.
ATGTCAAGTCCGCAAGTATGTAATTAGTAAAGAAATAGTAAATATATTAAATGCAAATACTTTTACATTATATGAATGGTAATCTTAAAATTCATATTGGATGTTGAATAGGTGGATATTGGGGCTTTGATATTTGTCCTGTTAGTTAATGGATTATGCACTATCTGACACTCTCAATTTTTCCCCTATTACCCAATCATAGAGATAATCACTAACCAACAATTGGGTAAATTATTTCTATGTGAAATAATTCCCCTCTAAATTTTATGAGGTACAACTCCTGATGAGAGCCATTTATGTCCCATTTTATGCCACATTTTAGCCTTTTTCATATGCCTTCAATCACATCCCCGTATTCCATTTCCATATATTATCATAACATTTTACCATTTTATGCTGCATATGATTAGATATATGAGTGATATTTAATATAGTTTTGGGATAAAAATATGAAAAATAATTATTGATTATCTTTATTAATACATGTTATTTTAAGCCTTGGAAAAAATATCTTGCAACATGTAGACTTCCTGTCACAAGAACTTTTTGTCACCTTCTTCATAGGAATATGGCTCGTGCTTATTGTTGCAGTTTCCTTTTCTATGTGGTCGATTCCAATTTCACTACAACAAATCCTTGTGATTTGCTCCATTTTTTGCTTCCACCCACTATTTTAATGTCTTTTTTGGCAATTTTTTGAAAACGTCAGTGCTATTTATCGGAATGGCGCATTTTTTGGCATTTATTATGTAGATTAGTGCAAGTCTACACTAATTTAGGCACTAATTAGCACCTAAAGTAATGCTTCCTTTAACACCGATATTAGCTTTGAGTGTAGTGCCGCCTTTGGCTCTGAGTTTAGCTTCAACTTTAGTGCTGCTTTTAGCTCCAACTTTAGCTTCAAGTTTAGCTCCAGGTTTAGTGCCAGTTTAGACACCCCTAAGTCGAAGAGACTTATTTATGTCTCATCAATGATGCAAAATAGTGAAATGTCAACAAGATATAGGCATTTCGAGGAGATAATCACTTATGTCATATCGACAAGGTATATCTACAAGTGCTTGGTGAAACACAACTCTTGGATATTATGAAGTAATGTCGATGAGACATTGAGATATCGATAAGAAAAATAAGATTGTCTCATTGACACTCTTCAAGTAATGATCAAAAGAATACACCGCTATATTGCAGGGAAGGTGAGCAACATATGTGGTAGAGCGGTATACACCGCAACCCTGCAACAAGAAGCCTTGAGCAAGGTGGTAGTGCGGTAAACAATAGAAGGGAAGGGCAGAAAACTAATATACTACAACGATAATCACAAGTCTCCTTGACATGGCAGAGTTACACTGATATATAAAGAAATACCGCCGAAGGAAAATATTGATGAGACAATGGCATATCAGCAAGAGATATTAACTTGTCTCATCGACACCGGCAACCAACATCAGAGGAACATAAGATCTAATGTCGATGAGACATTGAGATATCGGTAAGACAAATAAGATTGTCTCATCGACACTCTTCAAGTAATGATCAAAAGCATACACCACTATACTATCGGGAAGGTGAGCAACATATGCGGTAGAGTGGTATACACCATAACCCTGCAACAAGAAGCCTTTTTGGGAAGGGAAAAACACTGCCATACCACAACGGGTATAATAAGAGACAACAGTAGTATGATAATTGTGGCATCATTACAATTTACACCAATACATGCAAAAAATCACATCAGTTGCTAAAATTAAATGGTATTAAATTATTAAGAGTTGCCAAAACTAATATGACTGAATACCGCGCCATCCAAAGATAAGTGAGTTTTCCCAATATTGCACTCAATTGCAGTGCACTAGCGTAGAAGAAGGTAAGGATACGTGAAGAAGAAGTCCTAAAATGGTGAAATACTCAGGTAAGTGCACGACAACTCTCTGAAAGAGCTCTGTAACATATAAAAAACATTTCAAGGTTTTTTTCATCTGAATCCATAGTAGAGAAAATTGAAACATGCCTCCTAAAAGAAAAGGATCAGAAGTAAAAGAAATTTGACCTAAAATTAAAGATGAAGAACCTAAAGTAAAGAAGAAAGCACTCCATCCTAAAACAAAACAATCAGAAGTAAAAGAAAGTTAGCTTAAAATTAAAGATGAAGAACCTAAAGTAAAGAAGAGACCACTCCATCAATCCATATTAGATATACTTCCAGGGTCTACTAAAGAGGGTAATAAGAAGTTTCTCGTGGACACCGCACAAAGTTGTAGGGATGCCCTCATTTCCAAATCTGGATGGGACCTATTTTGGTATTTTTACAGTAAGAGAAATGAGAAGATTCCAATGTCAAAAACTTGGATGTTGGATATAGCAAGGTTGATTGTCCCAAATGTGTTTTTTGATGTAGAATTTATCAGACTGCTAGCCAAACACTATCACTCAGCTACCAAAATAGTAAGGTTTCCAAACAACACAGTATTGGTAGAAGTAACCAAAAAAGCCATCATTGAGTGTTTTGGCTTAAACAAGGAGGCTCTGATGAAAATAAACCTGCAGAAAAGTGAGGAGGATTATGATAGGTTAAAAAAGACTTATAGAAGTCATGAGGTACCCCTACATATGAAAAGAGGCATTGGTAACAGAACATTCCCCATCTCTACTACCACTACTGAACCATATAATGTGTCAGATTTTCAGTATTACTTTGTGAATACATATTTAGCTCTTTTCCAAGTGTTAGGGATAGATGCTCAAGATAAAATGCCAATAGGCCTAATGATGATGGCCATGAGAATTCAAAACCCTGAAACTAATATTGGATATGACTTTGATTCATACCTTGAGAAGGTGTTAGATGATGAATTCTCCCAAGTTATAGAGGATAGAGCACTGATTACATTCAAACACTATTCCCTACTGTGTCATCTGGTATTGTACCAGAATAGGGACCATTGGACTAAAAGAAATGACTTGGCTACAGTAGATGAGCAAGGGAATCCCACACCTGTCCAAAAATGGTGCTATATTTGGGATAGTCGGTGCAAGAATTCAAGCTTTGTTGTATTCTACAAAGACTTTTTACACATAATTTTTCAAGTTCTTGGGTATGCAATACCAAGATTTCCAGCCAAAATGTTGCAACTAGTGAGACCTTTGGCTTTAAGACTAGAGTAGGGTCATACACACAATTTTGGAGATTGGTTCTTCCTCCCAAAAGTTACAATAATAAGAGTTTATGGATGCCCTGTTGCTCCACACATACTGCCAAAATTTGTGCCCCTTAGATTAACATTTTTTGAATTTATGTGGCAAATGATGTGGATGGAGAAAGATGTAATGCACAAGCAGAAGAAAGGCACTTTCCTGCCAAACCAAACCAAGTGTGAAGATTGGACTATAGGCTCAGACACACTAGAGGAGTTACAATATTATTTGAAGACAATATATGCATTGAAATTTGGAAAAGAAAGAGCCTTTGACCCTAAAAATCATATGAAAAACATAAGGCACAATCTTCTTACCAAAATGACAGTGCCACACCAAGTGGATTTTGAAGAAGAAGTCATAAGGAACTACATTACTTATAATGATGTATTTAGTAGAAGGAAAAAATGGGAATATATGAAGAAGGTTGAAGAAAGGACGAAGCGGAGGTCCAAGGATTTCCTAGGATACTTTGTTGGGGAAAAGGACCCCATCAAGAGGATAGAAATGATAATTGGTAGATTTGAAGAATTGTGTAGAAAGAAGGAAGCATATCTCGAAGAACATAATAGTGGCGCAACTGTAGAGCATACCCTAGGTGAAACCTCTGAGCCTCCAATGGAGCAGTTACCTCCCAAAAGATAGAAGACATGAAGCAGTGAACAATTAATACCTTATGAGGATATTGAAGAGGTGGGTGATACTGAGGAAGTGGCTATAGTACTACAGTCATTGAAAGGTGATATTGAAGTTAATCAACCCATCCTTAAGACTAGTGCCCATAAACATGAGGAAAGGATGGGTGATGTAGAAAAAACAAGTACAGAGGTACATGAAGATGAAAGGGAAATTGTAGCTAGGAGATTCATAGAAGATGATGAATTCATTAAGACTCCCGAGTTTAAGGATTTCTGGATGAAGATGAAGATAAAATAATTTCAAGAGAGGATGGAATCAGCTGAAGTAGGAATTGAAGAATCAGAGAAAAATGAAATGGTAGCATAGAATTTCTAGGAATTAAGAGTTGACAACATTGACATTAGCCCCCAGAAGGCTAGAGAAAAGGTCTTGAAGAGCAATATGCTCATTTTCCTTGGCTTGGAATTAAGAAAATGTTTCTGCTTGATCAAGTGTAGGCTTAGGAAGATCCAATGCTAGTTGCATAATTTGACTCCGATGAAGGTGTGAGTGGAACTAGGTATAACCCAAAGATTGAAACCCTGGCCATATGGATTAAACAGAAAAATACACAGGAGCCAAAATTATTGGATGTAATTCAAAGGAAGAAAGGGGTAGCGATGGTAAGGAAAATACAAGATACCACCCCTTTAGAGGCAACCACAATGACCATGCATTAGACCACGTTCACTCGAGCAAATGTTAAGGGATTAGAAGACAAATTGAAGGAGTATGAAAAGGAACAAAGGTTCCTAAATGATGAAGTTAAAAACTGTTCATGGAGAATGTCAAATTGAAAGAAAAATTAAGAGAAGGACCCTCACAAAGCAAGGAGATGGTGTTATATAGGCCTCCTATTGCTACAATGGATATTGTGAAGAATGTTTCTACAAAATAGGTAAAAACTCTAGAGAAAGAAGTGGATGATGTAAAGAAGGCCAACAATCAAACCCAGGATGAAGTGAAAAGAAAAAATTGTGAAGTTATGGAAAAGATTCTTGAGCATAGGATAAAATCAGTTATGGATAAACTAGGGAATGTGCATGATAGTTATAAAACACTTCAACAGGCAATGGATCAAATAAAGACACATATGCTTGTATTAGATCCTTTGTTCAAAAGGTGGTAGCCTATTCACCACACTTTGGCTAAGTTATGCAAAGTTCTACAAATAAGTCTTGATGCACCCACAACATTAAAGCCAACTGAACAAACTGTGAAGATGATTATTGATGAATTTTAGTATGTACAAGGGTTTGATAAAAATATTGTAACATGAATGGATTTATTCCATACCTACAAATAGTGGTATACACTTGCAATGGTGAGAGATGGTGATCAGTTGAAGGACTTGGATAAGTGGAAGAAATAATTCAGTTAGGTTGTTCATAAGTGCGTAACTCATATACAGAAGGATGATGATACCAGTCTTCCCAGGCTAAATCAAATCATGGATGGGTTGATTGTTCTTGATGCAGGATACCTTAAGTTTTTCAATGATACAAATGAATTACTAGATAGTCGATGGAAAAATCATCTTGCAAACATGCAAAAGATCCAGGAATATAAGTGGCCATCAGATTTTACAGTGTATTAGTGGGAGGAAACATATTTGGTTTTAGAAGAATAGGACACTAAGGCGAGAGCATTTGGATGTTCATCACGGAGAGGAAGACTTTGCCAGATAAATGATCATGGGTCTTCTACGTTGAATAATGGAACTATATGTCAAAATGTCTTAAGTCTTGTTATTTCCTTAATTATGCGAATTAAATAGTTATTAGTAAAATAAGTAGTTATGAAAGGTCATTTCTTTTTGTAAAAGGCCTGTAGCTTGTTGCTTCCTATATAAATAGGAAACCAAGGCCTAGTTTTAAATTATCATCATCATACATCATTTCCATTTTGAAGGCTTCTGTTATTAATATATATCAATTGAAGCAATATAATGGAGAACGTCTTATTATCAAAGATTCTCCATGACTGTGTTATCATTCTATATTTTTCTTATGTTTGCCATACTTATTTCTTCTTATATTTGAATGAATATCAGTCATTGAGCCTCAATATTGTGCTTATGTGAATGAATATGTTGATACAGTAAAGCATTTATTGTGGATGTTGGTAGAGCTACTAATTTTTTTGAAAATTTGAGCTTATTTTGCCTTGTTACATGTTCAACATAAAAATGGAAACTATTTAAAAATAATAAAGTTAACAAAGTTGCTTATTTAAATAATTGTGAGTTACGTGCATTAATATTTTATTAACTTTTGTGTCTTCACGAACATATGTTGATACAAAATGAATAGAAGAAGCATCCAAGTAATCCTAATTTTTTCTTCCAACAATTCATACCAAAGATTAAACAATTTAAGGATATTGCAATAGGTAATTAAGGATATGATGATGATGATATATTCTTGTACTTGCATATTCTATGAAACATTCCTTATTTTCTATGGAACAATGTATATATTCTTGTACTTGTAAATATTCTTTTACTATTATGTCTTAAATAAAACAAAGTTTGAATAAAAATGCTTTGCCCTTTTTTGTAAATGAGTATGTGAATAATTGTTTAAGGAAAAATCTTACAGTGTTTACATTTTTAGTTTACTAGTTTCAAATCTTCATTTGCTATGTATATAAAATTGTATGTGCTCTTTATCTCGAATGACATAAAACAATAATATCATTAGAATCAGGGTTTTCAATTTCAACACCATCATTGTCCACACTTTTCATACCCTGTTCACTTTTAAGTACAATCATCAAAATTTTATTTTTATTTCTTGTCCCAGTTAATCCTGATTCCTTTCAGCACAACACAATAGGTTGTATGTTAAATTTCAAACATTTTCTTTGCATTTTTTTTGTATATATTATTTTCTCAGTGCATCATTATGTAACAACAATTTCACTTCTAAGATATACAGTAAAAATAAATGAAAGAACATGTTTTCTTTGCCAAGGGAAATGTATGGTGAATACCCTATGTCTTTTTGATAAGTGTGCAAGCGAAATAAGACATAACTGATTGAATCTGATTTTCTATTGTACAATTGTTTTTTTATGTTCTTTTTACTTTTTGCATGTGGATTACCCTAAAAAAGAGACTACTTATCTTTTCTTAAATGAAGCCTTTACATTACCTGTCTATGAAAGGAATTTACTGCTTGACAACAGGTTCGTGAACTTCATACAAATTAAGATTGGTGTAAAAGGCCATCCCCACAAATGTTGTTTGGTCTAGAATTATAATGGAAAATAAAAAAGCTTGTTAATAGAATAAAACAATTTTGTCAGTTGTCCAAGTACAACATAATATTACTAAATCATTTCAAAGTTTAGGCCATAAGAATCATCCTTTTTTAAACATGGATTGCAAATAATTCTAAAAATTTAGAAGTCTTGGTCATTAAAATTATTGTTTGCTACAATGTCATCCAGTGTATCATTGTCAATGTTCATATGTTCTTTCAAGTATTTAATATTATCATCATCGTCATCTTGAATTGCATCATCTTCATCATCATTGAAATTTGACTGTAGACCATCTATATTGTTACCAAATGTATTTGGATCATCATTTTCTATACCATCCATATTGTTGTCTTCCATAACATTATCTAACTCTGGATTGTTGTCTTCTTGTGCATGAACATAACCATCTTCAACATCATCATGGATGTCAATTTATTTGATGTTATCTAATCCCTCTCTCTCATTTTGTTGGCCATCATTATTTTTTCAGTATCCACTAATGCATCGTCAAATAAATGCCTTAATCTTGGATCATAATGTATGACAAATATCCATTTCGGGTCCAAAATAGCTTGATAGAAAAATACCTGCACATGAATGACATACATATATTAGATATTATATAAATTGTATGAACATATATACAACAAATGAATAATGGAACGTTATTTTATAGACTACCCTTTTTATACAATAATTTCTATAAAACACAATTTTGACAACATAGTTTATAAAACATTAGTCCACACTCATTTATTATTCTTTGGTTTTCTTCCCTTAAGAACATCCTTAGGGAGACCTTGTTCTTCCCTCTTCTTTCATGCAGGAGTGCATTTTAAGAAGGGGTAATCAATTAATAACTCATCCCCAATGGTAAGGTCCATAATAGCCTCAACCATTATCAATCTATCAATCTCTCTTTCCATATCTCCATCTTTATCATTTATAACCTCAACAAATTGACAATTCGGTCTTACAGTAGGGTCCCTACCCTTACTACTATTTATAAATCTTGCAATATTTTTGTGTGTGTATGCATGTCCATCTATATAAATAAGATGACCTCTATTCATTTCTTTTCCACTTTCCAATTGGAGACGATGTGTATACATATTCGAATTTAGACCATATGCTGACATGCTAGGCTTATATTATGCTATCCTTCTCCATTCACCACTGTAATATGATGGACCATAATATGGCATTAATCTCCTAGTGGTCTTTTTTGAATTGTTTCTATGTTTGGATCCCACATGTACCTTTTGGAAAATAAAGAGGCCTAGATTTGCTCCATGAATATTGGAGGATCATATCATTTAGCTGTATCCCCAAAATTGAAACACCTCGTACACTCTAGGTAGTTGTTGATCACTAGGCCAAGCACAATATAGTTGACGATCAAATTTCTCTTTGTAAATTGATCTCAAACTCAGGGGCAAGTAATCATCTCCATCACATTCATTCTCATAGGGTATGTAGTCCACCTTTCCCTTTTTTGTCTTTAAGAAAATTATGCATCTTCACACCGATTCTTGTTCTGTTACTTGTTTTCATCAATTCCTCATCTTCCGAGCTAGTATATTGGCACATATTTTTGTTAGATCTATCATCTGATAAATGATCATTGCCCTCTAGGATGGAAGTTAGTGATCCAGGAAACTTTAAACTAAGAACTTTATCCTGCAAGTATCCATTAAGAAAAAAATAGTTATTTAAATATTATAAAACAATGTTTAAATGAAGTATACATGTTATTTATATCAAATTGGAAAATTCCTCACCACAATTCCTATTGGATTTGAATTGATTATAGGTGGCACACTACCGACTGGAAGCTCATCATATATGTAATGTCTTTGTACAATCACTTGTTTGAATTGTTTCTTTCCACAACATACAGAACATCCACAAACAATAATTTTCTCAAAGTATTCATCCCATGTACTATAGTCCTGACCTAACTCTTCTTCAGTGCAATGATTTGTTGTGTCTACAGTATCCATTGTCATATCCTCTTCCACCCATTGTCATCTACGTGATTTAATAGTTTTAGGTCCACGTCCACATACATATCTTGTTCTTTTGCTAGTTGAACGCTTAGGCTTTGCATTTGCTCCAATCTCCATCTAAAATAATCAACAACATGCATTAATTTATGTCAAGATTGGATAATACATTATAAATTTCAATAATACTATGAAAAAAGATGGACGTATCACAAAATGCCATCAGATCATTTTTTCCTAAGTTAAGTCAAAATTTGAGTACCTGATGTCCTGCTTCATCCGAAGTGTCCTCATTTGATATAACACGATCTGTTGCCATGGCCTCGTCTCACCCCTATAATACGCAACATAGTAAATAATGTTTAGTACACCAATTATATCATTTCAACGAATATGCTATCCAACACATAACCTCACTTTAGTCATATATTTGACATATTGATATCATGTTTTGGCTATCCTAATTTTCAAACTTTTCCCTTGATCATAGAATCACATTTAATCACCATTCATGTGCATTTTCAACCAATAAGTTTGACCTCAGAGTCCTCATGGACAAAAAAATGACTTTATCTCCTCTACGTTGTAGCATTTTTGAATTCATAAACACCTTTGTCCTTTGGTTGAGGTTGCTTTCTCTTCTTACCTCTATTGTATCTGCAGATTCCATTGTCTCATCTATTTCCACCCACTTTCCTCTTAGCGATTTAGTATTTCTATGCCGTCCACATCCTCTCTCCATGGCCTCCTCTATGAATAAAAATGCTGCCATAGAAGCTTTCACTGCACTACCATCGAGAAGGAAAAAGAAACTTGTGGGACTGCAGTAAAAACTGCTCTACCGCACTAAGCTGATGAAGGAGCCATAGGACAATGGTGGTCACTGCACTATCGCATGCCAATGGTAGAATACTTGCGAGACTATAGGAGTCACCACAATACCGCCAGGAATAGAAGGAAGACTCACATGCCACCACAAAAAATTTCACTGCACTACTATTGAGAAGGATGAAGCACCTTGCGAGACCATGGTAAAAACCGCTCTACCACACCGAGCTGATGAAGGAGCCACGGGACATCGGTGGTCACAAAAACAAGGCACGAGTTGGAATTATTTCCAACACTCTGGATCCTGTGATACACAACAATGAAAATAGTCACTCTACAACAATGATAGGTGCTAAATTAGGCACACTTGATGCCGCCTTATATGTCCCAAATAGATTACATTAACGGCCAAAAGTCGGCACCAAAGTTGGCGTTAACTAACACCGACTAAAGCATTGACTAATGAATCAAAATAAAAAATTTAAAACTTTCCCGCATGAAGGAAGAAATTAGATGAAAAAAAAAGGAAAAACGCCACGTGAAGGAAGAGAGTAGGGCTCTTCCAGCAACTGATGAGAAATTCGTTTGAGTTTGCGACACCATATGTAAGGTTACAATTTTTTTTTTCTTGGTTGAATTCGTGATTGTTTACTGGTTCATTGCCTAACCAGTCCAGGCAACCTATAAATTGTCCCATCATTATAAATTGTAAAACCTTTGAGAAACCAACAAAAAATTTTACCCTAGCCATTTGAGCTTTGGCTCAAAATATTATAGCACAAAGTGAGGATGCCTTTGTATTCTTTCCCTAACCTGGGTATCAAGGAAATAGTGAACTGCTTGGAAAATATGGGAATTGGGTCAGTCATTGTTGAAAATAAATGCAGAAACTGCTTGGTTTTTCCCAACCACGCCATAGTCACCGATGCCTTGAAAAATTCATGCAATATTGCATTATGAAAGAGTTTTCATGATAAGGTTATCAACACTAAGCAAACTGAGTGAACATATTTTCTCTAGGTTATCAACACTAAGCAAACCCAACAAACATATTTTCCCACAAAACAAAACTTTCATACAACAAACTAGACGAAAACTTTCATACCTGATAGTGTGTCTTTGTTTTCCTTCACAAACTGGATGAAAATAATTTTCCCTAGGTTGCCTCAAAATGTCAAGCAATAGAGGGAAGTAAGCATTGTCAGCAAACTCTGGCCACAATGAGGTAATTCATTGTCAATTTATAGATTTGTAAATGTTTCCATTCTTTCTTTGAATTTTACTTTTTTAGTTTTTTATTTCTAAATTTAAAAGAAGAAATATAATAATTTAAATATATATATATATATATATATATATATATATATATATATATATATATATATATATATATATATATATATATATATATATATATATATATATATATATATATATATATATATATAGGGACATGAGACTAGCAAAGATAAAGAGGAATTGGCTTCCATATTGGAGGTAGAGGTAGTGAACAAATTGGTTAATGTGGACTGGACAAAACTTGCCAGATACATAGAAAAACAATCTATAAATGCCCCTCAAACATTGCAAACAAATCAATTGTGTCAAAGGGAATCAATTGATTCCCCAACCAGTCCTAGATCAAGCAAAAGATCTAGGAGGAAATCAGTGACAATAAACTCTAGGAATGTGGAATAGGGAGCAAAGACTTCCACTCTTGGGACACAAAATTTTTCCACCATGCCATGTTTTCAATCTTGTATTGGTAGCTACAATACGAAGATAGAATACAAGGTGGTTTTAGGGGAAGTCCGAATGACAGATGCTGGGAAAACGCTTTTGAGTAGGTTGAAGGAATCATTCCTTCAACGATTCAAAGACCATCTACATTTTCCATTCTCAAAAATACCCATGCACCTGAAAAAAGAAATTATCCATGACATGGAGAATGAATTTGGCACAGGTTGGTCTGTAAAGAAGATAAAGCTACGAATGTCTCAAAACTGCAAGAGATTTCGGTGCAACCAAACAAAGAAGATAAAAAAAATCCCTCCTGAGCTAAGGTAGAAAAAAAAGGCCAATTGATGTAAGTGTGAAAGTATGGAGAGAGCTTGTAAAAGCATATGAGAAGTCCAATGCAAGGAAGAATTCCAGTGAGGAGAGTACATAGGTATTTGAATTTTCTCATAAGATTATATCAAATTTATTAAACGATATTTAAATTTTATTTGTGCATAGTTAAATTGAATTAGTATATGTTTTAGGAAAAGGCCTCCAAGGCTAGGATTGAGAAACTTCGTGTGATGCATCGTAGTGGCCAGAAAGGTTTACAAGCCTTGATTTGTACATTTGTAAGTATATTTAATATGTTAAATGATATATATTTTTATTTTGTTGGAAAAAGTAAATGATTGCATATTAATTAGTTTAACTAGTCCACGTGCCATGTTTTGACATGAGGAGAAATATGGCCACCATCCAAAGCAATTTGAAAAGAATATGTTTCAAAACAAAAAGTGGAACAATTTTGTAATCTAGATGGAGAATGAGGTATCAATAGTTGAGTTTCAATAACTTAGTTGGATATTGTTGTGTTAATATGTCAATTTGCATCTCTTGTGTTGAGTTGTTTATTGATGCATAGGATGAGTAAATAGAGCTCAAATCTTATGATTATAAGATGACTGTTTATGTACATGAATAAATAGTAGAAGGATGTAGATGAACTCAATTCATCTGACTTCATGCCTCTTGGTAGGCATTCCTCTTGAATTTCTAATATCAGGTGCCCGAGACTTCCCTGTAACTTTTACCTTTCATTGCCGCCTTTCCTCTTCACTATTATACTTGTCTCCTTTTTCCTTATCAACATTTCTGGCTTTGACTTCTAATTCATCCCATGTTTTACCTTCCTCCTCTTCAAAATATTCTTCTTCTTCTTCGTCCTCCTCTGACTCCACAAGAGATTCATCTTTTGAACCTTCCTCATCTAATTCCGATTCCTCTTCTACATCAGAGGGTTCATATCCTTGATCCGACTCTTATCAATTATTAGAATTAGAATCACTAGCTTCCATATTCAAAAATTCCCAACCAACATCTTCAATAAATTTATCAGGATCATTAGTAATATTCTTCAAACTTGGCCACTAGTTCAAGTTCATTTTGCTTTCATAGTACTTTATATCCATGGAGTTCAACCATCCCTTGATGCCATCAAGTGAAGATTTAGGAATGTCGTCAATGCAGAGTACATCCCGCTTGAAGTATTTGAAAATAATAACCATATCAAATGCCTTTTTCCCAAGTCATACTCTCTCAAGGTTAACAATCTCAATCTCACTAACAGTGATTACTAAGAAAGGTAATTCCACCAACTCTACCAAGGATTTTACCATAGGAACAATAAAAGTAGAGGATTTGAAAGGAATTGCATGAAAACAAGATCTCTAAATGGTATATCAAACTTTAGTTCAAAATATTTTAGATGAGGCTACTCCCATAGCTCTCTTATTCGCTTGACAAATACTTGAAATTCTATATTGATTTTATTTTTCCTGTCCCTCTCTTGCTGTTCTTCCTCAATTTCATTAGGATCATACATTGACCTTCTTGCCCCTCCTAAAGTTTGGACCACATCCATTACCTCCACATAAAGCTGGAAATCCTTGGTCTTCTTGGTTCCCATGCTGTGATATTGTTATGCAAATGAAAATGAAGCAAAGTAATCATCTCCTTCTCTGCTGGCTAGAAGAATGCATGGTTAATGTTTTGATACATGATATTAGCTCTCTCTTCTGCTCTCATGGTTGAATACCAAAATCCAGTATGGTGGGCCTCTAGAGTTCCGGTCATCTTTATTCCTCTTCCACCAAATGCTAGCCTGATCAACATGTCTACCAACCTAATTGGATTTGTTTTTGAAAGCTGAAGTTTCTCCTGAGTCACTAGTGTAGCTTTCTCTACCTTTTCAGACTCTTTCATTGCTATAGATCATCATCGTCTTTGGAATTTAATCATTTGTACCACATGGTTGATGTGCTTTGAATCCTTGCATCTAAAGGAAATTTCCTTAACATAAATACTGCTAGGGAATTTCAATGTTGCCATTGTATTTGGCATTAAAGCCGATACCTTTGACATTGAAAATTATCCTTATATAAGAATTCCCTCCATCTTGTTGGCTTGTAACACTCTTGATGGTGGCTACATGAAATTTGATTCTAATTCCTCTTCTACATCAGAGGGTTCCTATCCTTGATTTGACTCTTTAGAATTATCAGAATCAGAATCACTAGCTTCCATATTAAAAAATTCCCAACAAACATCTTAAATAAATTTATTTGGATCATTAGTAATACTCTTCAAAATTGGCTGCTAGTTCAAGTTCATTTTACTTTCATAATACTTTATATCCATGGAGTTCAACCATTCCTTGATGCCTTCAAGTGAAGATTGAGGAATGGCATCAATGCAGAGTACATCCTACTTGAAGTCTTTGAAATCAATAGCCATATCAAATGCCTTTTTCCCAAGTTCTACTCTCTCAAGGTTAACAATCTCAATCTCACTAATTGCAATTACTAAGAAAGGTCATTCCACCAACTCTACCAAATAGTTTACCTTAGGAACAATAAAAGAAGAGGCTTTGAAAGGAACTCCATGAAAACCAAGCTCTCTAAATGGTATATTAAACTCTAGTTCAAAATATTTTAGATGAGGCTGCTCCCATAGCTCTCTTACTCGCTTGACAAATCCTTGAAACTCTGTATTGATTTTATTTTTCCTATCCCTCTCTAGTTCTTCCTCAATTTTATCAGGATCATACATTGACCTTCTTGCCCCTCCTAAAGTTTGGACCACATCCATTACCTCCACATAAAAATGGACATCCTTGGTCTTCTTGGTTCCCATGTCGTGATATGGTTATGCAAATGAAAATGAAACAAAGTAATCATCTCCTTCTTCGTTGGCTGGAAGAATGCATGCTTAATGTTTTGATACATGATATCAACTCTCTCTTCTGCTCTCATGGTTGAATATCGAAATCCAATATGGTGGGCCTCTAGAGTTCCAGTCATCTTTCTTCCTCTTCCACCAAATGCTGGCCTGATCCAAACGTCTATCGGCCTAATTGACTTTGTTTTTGAATGCTGAAGTTTCTCCCGAGTCACCAGTGTAGCTCTATCTGCCTTTTCAGACTATTTCATTACTACAGATCGTCTTTAGGATTTAATCATTTGTACCACATGGTTGATGTGCTTTGAATCCTTGCATCTAATGGAAATTTCCTTAACATAAATACTACTAGCAAATTTCATTGTTGCCATTGTAGTTGGCATTAAAGTCGATACCTGCAACATTTAGAATTATCCTTGTGATATCCTCAAGTTTTACCTATTCTAAACAACTAAGATGCAATGGAAAAACACAAAGAAACACCTCAAGATTAGCCTAAGGAATTGTTAATACAAAGAGATAAAATGAAAAAGGATTACAAATGATTATACCTTCTCTTTCCAGCTGAAACTCCTTGGTTGGCCCTTGATTTTGGATTGATTTGTATGCTCCTTAGATGGCTATTGATGTAGCTAAATGTAAGATTAAGTAGATGGTGGGATGAAAATGCAAAATGGCTAAAATGGATGGCTAGATGAGAGAAAAATGAGTGCACAAAATGATAGCATAAGGTTACTCAAATGACTAAGTGTTGAAAATGCCTTAGAGGATGGGGTATTTAGAGAGGAATTTGAATTCTCTAGAGAATTCAATGGTTGAGATTTATCCAACAAGGTCAAGATGGAGAGCTAAGATGAGTTGAGGACTCACAAGCCCTCACATTTTGACATGTGGAATGTGAAGTGGCTAAGGGTGAGATGATGTGTAGGTGATGTGGAAGGAGAGTACATGATGTGGAGGAAGGACAAGTACCTTCCAAGTACCTTGGGGAATGAGAAGATTTCCTCAAAAAGGAACTTCTTGTCCCCAAGTGGGAATGAAAGTGACATTTGAGGAATTTTGGAATTCCTCAAAAATCTCCATGGGAAATGAGAAAGTGGTTGGAGAAATAAATGTGAATTAAAAATTCACATTCTTAGGAGAATCTAATGGATAAGAGAGGGTCTCCAAAAAGGTGGGAATTGGTCACATGTGGATGAGGTGACAAGTCAAATGTTCTAGAAGCCTTGGAAGGATAAAATGTGAATTAAAAATTCACATGGGGAGTAGAGAGACCTAGGATGAATAAAAGTGAATTAAAAATTCACATGGGAAAGAGGGTCAATGCTAAGAAAGGAAAATGAAAAGGTTGACTAAAAAGGGGTGCTAAAAGTGGCTAATGACTTTGATTAAGGTTGTGCAAATATTTGATTAAGGTAATTAATGAGAGATTAGAAGCAAGTGGCAAATGTAGGGGGATGTGACATTAATCCTTGATTAAGAGCATGCACATCTTAATCATGAATTAATTAAATTAATCTAGATTAGAGAGAGATTATGGAGGATGTGACAAGAAGAGAGAAAAGAAGAATTTTAAATTGATTTTAATTCAAAAAAGGTTAAGATGAGTAAATTAAATAAATTGATGTATTTATTTAATTTAGAGAGGAAAAAGGTGTAAGGTAACGCATTTGATTGTTAAATTAAATACTTTAAGAACCTTAGGCGGGAAGTGTAATATTAATTAAATAAATTAATATTGGCGGAATAGATGAATAAATAGGTAAATTTGATTGTATGGGAGCGATCAAATTTGGATGTCTACATTTTTCCGCTCTTCGTAATATTGTTAGAATAACAATGTTTCAAAGAAAAATGAAATGTTGATGATGAAGAAAGTGATAGGGCTTGATGCCCCAGCATGAAAGAGGTTGAATGCGCTGCTCAAGTAGAGGAAAAAAGGAGGGAGATGCCCCAGTGACTGCTACGAAGGGATGGAGGAAAAATGGTAGGGTATGCCACCTCAAGAGGGCGGTTGGGGAAGAAAAGGGGTCCCGGGTGAGCTCTTGATAGAAAGAAAAGGAGGACACCATTGGATAGATCTCGAAAAACTAAGCAACTTTGACTTTTGAACAGAGTCGATCAGACGAACGGTTTGAAAATGGTGGCCCTGAGAAAGGAGGGAATTAGTTGGAGGAGAAAAAAGTTAAATAAAAGGTAAAAAGTACTTTTTATTTTAAAAGGAGGAAAATATGCGTTAAAAGGTAATTTTAAGAGTTACCTTGTCACATTGTCACTGTAGCAGTTGAGAGAAGAGGAGAGGAGAGGAGGAGAGGAAAGAGCAATGATGCCGCAAGATTATGACTCTAATATCATTCACCAGGCAGACGAGGTACGAAGGTGCCACACCCACTATGCAGTGCCCCACCAGGTTAGTAACAAAACCCTACTTTTGTATTTTAAACATTTATAGCATGTTTTGGGATGTTTAAAGAAAATGTAGAACATGGGTTTTATTTGTGGGATAAAATAGAAAAATGGGTAGATTTAAGTTTGGCAAATAGATAGAGAAAATAAGACATTTTAGAGGGGGGCGGTGTTGGGAGGGGCGAAATCGCCCCAGGCTGAGGTAGGTCTGCCTCGGGTGGTGGCGTATTCACCCCAGCTTGGGGCAGAGTCACCCCAGGGCGAGGGCGTGTCCACCCCGGCTTAGGGTGGAGCCACCTTGGCGTTGGGGCGCATCCGCCCTGGGTCGGGGCGAAGTCGCCCCAAGGCGAGGGCATGCTCGCTCTAGGTTAGGGGCGTGTTCACCCCGGCTTGGGGCGGAAGTGCCTCGAGTCGGGGAGGAGGTGCCCTGGGTCGAGGGCATGTCTGCTCTGGGTTGGGGCGGAGTCACCTCGGGTCTGGGGCGCGTTCGCCTTGGCTTGGGGCGAAGTCTCCCCAGTGTTGGGGCGCATTCTCCCCGGTCGGGGGGGATTTTCCCTAGTGCTGGGGCGTATCCGCCCCGGTCCAGGGCAGGTCCACTTCGGCGTAGAGGCGCATTCACCCTAGTGTGGGAGTTTCTCCAGGTGGGTTTAAGAAGACAAGTTTGTCCTGACTAGGGTAAAACGGGAAAAATAAGAGAGAGAGAAAACAAAATAAAAGAAAAGAGGAAAACGAGCAATGTCCTAGGGCTGGGAATATGGTGTACTGACAATTGGGTAATATGGATGCAGGGTTTTAGGCGATTATAAACACATGAGTGATGGTCAGAGGTACTGACAGTGACCACAACGACCATGATGGGAGTAGATCATGCAACATTGGATCATGCAGGGTTATTGCACTTTTTATAGGTTCCAGTGATGAGGGCACATCAAGCGATGTTGACAGCCTTGATAGAGAGATGGAGTTTGGAGACATCAACGTTTCATCTTCCAATGGGAGAGATGACAGTGACACTGGAGGATGTATGACACATCTTGAAGCTGCTGATAGCGAGGCTATTAGTTAGTGATGTGGTATCGAGAGGGGCGAAGTTATATTACATTATGTTAGTGTTATTTGGACATGAGGATTTGCTCATACAGGGTGGGCAATTGGACCTAGATAGATGTTTGTCAGCGGGGGTACCACCACTACCATTATTTCTGTGTGGACTGATTAGTGGGATATTTTTACCAGATCGTAGCAGGTAGTTTTGTAGTTTACGGTACATGGAGGTGATTCGACATATTGTCCAGTGGCGCGAGGGACAAATCTTGTGGGGTACCTATGTATTAGCGTAATTATATAGGTATATGCATGTGATCTGCTACTGGAACTCGACGAGTTTGACACACACGACCCTACTATAGGTGTGGGCATGGGAGCATATTGTGGTGATGAGACCCATAGTGGTTAGGGAGGGAGATGAGGATGATAGAGAGCCTATGGCTTGGAGGTATGGGGAGGCGAGGGGCTGAGTTTTGCAGTACAGGATGTAGTGGGATATGGATGGGTGGAGGAGAGCGATAGATGGTCTTCAGGATAGAGATATATTATGGCATCCGTATATGTATTGACAATTTAGGAGATGGAAGGGGGAGGAAGAGAGACAAAGGGGTTACTTTATGAGCTGGTGCATCTCGATTGGGAGTCAACCATGCATAGTGGAGATGCATCGACTAGACAAAGTGTTGAAGCAGTTTGGGTTGATATAGGATATTCTAGATGCGCTCGTTAGGTTTCATCGACTCACCAGAGAGTGACCATGGGGGCTCGCTTTTAGACCGAGGGATGCTAGAGTAGCGTGGGCGGCGACAATACAGGTACCCTACCCAGGGAGAGCTGTTTGGGTGGAGGATGCAGGAGTGATGGTATGATATGACTAGTGGTGGTGCAACCACCGATGGGAGAGGATTACACCATTGGTGCCTATTGTAGGAGCCATAGGATTCAGATCAGAGAATGAGCACCAGGGGGCGAGGGAGGGTGGAGATAGGAGGAGAAAGGCGTGAAGGGGAGGAGACGGGAGGGGAGTAGGACAACAGGAGGATGCAGAGGGTGTTGGTCAGCAGGGCAGAGGAGGGGATGAGGTGGAGGCGGTGGGGCAACCAGAGAGGAGGAGGAGGAGGAGACAACGAAGGAGGGCTAGGGTGGAGGTGGACATTGTAGGACCCATTGGTGGGAGAGATGTGTTGGAAATAGGTGCCTCAATCCCACAAGATGAAACCTCTGAAAGGGCCAAGTTGGTGTGACATCTTTTGTGTCTGGTCGACTAGCAGCTTGAATCTTGTTGAACAGTACAGGTCGCTGTGACCTTGCAGGAGTCTTGCCGAATGCTTTTACTTTGGTGCCTATTGTTGTGACAGTTTATTCATTATAACCTCTCACCGCTTGTGGAGATCTCTGGACGACAGGCCATTCAATCGGATAGCGGGGAGAGTATTGGATGTTCGCTATGTGCTCTTTGTGATATAGATGTCTCGCTGACAGCGTTTTCTATTGAAGTCTTCGGGGAGAGCCTAGGGTGTTCGGTAAGAAGTCTTACCGATATGGATGTCTCACCGACAGCTTTATCCTGGAGACATCGGGGTGACTTGAACACTCAGGAAGAACTCTTGGTGATAGTTGGTGTGTCTCATCCACGGTATTCACCCGGAGTAGAACAAAGGTCTCGGTGTAAGGTCTTAGCGATGGACAGAAGTCTTGTCGACTGTCGTTTGGTGCTTGGTATGACTTGTGAGCATTCGGAATAACGTCTCAACAAAAGTGGAGTCTTAATGATAGTAGTATGACTACAGAGTAACTTAAGAGATCTCGGTGAAACCTCTTGGTGACAGTTGAATGTCTTAGCGATAGATGGATGCCGATGGAAATGCTAATGGCTCAATGTGTCTTAGGACCTCGGTATAAGGTCTTGGTGAAAGCAATGAGTCTGGTGGATACACTTTGGAATAACATGAAGTATTCGCTATGATGTCTTGGCGATAGCAGAATGTCTTGCTGATTGTTCAGTGCTCGATGTAACTTAAGAAGTCTCGGTGTAACCTCTTGGCGAGCGGTAAGTCTTGCCGATAGCAATGTTGAAGTCGATGCAACAGTTGTAAGCTTGGTGGAACCTCTTGCCGATGGAAAACTCTTGGCGATATCGAATGCTAAGCTGTGTGTGGCATCGGGGAGACACGGTTAGTGTCTCATCGACATGCCAACACAACTTGAAGCCGTTTGACCGAGTGAGACTTTCCTATGTGGCATCTCATGGACCAATCAGAGTAGCCGAATGGGAACCGTTGGAAGACAATCCGTTGAGGCAGTTCTAAGAGGAAGCTCGACAGACAGGGAGCGACATGAATATAGTTTGAAGTTGCAGATGCTCGTGGGTTTGGTTGGTTCGAAGAACAATTATGTGAACAGTTTGGTGTATGATCAGAGTGATTTCTATTATGTGTATACTGTAACTTGAAGGTTCCTATACAAGGTTGTTCATGGTGAATGCTACTGTAATAGGACATCAGAAAGATAAGTCTGGTACTTGTATGTAATCTTTATTACTGTAATACAAAGGGATTTCTCTTGGTGTGGTGGGTTTTTCTCCCGTAAGGGTTTTCCCACATAAATCTGGTGTTCATCTGTGTTTGTCAAATACTCTGTTTCTATTATCTCTTTCATGTGCATCTTAATTGGACTGTAATTGTAGAATTTAAAAGTATATCTGTATTTTTCCCTGAGGTATTGACATTAGGAGAGTTGTTTCCACATCTAATTTTCTTTACAAGTGGTATAAGAGCCTGGCTAGTTGTGTTATCCTTGTGGGTACGTTGGGTTTTTTGTGTCAATTTCCATTCAATGGGAGTCTTGTAGAAGTTTGTGAATTTCTAATTACAAATTGAGATGGCTAGCATGTTAGGAAATATTGAAATAGAGAAGTTCAATGACAGCAATTTTGAGTTGTGGAAACTTAAGATGGAGGATCTCTTAGTGGATCGTGATCTGTGGCTTGCTGTGTCTGGAGTGAAACCTACAGGCATAAAGCAAGAGGATTGGGACCTTGCAGATAGAAAGTCTAAGGGGCTGATAAGGTTCTTTTTGGCAGACTTCGTTCTTCTCAATGTGCATGAAGAGAAGATTGCATCTTCCTTGTGGAAGAGACTGGCATCTATTTATTAGGGGAAGTCTTTGGTGAATAAACTGTTCCTGAGGAAGAAGCTGTACTCTTTGAGAATGCAAGAAGGAGGGTCTATAGTTGGTCAGTTGAATGCATTTAACATGCTGCTTGCACAGTTAACATCTGTTGGTGTGAAGATTGAAGAAGAGGATCACTGTATGCTATTATTGTGTTCTTTGCCAAACTCGTGGGATCATCCAGTGATGGCTATTGGGAATACAACATCCAGTTTCAAGATAGAAGATGTTGTTAGTTCTTTGTTATCAGAAGAGATGAGAAGGAAATATTCTGTGATGGTGAAGGAGGCCCTTGCTGTTAGAGGAAGGTTGAAAGAGAAAGGAAAGAAGAAGGACAAGAAGTCCAAATCGAAATCAGAAGGGAGATCAAAGTCTCCTGGCAAGAAGTCCAAGGTGAAGTGCTAGAACTATGGGCAACCTGATCATGTCCGAAAGGATTGTAAAGAGGAGAAGAAGAAGAAGAAGAAGTATTCTTCTGACAATGATTCTTCTCATAGTGATGTAGACACCTTCATTGCAGCCTTGGTTACACAGGCATCAGATGATGTTTGGCTGATTGATTCTGGAGCATCTTTCCACATGACATCTCATAGAGACTGGTTCACAAAGTATGAAGAATACGATGGTGGAAAGGTGTACTTGGCAAGTGGTTCAACTTTAGAGATTGTTGGCCATGGAAGAGTCAGAATATAATTCCCCGTGGCAGAGTGAAGGGAATCAATAATGTAATGCATATACTAGGTTTGAATCGAAACTTACTTTCTGTAAGTATGCTGAATGATATTGGAGTGCAAGTCACGTTCTCTGGAAATGGCTGCAAGATGACTAGAGGTTCAATGGTGCTAGCAAGGGGTGCTTGTATTGGTACCTTGTACAAGCTGGATGCACATGCTGTTCAATGTAACAATGTCTCTCTAAAGTCACAGAAAGCTACTCATGGAGGTAAAGAGGGAAATATCCCTAATTATGTAAACTCTATGGAAGTAAAACTTCTAGTAGAGAAGACTATGCTCTAGCATCATAGGCTAGGCCACATTGGAGAGAAAGGTTTAAAAACCTTGAAGAACAAAAACTTGGTTGAGGGGCTTGAAGATTGTAACCTTGAATTCAAATTCTGTGAACACTGTATATATGGAACAACACCGTGTTTCGTTTTATTCCAGTCCTCATAAATCTTCTAGTTTGCTAGATTATATTCATTCTGATGTATTTGGTCAGTGAATGTTCCTTCTTTGTCTAAGTCAAGATACTATGTGTCGTTCATTGATGATTGTTCAAGAAGAGCATTTCTATATTTTCTGAAAAGTAAATAAGAAGTGTTCATTCGATTTAAGGAATTTAAGAACCTTGTTGAAAATCAGACTGGTAGAAAGATTAAATGCTTAAGGATTGATAATGGTGATGAATTTTGTTTTGATGATTTTGAAAGATACTGTAAAGACCATGGGATTAAAAGACATAATACTACACCTTATACTCCACAGCAGAATGGAATTGCAGAAAGGTTCAATAGGACAGTAATGGAGAGAGCACGAAGTATGCTGAGTAGTGCTGGCTTGGAGGAGAAGTTTTGGGCTGAGGCTGTATCTACTGTATGTTACCTAATAAATCGTTCTCCAAATTATGCTCTTGTTGAGAAAACACCTCTGGAAGCATGGTCTGGTAAGAAGCCCTCTTGAAGACATATTTGTGTTTTTGGCTGTGAGGCATATGCTCATGTGTCAGATGTAAAAAGATCTAAACTAGAGAACAAGGCTGTCAAATGTATTTTTATTGGCTATAGTGTGTCATAAAAGGATACAAGCTTTGGAATCCTGATACAGAGAAGGTTGTATACAACAGAAGTGTAATCTTTCATGAGCTGAAACCTTCTTCTTTGGATCTGCAGTCAGAGACAGTCAGAAAATAATAAGGATGTAGTTGGAATTCCTGCTACACCAGATAAAGAGGAATTGAAAATTCAAAATGTACCTAAAATTGAGGAGAGCTCAAGCAGTTCTGAAAGTTCTAAAGAAGAAGAAGAACCTCAGCCTTAGCAAGTGAGGAGGTCAACCCGTGAAAAAAAACAACCTGATAGGTATGGGTTCTCTTTGATAGATTCTACTTGTGCCTATGCTTGAATTTCTAGCACTGATGAGCCTAGGACTGTAAAGGAGACATTTAAAATGTCAGATTCAGATTCTTGGTTGGAAGCCATGAATGAAGAAATGACATCATTAGAAAAGAATGAAACTTGGAGTTTGGTGCCCTTGCCTAAAGGCAGGAAAGCTATTGGTTGCAAATGGGTATTTAAAAAGAAGACTGGTCTGGATGGCAGTGTGGAAAAATATAAGGCGAGGTTGGTTGCAAAGGGTTATTCCCAGGTAGAGGGAATTGATTATGGGGAAATATTTTCTCCTGTAGCTAAGCTAACATCTATTAGATTTCTTTTGTCACTTGCAGCAGTGTATGACTTAGAGGTCAAATAGATGGATGTGAAGACAACATTTCTTCATGGTGATCTTGAAGAATAAATCTATATGTCCCATCCTGAGCACTTTGTTGAAAAAGGTAAAGAGAAACCGGTTTGCAAGTTGAAAAAGTCTCTGTATGGGTTAAAGCAGTCACCTAGAATGTGGTACCAGAAATTTGATATTTTTGTATTATATTTGGGATTTGTGAGATCAAAATCTGATCATTGTGTTTATTACAAAGCTGAAAGTGATCAAGTGCTTATTATTGCTCTCTATGTTGATGATATGCTATTCATAGGCAATAGTAAGCTAATGATTTCTGATCTTAAGTTTCAGTTGTTTGCTAAGTTCAAAATGAAAGATCTTGGTGCAACAAGGTATATTCTGGGGATGGAGATAACTAGGGACAAGAATAGTAGAAAAGTTTGGCTCAGTCAGAGTAAGTATATCAAGACTATTCTAGAGAGATTTTGTATGAATGATTGCAAGTAGTTAGTTGTTCCAATTTTGCAGGGAACAAAGCTATCTGTTGAAGACTGTCCAAAATCTTCTACTGAGATGGAGGACATGACCAGTGTACCCTATGCTAGTGCTGTAGGTAGTCTTATGTATGCAATGGTCTGTACAAGGCCAGACATTTTCCAAGTAGTGGGAGTACTTAGTCAGTTTATGGCTAATCTAGGAAGAACACATTGGGATGCTGTGAAGAGAGTGTTTAAATATTTGAAGGGGACTTCAAAATATGCTTTGTGTTACCATGGGAACTTGGTTGAATCACAGAGGACTCTCAGTATTCGAGGCTATGTGGATTTTGATTGGGCAGGGGACATTGATAGCAGGAGGTCCACCAGTGGATACATTTTCATGTGGAATGGTATTGCAGTGAGTTGGATGAGTAAGCGGCAGGCCGTAGTCGCTTTGTCCACTATGGAGGGTGAATACATGGCAGCTACACATGCTTGTAAATAAGCAGTTTGGTTAAAACATTTGTGTTCTAACATTGGTTTTGATGTAGGGCAAATAACTATTTTTTGTGATAGTCAGAGTGCAATTTGTCTGGCAAAGAATCCTACTTTCCATGCGAGGATGAAACATATAGATGTACAGTACCACTTTGTACAAGATATGGTGGAGGATGGAAAGGTTAGTTTGGAAAAAGTTGATACTCTGGAGAATGTTGCAGATGCATTGACGAAGCCAGTGAGCATAGACAAGTTTAGGTGGTGTACCAATTCGATGGGCCTCAATGCCCATGATTTTCAGTAAGTTTTGTTGTGCTCTGGAGGTACCTATGTGATCTTCGTCAAGTGGGAGATTGTTGGAAATATGTGCCTCAATCCCACAGGCTAAAACCTCTGAAAGGGCCAAGTCTGTGTGACATATTTTGTGTCTGGTTGACTAGTAGCTTGAATCTTGTTAAACAGTATAGGTCGTTGTGACCTTGCAGGAGTCTCGCCGAACGCTTTTACTTTGGTGCCTATCACTGTGACAGTTTATTCATTATAACCTCTCACCGCTCGTGGAGATCTCTATTCGACAGGCCATTCAATCGAATAGCGGGGAGAGTCTTGGATGTTTGCTATGTGCTCTCAGCGATATAGATGTCTCACCGACAACATTTTCTATTGAAGTCTTCGGGGAGAGTCTAGGGTGTTCGGTAAGAAGTCTTACCGATATGGATGTCTCGCTGATAGCTTTATCCTGGAGACATCAGGGTGACTTGAACACTCAGGAAGAACTCTTGGTGATAGTTGGTGTGTCTCACTGATGGTATTCACTCGGAGTAGAACAAAGGTCTCGGTGTAAGGTCTTAGCGATGGACAAAAGTCTTGCCGACTGTCGTTTGGTGCTCGGTATGACTTGTGAGCATTCAAAGTAATGCCTCAGTGAAAGTGGAGTCTTTTCATTAGTAGTATGACTACAGAGTAACTTAAGAGATCTTCATGAAACCTCTTGGCGACAGTTGAATGTATTAGCGATAGATGGATGCCGATGGAAATGCTAATGGCTCAGTATGTCTTAGGACCTCAGTATAAGGTCTTGGCGAGAGCGATGAGTCTTTCCGACTGGTGGATACACTTTGAAATAACATGAAGTATTCGCTGTGATGTCTTGGTGATAGCAGAATGTCTTGTCGACTATTCGGTGCTCGATGTAACTTAAGAAGTCTTAGTGTAACCTCTTGGTGAGCAGTAAGTCTTGCCGATAGCAATGTTGAAGTTGATGCAATAGTTGTAAGCTCGGTGGAACATCTTGCCGATGGAAAACTCTTGGCGATATCGAATGCTAAGCTGTGTGTGGCATCGGGGAGACACGGTCAGTGTCTCACCGACATGTCAACACAACTTGAAGCCATTTGACCGAGTAAGACTTTCCTATGTGGCATCTTGTGGACCAATAAGAGGAGTTGAATGGGAACCATTGGAAGACAATCTGTTGAGGCAGTTTTGAGAGGAAGATCGACATACATGGAATGACATGAATATAGTTTGAAGTTGTAGATGCTCGTGGGTTTGGTTGGTTCGAAGAACAATTGTGTGAACAGTTCGGTGTATGATCAAAGTGATTTCTATTCTGTGTATACTATAACTTGAAGGTTCCTATACAAGGTTGTTCATGGTGAATGCTGCTGTAATATGACATTAGAAAGATAAGTCTGGTAATTGTATGTAATCTTTATTACTGTAATACAAAGTGATTTCTCTTGGTGTGGTGGGTTTTTCTCCCGTAAGGGTTTTCCCACGTAAATCTGGTGTTCATCTATGTTTGTCAAATACTCTGTTTCTGTTATCTCTTTCATGTGCATCTTAATTGGACTATAATTGTAAAATTTAAAAGTATATCTGCATTCTTCCCTGAGGTATTGATGTTAGGAGAGTTGTTTCCGCATCTAATTTTCTTTACAAGATGCAGTACAATAGGAGGGTGGGATAGATTCAGAGCCAGATGCAATAGGACAAGATGAGCCAGAGGTGGAGATGATACGTGTGGTGGAGGGTGGATCTATTCAACAGACTGGCATAAGAGGTAGGGTACGACGGAGGAGAGTGCTGTGCGGGCTGAGCAGGAGGAGATGGGAGGGGGTAGATAGTAGGATGGAGCCCGGGAGGAGATTGAGGCCAGGGTTCAGTCAGAGAGTAGGAGATGACAGAGGAAGGTGCAGAGTGTGGCAGAGTAGGGGCCTTCTATGGTGGAGATAGAGGGGAGCAAGGATGAGGAGGAGCTGGAGGGGGAGGTGAGGGCTGTAAAAGAGCTGAGGAGACTGATGAGAGTGCAGAGGCATGGTTAGCCATAGAGAGTTTGGGTCCGCCCCACTGTGGAGTACTAGGAGACTCAGTAGGAGCAGAAGTGCAAGGGGGGCGATGATGCTATGGAGATAGATGGAGATGTTTCAGATATGGATATTTTGGATGTAGAGCCATTGGTGGTGGTTCCTTTCATGGCATTAGAGGATCCTATTTCTTAGTTGAAAGATATTGTAGAGAGGCTTCAGATTATAGATCAGAGGTTGAGGATAGCTGAGGCAAAGGTGATCAGACTCAGGGTCGAGCTATCGAGAGTACCGATAGTAGGTCAGAGAGATTATGGGTTTATGGTTGACCTCCTATCCACACAAGTAGAGGCGATGGGGAGGGAGAGAGATGGACTGCAGGCCGACATACAAGGGGTACGAGATGAGTTGGCTACTATTAGTTGGGATTGTGATAGACTACAGGCAGAGGTTGTTATATTATAGGCCAGGGGGGGAGACAGAGGGGGTGACATATTAGGGGTCAGCAGGCATTGGACAACAAATAGATGATCTCCAGCGAGAGCGAGATGAGCTACGCAATAGAGTACGTTGTTTAGAACAGATAGTTAGAGATATGGGGTTGATGCAGGAGAGAGAGGGAAAGGCGAGGGAGCAGGCCCCTATTATGCAAGTAGAGAGAGATGTAGCACAAGCACAAGTGTAGGCTATGGAGACAAAGAGGGATGTGGTGTAGGCGCGAGTTTAGGTTTTGCAGAGTGAGAGAGAGTTAGCAGAGGCACAAATACAGTCTCTTCAGAGGAGAGAGGAGGTAGTGTTAGAGGTATTGTCACTGCAGAGAGAGCGAGATGCATCAGATTTGAGAGTACATGAGCTACAGAGGGACAGGGATGTAGCGGTGGTTCGGTCACAAGCTGCACAAAGAGAGATAAATGTTGTAGAGATGCGGATGTAGATGTTGCAGGGAGAGCGGGACACAACAGTGGCTTAGTTGTAGTTAGTATAGAGGGAGAGGGATGCTACAGAGATGTGGATGTAGATACTACAGGGAGACTGGGATGCAGTAGTGGCTTAGTTGTAGTCAGTACAGGTTGGTGATGTGATAGGGGTAGATATACAGGGGCTACATGGGGAGAGAGATGCAGTAGTGGCTGCCAAGGAGATGAGAGATCGGGTTCAGGCAGCGATGGTGCAGTTATGATTATCCCTAGAGGCCTCAGAGCAGGAGAGGAGAGTGATCACTAGAGATCATGATAGGTATCACCAGGAGCAGAATTCCACTCGGGTCCAGGTTGCTGAGCGAGAGGAGAATGCGAGGGAGGTAGGATTTTGGATGACTGCATATTATCATGAAGTTCTAGACCCAGCACAGTAGATGTTCCAGTACGTATGACATACACCACAGATGCTAGTGCCATCCTAGACGTTGGGGATGCAGACCCGAGGTTTTAGTGACTCACAGGGGGTTTCACTAGGCAGGAGATCAATACCTAATTCACCTCAAAGATCAGATGTGGGTAGCTCATTTGGCAGATGACATGCTACTGAGTTGTTGACAGGTGTAGGGTGGATGGATAGGTCATAGTGACAGTGGTGATTTACAGGACCTTGTACATGTATTTTTCTCTGATAATTTTTGTATATGATGGTCATAGATATGATGACATTGATGACATTATTATGATATTATTCATGTGATAGTCATGATTAATGAGATGTAATTTGGACTTTTGGTATATTTATATATGATAGCCCTTATTGACACCATGTTCATGCGTTGGATGAATGATCGTGTTTATGCATTTGTGGACTATGGATGATTTTATTAATGCAGATGCTTATATGATGTTATGATGTATGCATATGTTTTTTTTATGATGGCTTGTGTAGATGTTTATGTATGGATGCTTATTTGATTTATTGACGTGTATGTATCTGTGTTTGATGGCTTATGTAGATGCTTTTATGAATGTTTTATACATGCAGGATGTGATGTATTACGAGTCTAACACTTTGTGATGCAGGTGGTGATGTATGCATGGTTCTAACATGTTACAATGTAGGTGGCAATGTATGTATGAATAGTAGAAGGAATCTAATATGTGTGGATGATAATGTACGTGTAACAGAGTTAAAGTTGTAATGAATTAACAATGTGAATAGTAAATCATGAAAGGTAATAACACATGGTCATAAGCATCAATAAGGACTGACATGAAAAGAAAGGGGGGAAGATGTATGTGTAGTGATTGTGGAAAATGGGTGTAATTTGGCACTTGTCAATAACTTTTAGTATCCTGAGAAGAATGGGAGAGAGCGGGGTAAGTATTTGCACAACCAAAATCATAGGGTGAATGCAATGCAACATATGATGAAATGAAATCCTAATATGATTTTCCATCTTCGAAGCACTGATTTTTGCTATAGCATAAGACACCAAGTGCCAAGGTATGGGAAACCAAGGTGAGTTAGCATCTAATGCATGAAACAAATATGCAAACAAGAAGGCTATCCCAACACCCCAAAGTAGTGAAAACTTTGGTCGGGCCAGGCATTGGGATAACCACAAGCACAAAGGGATGTCCCAACGTAAAAAAAGATCACATGGATCTTATGTGGGATGATCGAGTAGAGAACAACAATAAAAGATCAAGATATGCCCCTATGTGAATTAGCCAAGACACACCATAATATGATAGATTATGGCGATCTTAACTAATTATAATAGGGAGCTCAAATGATAAACAAAAACGAAAAGTATCAAACGATCACAATCAAATTTCACACGTCCTTTTCCATAGGATTGAGAGGATGGATGAGGTTGATGAGGTCTGTTAGGAAGGATGCATCCTGTTGAGACCGATGATGGATACTAAACTAAAAGATCGATATGACATGGGATATTCAGAACTGATTGGATTTGATGATACTAGCGGATCTCGTTTGTTAATAACCAACTATACAAGGGCCTAGCTTGATGACACATTACAAGAGACAAGTCACAAGACAGAAGACTGACACATCCTACAGACCTAGGGGCTCGGGGGCCAATCAAAGATTAGCCTTTCCTATGTGAAAGCGTAGAGCTCTCGTAGTTCTGAAAATACTATGGATAAAGTGGAAGGAAGACAATGGTGACCGATGATGAATGACACAACACATGACACAAAAATTCCTCGAGGGAGGATCAAATGATCAACCTTGCCTACGTGAAAGTGCAGGGGCAATGTAGTTCAGAAAAGACAAACGACAATCAACCATGGATAAAAGTGAAAAGGGGACAGTGAAGAAAAATGATGAATGATCATCATGGGATGGTCAAAATTCCCTGGGGGGAAGATCAAATGATCAACCTTTCCTACATGAAAGTGTAGGGGCAACGTAGTTCGACTAAGGATGAGAAGACCGATGTGACAGGATGAGATCTAGATGGAGACCGACACGATGGATGATCCTATATGATGACACCAACCAACCAACGATCAAATGAATGACACAAGCTCATAGTGGGATACTGAAAAGCTCAGGATGAGGGATAGCCAAGGTGGATCATCCAATGCTCAATCAAAATATATACCAAGCGGACGAGGATGGGATGGGTGAGGATGATAGGGCGAATGAAAGCATAGAATAACTAGGGTGCAAGGTAGATAATGTTTTAAGACCTCTACAAATGGCGCCTGTGAACAGGTTTTCACCACCTGTACTTATCCAAGGCGCCACCAAAGGTGGTTTTCACCATAAGACGAATTTATTTCTCTTTACTATTTTTTTGATTTTCTTGATTTTTTAATTTTTTTGTATTTTTGCAGGTAGGGTTACCAAGCGGATTTAGGTGTAGAACCTCTTTAGATGCATGATATTGATAGGCTCTTTTAGGGGTTCTCCTTCAAGGGTAGCAAGTCTGTATGCCCCAGATCCATATTTAGCGGTTATGATATAAGGAACCAACCAATTTGCTTCAAATTTTCCTTTCTTATCGCGGTCCTGCTAAGTACGCTAGTTCTCTTTAAAGACTAGTTCACCAATCTAGAATTGTCAAGGATGAACCTTCTTGTTGTAGTTATGCTTGAGGCAATTTTTGTAAGCTTGTAGATGATCATCGGATTTGATTTTTCTTTCATTGAGTAACTCTAGCTGTGCAAGTCATGCAACACGAGCATCCTCCTCACTGATAAGGTTCTTTAGGTAAATCCTTAGTGATGGGATCTCAATTTCAATTGGAAAGATGGCTTCGGCACCAGAAACTAAAGAATATAGGGTGGCGCTTGAAGGGGTGCGGATGGAGGTGCGATATGCCCAGAGGGTGGGATGAATATGGAGGTGCCAATCTCGACCAGTGTTATTGACAACCTTTTTGAGGATGCAGATAAGGGTCTTGTTGGTTGCTTCTACTTGACCATTACCCTAGGGGTAATAAGGCACTGACCAATGATGCTGGATGTGAAAGGTGTCACAGAGATCTTTCATGGCTTGGTTTTTAAAAGGTTTTCCATTATCAGATAGGATGGTGGATGGAATACCATATCTGCAAAGAATATGGTAAAGAATGAATTTTGAAATTTGAGTATCGGTGATTTGTGAGAGTGGCATTGCTTTAACCCATTTGGTAAAGTATTTAGTGGTAGTAATTATGAATGTATGGCCATCAGAAGAGGGTGGGTAAATCTTGCCAATCAAGTCAAAACCCCATTGAGAGAAGGGCCATGGTGCTAGTAGGGGTGAAGGTCCTGTGCCGGAGCATGAATCAAATCTGCATAGCTGGCAAGGAAGACATTTCTTCATGAACTCATAGGCATCATGCTATAATGTAGGCCAATAATATCCAGCTCAGAGAATCCTTTTTTCCAAAGCCATACCATTTGAATGGGCCTCGCAAGCACCACTATGTACCTCTGTTAGTGTAGTATGGGCTTCGGTCTCATTCAGATATGTAAGGAGGGTTCCATCATACCCATGATGATAAAGTGTATCACTGACAATAATGTATCGGGTTGAACGTTGAATAAAGGATTTTCGTTGGTTTCGTGTGAGGTCTAGGGTAAAATATTATCATGCAGATAAGTATATATGTCTTGGTACCATG
This sequence comes from Sequoia sempervirens, assembly GCA_007258455.2. NCBI lineage: Eukaryota > Viridiplantae > Streptophyta > Pinopsida > Cupressales > Cupressaceae > Sequoia > Sequoia sempervirens. The sequence goes on from VDFB02281492.1 coordinate 1,075,574,422, forward strand.
GGGAAGTGGGACCTACAATGTCACACACCATGTCAATCTCTAGGATATCATATGCTGGGATTAAAATTTGTTCCACAAGGAACTCACATTATGTTTGATCGTTAGGCATGTCAATTAGGGAGCCAATAGTAGCCATTGCATCAACTGCTTTATTCTGTACCCTAGGAATTTGGTCAAATTGTATGAAGGTGAAATATTTCTTGAAGTCATCCACCATATGTTTATAGGGTAACACTTTATCATCTTTTGTTAGGAATTCATCATTAACTTGTTTAATGACCAACAATGAATCACCAAAGACTCTCAAGTGAGTTATGTGCCACTGTTTTGCAATTCAGAGGCTTGTGAGGAGGGCTTCGTACTTTGCTATATTGTTGGTACACGGGAATGCCATCCTGAACGATTTTGGAATGTACTCACCTTGAGGGGTAACCAAAAAAATTCCTGCACCTGATCCATTATGAGTATATGAGCCGTCAAAATATAATATCCAAGCAGGTCCTTCTGTAACTGTGAAAACTTCTTCCTCTAGAAATTCAGTGACTAGAGGGTAAGCATCCACTAGTGGTGCCTCGACCAACTAATTAGCTATGAATTGTCCCTTTATGGCTTTGCGATCCACATACTCTATGTAAAATTCACTTAGGAGCATGACCCACTTAGCCATGCGACCAGTTAAAGTGGTTCTGGATAACATATATTTTAGTGGATCAATTTTTGCTATTAACTTGATCGGATGGCTGCGCATGTAATGTCAGAGTTTTTGTGTAATGAAAACCACTACAAGGAAGGCTTTCTCCATGGGTGAATAATTTAATTCATAACCAACCAGTGTTTGATTGATGTAGTAGATTGCTCTTTCTTTTGAGGACTCATCATGTTGTGCCAATAATTCCCCCAGTGCAACTGAAGTGGCAGAGATCTAAAGCAAGAGGGGTTTCCTTGGAATTGGTGGCATTAAGATTGGTGGATGAGCCAAGTATTCCTTGATCTTATCAAAACCTATTTGACACTATTGGTTCCATTTGAAGGTGGAGTCTTTTTTCAGGAGATGGGTGAATGAATGACACTTATTTGCAAGCTGGGCCATGAACCAGCGGATGGATTGCAGTTTTCCTTGGAGACTTCTTAATTTTTTCAGAGTGTGTAGGGGTGGCATATCCAAAATAGATTTTACCTTGGTGGGGTCAACCTCAATGCCTCTTCGAGAGACTATGAAACCCAAAAATTTCCTTGATGTAACACCAAAGACACACTTTTTTGGATTTAGTCGTAGGTTGTAATGTTCTAGCCGCTCGAAGATCCTTTTTAGTATGGCAGGGTGCTCTACTCTGGTTTTGGATTTTCCTAGCAAGTTGTCAACATAATCTTCCATGATAATATGGATGAGGTCATGGAAGATGACAGTCATTTCCCTCTAACATGTCACCCCCACATTCTTGAGACCAAAGGGCATAACATTGTAGCAAAAAGTACCCCAAGGTGTCGTAAAAGCGGTCTTGTGTTGATCTTCAGGTGTAATTAGGATCTGATTATAACCAGAGAAACCATCCATAAGGGACAACATCTCATGTCCTGTAGTAAGGTCGACCAACATGTCAATATTGGGCAGCGGGAAGTCATCTTTTGGACAGGCTTTGTTGAGATCTTGAAAGTTTGTACAAATCTGAATGCCTCTGTTTGGTTTGGAAATAGGTACTATATTGGAGATCCAATCAAAGTAGTCAATGGGTCTGATAAAACTAACATCCAGTAATTTTTCTAACTCCTTGACCAACAATGCTACTTGTGGATGCATTTTTCGGAGCTTCTGTTTGACAAGCTTGGCATCTATGTGAACATCCAGATGATGAACTACTAAAGTAGGGTCTAAGCCTAGCATGTCTGAGTATGACCAAGCAAATTTAATGATTCCATCTTGGAGCAGCTGAACATAGATTAAATATTCTTGCTCTGATAGTGACTTGGCCACATAAGTGATCTTAGTGTTTTCAGTAGTATCCAGGTTAACTTCTTGAGTTTCTTCAATTAGGATGGATGACCATGTGGATAATTGAGTTCCCACAAGCGGAAGATGAATTCCTCCATCTTCCAGTGCCTCTTCGAGGTTTTCACTGTCGGATGCATCATTTATTTTTACTTTTTCTAGGTCAGGAAGTGCCTCAGGGAGGTTTTCACTAGATGACCATTTTTTATTTTTCTTGTTTTTATTCTTGCGATTGGAGTGTTCATCTTCCCCCAATCCCATGAGGTTGACATATGTATCCAAGGAGATCTTGGCAAGTGTGTGATTATGTAGGTCCCAATCAATGAGTTCAGGATGGCGAAGAGAAAGGCTGATGGTACAAATGGATAAGCAGTCAAACATGGATGATAGGTTTGTGTGATCAACATCATCGTATGCACATATGATGGATTCTTCGTTAGGTATGTCTTCCAAGGGACCATTCTCCACAGTAAAACTATTGGAGGTATTAGATGATGTTGTAGGGCCTTTTTGTTTTCTATCATATCCAAGGCCTATATTCCGCGACAGCTTTGATACATCTATAGGTTGCAACCGTCCCTATTCTTCCTTACCTAAGCCCCCGCCTTGCTAGTTATGCTTTTCTGTGAACTTAGCTGACCGAGGGTATACTTCTTGGAAGTATTATTTTAACAGAGGATCTAGTTGGGGTTCTTCACAGTATACCCACTGAATGATATCCTCTTCTGGTGCATCTATCTTTATACAAGGAGACAGGAAAGTGGTACTTGGAATTTTTTTGCACTGAAGGTGATAGTCTTGTCTTCCTTTGGAGTATCCTGAGAAGGTTGGTCGTACATGTGTGGTGATGGTGGCATGGTTGCCACATTTAGAGCAGTATGCATTTCATATTCACCACACCCCTTGTCAATGATCTAGACTTTGGTGACTATAGGCTTATTGGTAGAAGATGGAGTGGCCGTCGTGGTGGATGATGGATTGGAGGATGATGACTGAGATGCCCCCATTTCAATCCTAGGACAATAATGTAAATGTGGAAATGATGCTTCTAGAGCGTGACGGTATTCAAATGGTTGTGGGTTGGCATAAATGGTGATCTCTTGTCCATTAACCGAGAACTTTAGGCATTGATGGTATGTGGAGGGGATGACTTGCATGGCATGGAGCCATGGGAGGCCAAGGAGGAGATTATATGGTAATTCCAGATCAAGGACATGACAAGTAGTGTGCTGAACTATAGGTCCAACTTGGATAGGAAGACTGATGATCCCTTCAAAATTTATTTCTGCATTACCATAGGCTTTGATCGTGATGATTTGATTACTCAAATCCACTTGTTTTATGAACTTCAAAGTACATAGATTGAGGGAAGAGCCATTATCTACTAAGATCCTTTTTATTTTATGATGGGCAACTAGGAATTCAATGTGCAAGGGACGGTTGTGATTGACATCAATACTTGGCATGTCTTTCTGGCTGAAGTGTAGTTGGTAAGACAAAGCCAAGTGTCCTACTAAAGCTTGGAACTGTGTGGGATTGATGTCATTAAGTATGTGGGTTTCTTGTAAAGCTATATTGAGTATTTTTTGATGTACGGGAGAAGACTTAAGTAGATCCAAGATTGAAATCTGGGCAGGGGTCTTCCTTAAGTGATCAAGAATGTTATACTGAGAGTTTACATGATTTGATTGGGCGGATGTGGAGGCTACAAGGATAGTAATGCGAGACCGTCGGGTGGCAAAAACACACTAGGGATCTTTATCTTTAACATGTATCATAGACACTCGAGGTTCTACCTGCTCAATGTAGTGGACAATGCCATCATAATTGAGGGGTACATTTTTATAGCTTATATTATTTGTGTTGTTGTCTTGGGAATTGTTATTGGAGGTGCTTGCACCTTGATTATGGTTAGTTAAGGAATTTTGATATATCTATAATTGAGCATTGGATGATGAAGCTTGACTGGTGCCCACTTTGATATCTCCTTGATCAATAAGATCTTGGACATAGTTTTTGAGGCCTTGACATTTATTCAAAGTGTGCCCTTTTATCTTATGGAATTCACAATATTCATTCTCCCTGAACTAGGCTAGTTTGGGTTTGGATTCATCAAATGGTTTGGTGATAGGGTACGTGATTGGATAGTTGACTTGTAACAATTTATTAAAGATGACGCTCAAAGGTTCTCCTAATTGAGTATATTGGCGTTTTCCATTCCCTTGACTGTTCTGGTTCGACTATTGAGGAGGGTGAGATGCCCCCTATGGCATAGATATGGCATTAGGCACAGATGATTGTTGCCTCTGGGTTGTACTAGCCACTTGAACATGTTTAGTGTCAGTGACACCATCATTCACTGCATTTTTGTTCTTGTTCCAAAAGTGTGACTTATCATCGGATGGCTTGTCTTTATCATGGTTATGTATGTTGATGTGTCCTTTGGAAATAAGGGTATGTTCAAGGATGGGTCCTTCTTCCACTATTTCAGCGAAGTGGTAACATAGTGCAACCTGAAATTGGGAGCCATGTCGGGATGTGAGTTCTTCACAAACAGGGTGACCATGTCTTTCTCTTTAAGAGGGGTTTTCATTTGGCTTGCTAGTGCTCACCACCTTTGAAGGTAGCTAGCAAAGGTTTCACCTTCACGTTGCTTCTCCTTAAGGAGGTCTAAAGTATCCGTGTCTTTTTTCAAATTGAAAGAAAAGTAAGAAATGATTTTTTCTGAAAGATCCGCAAAGGATTTTATGGACCCTCATTCTAGACTCATGAACCATTCAAGGGCATTGCCTGTCAGGCTCCGTGGAAAAAAACACAAGAGGTAGTTGTCGTTGTGCATAACTTCCTGACATTGGGAGTAAAACTCTTGCAAGTGGGCCTTAGGATCTTTGTTTCCCTTGTATCTGTCAAACTTTGGCATCTCAAAGTGCTTTGGGAAGGGAATTAGTGAGATTGAAGGATCAAATGAATAGGGACATATATCTTCAAATTTAAAGGATTGTTTACCAGTCCCTGCTTGGAGATCTTTCAAAGTAGCTTTGATTTCCAATAGGTTTGTGTTGACCAACGGCATAGGCATTGAGACAGATGGGTTGGATGGATATGGATGGTAGGATGACGAAGGATTCTATTGAGATAGTGTCTGAAGCTTGGCTTATGGATTTTGATAGTGAAATGATGATATCCCTTGTGGGTGTGTCAAGGGAGTTTGTTGGTATTGGGGTTGTTGTTGTGCATTATAGTATAGATTTGTTTGATAAGAATGCACGACCAAATGCTGAGGAACCTTAATGTGATATTGTGGATTGGTTTGTTGGTATTGAAGGTACTGTTGTGACTATTGGGGGGCCACATAGGGTGGTTGTTGCTGGAACTGTTGTTGGTTATGATAGTAGTAATGCTGAGGAGATTGTTGATGTGATGTCGACTATTGCATGGGCCAAGATGGGATGTTGTGTTGTGGTTGAGCTTGTGGACATAAAATGAATGTGAGGAATGGGGATATGGTCTAGGTGAGAGGTCGAGATGGATTGCATTGTGATTGGTATGTTGGTTGTTGTGAAGAAACCAAAACATTATGCGAGGGTTGTTGCTGATGAGGTGGCTGAGATAACGTAGAGGCGTTCTGTAAAGGAGGTTGTTGGGTACCAACCAGAACATTTAGTTGGGATGTACCTTGTGGAGGTAATTGAGGTGGTAGATTAGATTGAGGATGCTATTGATATGTATACGAAAGTGGTGGTAGATTTTTGGCCCCAGGAGGTGGAGATGATGTGGTAAAATGGTTGCCCCCAGCGTTGATAGGAGGTTGACTTGAAAGGGGTGGTACTGTTAGAATTAATGGCGAAGGTTGTGGCATACCATAGGCGAATGAATTATTGGGATCAAACACTTGAGGAGCCCCCATGACTGATATTGTGGCATGTGGGGGATGGTTAACATGATAAAGAATGACGTTGCCAAATTCAGGTTGATACCAACCTTCTACTGGAGGAACATTGGGGATGTATGGATCATCTAGTGCATTTTGTGAACCTTGGGGTATATTAGATGTGGAGCTCCTATATTTGGAAAAGTCAACACCTGATGGAGGTTTGACACCCTTTTCAATTAGGTGGGCGAAGATTTCTTCTCCATGTTTTTCGAACAGGCGATCAGTCATTTGCACATTGGCGGGATTACTGAAATGTTCCTCAAGCATGAGTTCAGGTTGATTGGCCATACTCTCTTCACCATGTGGTGAGTTGTTCTGATTTTTGGTGTTGGAGTGTGATGAAGTGCCATTATGAGGGTCTTGGGAGATGTTTACTCCATTGTCAGGATCTTGAGAGACATTTGCATCATTTGTAGGATTTGCATTGTTATTAAGATCTTTAGATATGTTCACTTGAGAATTTTGACCTTGTTGTTGTGCCATTTGCTTCTTAGCTTGTGACCTAGTTTGAACGGGTATGCAAATGTGCTATGGGCGGATTAAAAAGATGTCCTTAATGGATGATTTTATTTTTATTGGATGAGATTGGCTTTTGATTGGTTAAGATTGTATTTTGATTGGATAGATTAGATCGGATTTCAATTGGATTGTTAAGATAGATTGGATTGTGTTGGATGTGATTGGATCAATTAGATAAGTGGATAAGTGTGATTGATCTAATTAGATGATTGGATAAAATAGATTGAGTGATTGGATAGGTGCGATTGGATGATGAAGAGGTGAGGGACCCTAAATCTAGTAAAAAAATATCACCCTTAGTGACCTAGAGCATTGATTGATCCAACGGATGATCACGACACCAAATCCACCTCAAGATAGAAATGGATTGATTTGGGCCGAGGATGATAACTCACGACACCGAATTCACCTCAAGATTGAAGTGAATTGACTTGGGTCAAAGTTAGTGATTGATATGAAGGATAACAATTGAATTCAAGCTCTAAGGTCAATTTGGGTAACAACTTTTAACACGAGGTTAAGGTGATTTGATGATGAGTGATGTTGATGTGATATGGCTTAGGTGATGCAAATGGTAAGATTTTGGTGAATCAAGTTCACTAGGTGATGATATGGGCTTTCCAAACGAGTTATCAAAAAATTCAAAATGAGTGGGCGGATTGAGAGAATAAATCTATGGATGTTTGGGATGACTAATGAAGATTTTGGATGATTAGACAAAAATTTTGGAGGCTAAACAAAGGTTTGGAATGATAAAATGGTGGTTTAGAATGATAAAACGAGGGTTTCAGAGGTTTAGAATGAAAAACGGAGGTTTGGGATGATTAGATAAAGGTTTGGAATGATTAAACGATGGTTTAGAGGCTAAATGCAACTAAACGAGGCAATTTAGATTTTTCAGGAGGGAAAATTTGCCCCACTGCAGCAAACAGGAGGGAAAATTCACCCCACTATAGTGACCAGGAGGGAAATTCACCCCACTACAGTAAACATGAGGGAAAATTTTCCCCACTGCAGTGAACAGGGACTTAGTTTTGATGAAAACGACTATGGCGAGGACTTAAAATGACAACAATAAGGCCAATTTTTCAAAATGTTAATTGGTTTCTCACAAAAAAAAACACTTTCAAACAAACACAATCCTTCAATTAGTATTAAGGGTATGGCCAATAAAGGTCTTAATCTAGGATGCACAAGGTGTTGAGGGAGTCCTCGATATACTCTCGATACGTGAGGCACAACCATGAACACCAGCTCGTCACAAGCGTGAGTCAGGAATCCCAGCAAGATACTGAAGGGCTCAGACCAACTCTTCACGTCTATCTAGGTACACCCTAGCTTCGACGCTCCGCCAATTACGACGTGATTGGATTGAGGTACAACTTTTTCTCTCCCTCCTTTGTATGCCCTGTTGGTACGCATGGTTGGGATTGTCCCTTGGGGTGATGAAATCCCCAAGCAGGTCCCACTAGAAAGAAGACACTAATCATTTCCAACTACTCCCTAGGCTCACACGAAGTGTAAGGGGAAAGTGAAAACAAACTAATGCCCCCTTTGGGTAACACCAAAAAGATAGACACAACAAACAATAGATATTACCTCCCCTAATTAAACTGTGTTCCTAGATTAACGAAAATCACAAGGATAGCTTTGGAAATCTGTGTAAATAGAAGGTCCTGTAAGCAAACGCTACTTGTTTTACCCTTCTTTCTTCATAAGAATATGTTGCAAAATGTTAGCAAAAACACCAATATCCTTGCAAAAAACAATGTTAGGGGGTTAAGGTCTGAAAATAACAAAAAATTGGAGCAAAAACTAAGCTAAAACGACCGTTTTACCTCTCAAAATGTGTTGTTTTGGGGTATATTCACCCCTCTACAGTAACTAGGAGGGAAAATTCGCCCCTCTGTAGTGACCAGAAGGGCGTAGTCGCCCCTCTACAGTAACCAGGAGGGCATAGTCACCCCTCTGTAGTGAACCAGGAGGGCGTAGTCACCACTCTGCAGTGAACTAGAGGGCGTAGTCGCCCCTCTGCAGTGAACTAGAGGGCGTAGTCGCCCCTCTGCAGTGAACTAGAGGGCATAGCAGCAAGAGGGCGTAGTTGAACTTCTGCAATCAAATGTTAGCAAACAAAATTCAAACCAGGGCGTAGTCACCCTTTTACAGTAAAATGTTAGAAAAAAAGTTTAATTAGGGGCGTAGTTGCCCTTCTGCAATGAAATAGAGGGCGTAATCACCTTTCTGTAGTGAAGTAGAGGGTGTAATCACCTTTTTGTAGTGAAGTAGAGGGCGTACTCACCTTTCTGTAGTGAAAAAGAGGGCGTAATCACCTTTCTACAGTGAACAAGAGGGCATAGTCGCCCCTCTGCAGTGATCAGGAGGGCATAGTCACCCCTCTGTAGTGAACCAAAGGGTGTAGTCACCCCTCTGCAGTGAACCAGAGGACGTAGTCGCCCCTCTGCAACATACAAGATGGCGTAGTCGCCCCTCTGCAGTGACCAAGAGGGTGTAGTCGCCCCTTGTGACCTTTTTCTGCAAACAATCTCAACAACAACAAACATTAAATAGAGGAACCCACTTGTGGGTCCCACCGGTGTGCTAGAAATGTGATATCCTCGAGTTTTACCTATTCTAAACAACTAAGATGCAATGGAAAAACACAAAGAAACACCTCAAGATTAGCCTAAGGAATTGTTAATACAAAGAGATAAAATGAAAAAGGATTACAAATGATTATACCTTCTCTTTGCAGCTGAAACTCCTTGGTTGGCCCTTGATTTTGGATTGCTTTATATGCTCCTTAGATGGCTATTGATGTAGCTAAAAGTAAGATTAAGTAGATGGTGGGATGCAAATGCAAAATGGCTAAAATGGATGGCTAGATGAGAGAAAAATGAGTGCACAAAATGACAGCATAAGGTTGCTCAAATGACTAAGTGTTGAAAATTCCTTAGAGGAGGGGGTATTTATAGAGGAATTTGAATTCTCTAGAGAATTCAATGGTTGAGATTTATCCAACAAGGTGAAGATGGAGGGCTAAGGTGAGTTGAGGACTCACAAGTCCTCACATTTTGACATGTGGAATGTGAAGTGGCTAAGGGTGAGATGATGTGTAGGTGATGTGGAAGGAGAGTACATGATGTGGAGGAAGGACAAGTACCTTCCAAGTACCTTGGGGAATGAGAAGGTTTCCTCAAAAAGGAACTTCTTGTCGCCAAGTGGGAATGAAAATGACATTTGAGGAATTTTGGAATTCCTCAAAAATCTCCATGGGAAATGAGAAAGTGGTTGGAGAAATAAATGTGAATTAAAAATTCACATTCTTAGGAGAATCTAATGGATAAGAGAGGGTCTCTAAAAAGGTGGGAATTGGTCACATGTGGTTGAGGTGACAAGCCAAATGTTCTAGAAGCCTTGGAAGGATAAAATGTGAATTAAAAATTCACATGGGGAGGAGAGAGACCTAGGATGAATAAAAGTGAATTAAAAATTCACATGGGAAAGAGGGTCAATGCTAAGAAAGGAAAATGAAAAGGTTGACTAAAAAGGGGTGCTAAAAGTGGCTAATGACTTTGATTAAGGTTGTGCAAATATTTGATTAAGGTAATTAATGGGAGATTAGAAGCAAGTGGAAAATGTAGGAGGATGTGACATTAATCCTTGATTAAGAGTATGCACATCTTAATCATGAATTAATTAAATTAATCCAGATTAGAGAGGGATTATGGAGGATGTGACAAGAAGAGAGAAAAGCAGAATTTTAAATTGATTTTAATTAAAAAAAGGTTAAGATGAGTAAATTAAATAAATTGATGTATTTATTTAATTTAGAGAGGAAAAAGGTGTAAGGTAAAACATTTAATTGTTAAATTAAATACTTTAAGAACCTTAGGCGGGAAGTGTAATATTAATTACATAAATTAATATTGGCTGAATAGATGAATAAAGAGGTAAATTTGATCGTATGAGAGCAATCAAATTTGGATGTCTACAATCCTTATATAAGAATTCTCTTCATCTTGTTGGCTTGTAACACTCTTGATGGTGGCTACATGAAATATGATTCTAATTCCTCTTCTACATCAAAGGGTTCATATCCTTGTTCTGACTCTTCTGAATTATCAGAATCAGAATCACTAGCTTCCATATTCAAATATTCCCAACCACCATCTTCAATAAATTTATTTGGATCATAAGTAATACTATTCAAAATTGGCCACCAATTCAAGTTCATTCTACTTTCATAATACTTTATATCCATGGAGTTCAACCATTCCTTGATGCCATCAAGTGAAGATTGAGGAATGGCGTTAATGTAGAGTACATCCCGCTTGAAGTATTTGAAAATAATATTCATATAAAATGCCTTCTGCCCAAGTCCTACTCTCTCAAGGTTAAAAATCTCAATCTCACTAATAACAATTACTAAGAAAGGTAATTCCACTAACTCTACCAAATAGTTTACTGTAGGAACAATAAAAGAAGAGGCTTTGAAAGGAACTCCACGAAAACCAAGCTCTCTAAATGATATGTCAAAATCTAGTTAAAAATCTTTTAGATGAGGCTGCTCCCATAGCTCTCTTACTCACTTGACAAATCCTTGAAACTCTGTATTGATTTTATTTTTCCTGTCCCTCTCTTGTTGTTCTTCCTCAATTTCATCGGGATCATAAATTGACCTTCTTGCCCCTCCTAAATTTTGGACCACGTCCATTACCTCCACATAAAACTGGACATTCTTGGTCTTCTTGGTTCCCATGCCTTGATATGGTTATGCAAATGAAAATGAAGCAAAGTAATCATCTCCTTCTCTGCTGGATAGAAGAATGCATGCTTAATGTTTTGATACATGATATCAGCTCTCTCTTCTGCTCTCATGGTTGAATACCAAAATACAGTATGGTGGGCCTCTAGTGTTACAGTCATCTTTCTTCCTCTTCCACCAAATGCTGGCCTAATCGACACATCTGCCAGCCTAATTGACTTTGTTTTTGAAAGCTGAAGTTTCTCCTAAGTCACCAATGTAGCTCTCTCTTCCTTTTTAGACTCTTTCATTGCTACAAATCATCTCTGGGATTTAATCATTTGTACCACATGGTTGATGTGCTTTGAATCCTTGCATCTAAAGAAAATTTCCTTAACATGAATACTGCTAGGGAATTTCAATGTTGCCATTGTAGTTGGCATTAAAGCCGATACCTGCAACATTGAAAATTATCCTTATATAAGAATTCCCTCCATCTTGTTGGCTTGTAACACTCTTGATGGTGGATACATGAAATCTGATTCTGATTCCTCTTGTACATCAGAGGGTTCATATCCTTGTTCTGGCTCTTCTGAATTATCCACCAGTTCTGGTTTATACTAGTTCATACTCTTCAAAATTGGCTACCAGTTCAAGTTCATTGTGCTTTCATAATACTTTATATCCATGGAGTTCAGCCATTCCTTAATGCCATCAAGTGAAGATTGAGGAATGGCATCGATGCGGAGTACATCCCACTTGAAGTCTTTGAAAATAATAGCCATATCAAATTCCTTTTTCCCAAGTCATACTTTCTCAAGGTTAATAATCTCAATCTCACTAATAGTGATTACTAAGAAAGGAAATTCCACCAACTCTACCAAATAGTTTACCGTATGAACAATAAAAGTAGAGGTTTTGAAAGTTACTCCATGAAAACCAAGCTCTCTAAATAGTATATCAAACTCTAGTTCAAAATATTTTAGATGAGGCTGCTCCCATAACTCTCTTACTCGCTTGACAAATCCTGGAAAATCTGTATTGATTTTATTTTTCCTATCCCTCTCTTGCTATTCTTCCTCAATTTCATCAGGATCATACATTGACCTTCTTGCCCCTCCTAAATTTTGGACCACATAAATTACCTCCACATAAAACTAGACATCCTTAGTCTTCTTGGTTGTCACATCGTGATATGGTTATGCAAATGAAAATGAAGCAAAATAATCATCTCCTTCTCTGTTGGCTGGAAGAATGCATGCTTAATGTTTTGATAGATGATATCAACTCTCTCTTCTACTCTCATTGATGAATATTGAAGTCCATTATGGTGGGCCTCTAGTATTCTAGTCATCTTTCTTCATCTTCCACCAACTTTTGGCCTGATCCACTAGTCTGCTAGCCTAATTGGCTTTGTTTTTTAAAGTTGAAGTTTCTCCTAAGTCACTAGTATTAGCTGTAACTTTTTTGAAACTTTATTATGATATGTGCACTTTGATATGATGTAATATGATAATGGTTTTGTCTCATATGTTGTAATGTTAGATATATAACCGGAAAATAAATTATTGCATGAAATAAATAATAACTTTTCATTCTAAATATTTTTTTTTGCAGAACACGGGTCTTCCAAAAGATCAAGATGATCCTCAACATGATATAGATCCACAAAATATTGGTTTTTCTGGTACATATCACATTGCAGAGGATGATGATGATGTAGATATGGAAGACACTGAGGCCGATGGCAATGATGATGACGACGACGACGACGACAATGACGATGAGGATGATGATGATGATGATGACGATGGTGATGATGATGACGAGAAAGTTAGTGGTAGTAACCAGTGACATTCATGATCATATAGACTGCATCATTGATCATTGCTAATATATCGTTATGATGAGTCTATTCATGGTTACTATCATATGTATCATTTTCATGGCTTATAGTACTATATTATTGAGTTGTATCATATTGAAATGTATCATTTTCACTATATCATTTGAACATGTATCATCTAGAATTGTATGAGTTTGAGTTACATAATTTATCAATTTTATTTATATCATTTGTACATGTATCATTTTCACTTATGTCGATTGTTGGACATGTATCATTTTGACATGTTTTTGATGTATTGACATATTTGAATTTTACTTGTTTTAGTTATATATGATGATGATCTTATCAGTATTAACTTGTCAATTTATATATATTAAAAGTGGTCAATGATTTTTGTATCGATATTTATTACGTATGATGATTTTAATTCACTACTCATGATGGATGTTCTCAAATTCAATTAAATTATAGATATTTGACTCACTTGTTTTAATTATAGATGATGATCATGTTACAATAATAGTTCAGGCGGTGATGAAAGGTAAAATTAATGCTTGGAACCTCTAGAATGTAATTGCAAGTTTTGTGGTGAGCCACATTAAAAGAGGTGGTAATATGGAAGCAAATTTCTTATCTAAATGGGCTTTAAATTTTGGTGAAATGAGGGAATTTAGGTTGGAGGATTTTAGAGGTGTTAAGTTAGCGGACTTAGGTGAAAACACAAGAGAGGAAAACGCCTTAAATGAACAAGGTGGAAAAGCGAGTGGAGTAGGTTTGACATGACAAGTGAAGGCAGGGGTGGTGGGAAGTGGTGAAGTAGTACTTCATTAATAGAAAGTGTGGGAAATCCAAGATGGTGTTAAATGCAAGCCCTCAATTAAGATGTGTTAATTGCATTTGGAAAGGGTTGAGAAAAACTCTACAACAAACTTTGGTGGTGGCGACGCTAGTTGTTAGGAGAAATGGAAACCAATTTCACCTTCTAGTCATGAAGATCTTTGGGCCCGTTTTATGGAGAGGCATCCAGAAAACGACTGGAGGGCCTTTTCCTTGTTGACGACGAGCGGCTAGTACAGTGTGCAAAAATGATTTGTGGAAGGGATTTCGGCTCTCTGAAACACAAATATCAAACCAACATGGATGTTTACTCCTTAATTGTGGCGTGGGGCTTGGATTTAGGTGAAGTAGTGGAAATGGTGAGGATGGTGATGCATAAAATTGTGCATGAAGATTTTCTGATAGGCATGGAGTCCATTCTCGAATCGACGGTTCTGGGTGTAGGTTTAGATTATTTTGAAGGACTGGTAGATGATGAAATTGAGGAGCTCTATGGGAGACCGAGGCTCAAACCATTTATTCGTTGGCCCAAAGGAAAATAAAAAGCTCATTGCCATGAGGAAGCACTTTTGGGATGGAAAGTGCTCAAACTCTTCATCGAACTCATGTTGATGAAGTTCTAGCACAAGCAAAGGCGAAGATGCAGGGATTGGAAGTGAAAAGGAAGCGCCAGAAGAAGAAGTTAGGGAAGCAACAAAAGAAGAAGCCTCTAAAGGAGATAACCAAGCATCCATTGGGTCCGGGTGGAGCTCATTAAGTTTGGTCATGTTTGTCTGTGTCTGATTTTGAATTCTCCCTCCGCTTTTGTTGTATTAAAGCATGTAACTATGAACACTGTCAATGGTGGCTATTTTTGTAAGGATTTTACTAGTAAACAGTTACAGGGGTTACAAGGTTTATTTAATGTTTTACTCTGCATGTTAAGGTGCCTCTAGTTTTTGTCGTTTGTTGTGGAATTTTGGTGGGTAATGACACTGGACAATAGATGTACTTTTTTTAATCTTTACAAGCAATACAAAAATTTTGTGTTACCGATCCAAAAAAAATAAGTATCTTGTTATTTAATCATATGAGTTAAATAATTAAATTACTTAGTCTATAATCATATGAGTTATTTAAGAGGCATGATATATTTAATTAATTAAATTGAAATAAAACATATTAAATCAATAAATGGAAGCAAAAGAAGAAGCATTTTTAGAAGAAAAAAAGGAAGCAACAATGGAAGCCAAACTAGAAGCAAACTAGAAGCAATCTTGGAAGAAAAAATGGAAAAAAAATTGGAAGCAAACTTGGAAGCAAAACTGGGAGCAAAATTGGAAGCAAAGCCAGAAGCAAAATCGGAAGCAAACCTGGAAGCAAACCTTGAAGCAAAATTGGAAGCAAAACTGGAAGCAAAATCGGAAGCAAACCTCGAAGAAAAATCGGAAGCAAAACTAGAAGCAAACTTGGAAGAAAAACTGGAAGCAAAATCAAAAGTGAAAGTGGAAGCAAACCTGGAAGCAAAATTGGAGGAAAAACTGGAAGCAAACCTAGAAGCAAAATTGGAGGCAAAACTGGAAGCAAAATTGGAAGCAAAACAAAAAGAAAAATTAGAAGCAAAAATGGGAGTAGACATAGAAGCAAAACTGGAAGCCAAATTGGGCACTATTTCAGGCGCTATTTCTGATGCTATTTCCCGACACTATTTTAGGTGCTAACAGGGGTGCTATTTTTGGCGCTAACAAAGGTTGCAATTTTCTGGCGCTAACTATGGCACCGAATCCGGCACAACATTCGATGCAAAAGTTGGCGCAAATGTCGGCACTGAGATGGTCATCCTTGTTTGCATCGATTTTAGCACCAACCAAGTCGCCCGGTTCATGAACTGAAATACACTGAAATTTTCTCGCTATTTTAGGCACTGTTTTCCTATTTTGTTGTAGTGTTTCACTTGTTAATTCCTCCATCCACATGCCACAAGTTGAGACAACTCAACTTCCAACTATACAATACTATAATTCCTCTCCGCATTACTAAATTTGATGTACAAATAAATTACTGTTTTTATTTTCTGTTATATTGTTATTGATGACAACAAAGTGTGATTATTATATTGTTAGGAAATTAGTTCAGTAAAAGCATGATTAGTATATTGTTAAGAAATCGGTTCAGTATGTTAAAGAAAGATTGGCCATGGGGCCATCAAAATATTTCTTAACTGGTCGATTTACCTCAACCACAAAATTGTAAACTGCAAAACATGTTTCTATTTATGCATTGAAACTATATAAGCACTCACACGTAATATTAGCTAAGCTAAGGAAAAAAGTACATTTGGTTCATTATTGAGAAATACATTTTGGAGTCTCTTTCATAAATTTTGTAAGCTTCTTGTTCCATCGGTTGACTAGGAGGAAGGGTGCCCACTCTTCAGCCACTGATGGAGTGTAAATAGTTTATTTTCTGCAAGGTATGTTTTCATGGGTTTTGATTTTAATGAATTACATTTTCCATTGTTATATTTTTGTGATTTGATATGTGTGTATTATAAATCTCAGTTTTATTTATGTACTGTAGAATTAGTTGTTATGTTTTTCACAATTCATATTTATTGATTAAGTTTCTGTATCAGAATTTATTGTCATAATTTCTGCACAGTTCCTTTCACAATTCTTGTCATTCCTGTGGCAGAAATACTACAAAACCAGTGAAAATTTATGTAGCAGTTCCTATCACATGAAAAACTAGAAACATTAATATGCTTTTCAAATTAAGTAAATTATTGAGTTTAGGATTACACTCTCATCCCCACTCACCTCAAAACTTATAGCCCTTGTGCATATAGCCACAATACCTTTCATGAGCTTACGATCCTTGGATTGACAATTAGATTAAGCTGAATCTAGTTTATTCTTTACCCCAGTTTTGGCCTATCAACTCCCTCACCTAATAAGAAAATATGTTCTCCAAATTTTAAAACTTTAATATGGGTATTCTTTTAACTAGAAAGAAGGAAATGCCAAAATAATAGAATTAACAATGACCTATAAAATTCCACCAATGAATCTTTATTGATCAAGATATAATTTGTGAGAAAACAATCAAAACACAAACTGATTGCATTTCACAAAGCATGAACTAATAAAATTATCAACCAAAGATAATTCTAAGCTCGAACAAATCAAATGCTAGAAATGATTTTCACACTCACATATAAATGTAATAACCAACGAAACCAATCACAACACACAAATTATAATATATTTCATTCATTCATTGACCTAAAACTATAGGCTCACACACATACAACCTTCAAGTTCAAATGATCTTCTATCAATTTCCTTTTAAAATTTTCATAGAGGTCTCTTTTCGGTGACAACCTAGTTTATATATGTGACCAATGTCATAGTATAGGTTAACTACACTTGATCCATAAGGATTCGAAGCACATTTAATCAACTAAGCATCAATCCCAATAAGATATTCAATGTAAATAAAAATGAAGAAGCCATTAAAACTAACATTCTAAAACATGAAGGCTTTACAAACATCTATTCTAAGCCATTTAATCTTCTCCTATTGGGGGAGTGGTGTCGCTTTGATGTGCAATGGCGACCCTTTCCCAATCCCTTGGATAATATGAGCCTTTCCATTCGATTTTATTGATTAAAATCAATTGAAATTGACAAAAAAGATGAATGAAAGCATGATTAAAGCTAGATTAACATGATAAAAGCTAAGATGATCGATGTAAGTGTATGCAAAGTATTCTAAATATATACAAGATTCCCTAAGATGATCGATCATTTGCATCCATGTTCTATGTTTGAAATTCCCTTTTGGAGGAATTTAGGATCTAACATTAAATAATTAATTTATTTAATGAAAGGGGTGAGATTAGGATACTTAATTAAATAACTAGGATAAGTAGGATTTATTTAATTAAATGAGAAGATATAAGAAGGCTATTTAAATAATTTGCATTATTCGATTAGACATGATGAAATGTTAGTGCATGAGAGGGGTGAATTAACCCAATTAGGTCAATTAGATTAATAGATGAAAATGATGCATTTAATTAAATAACTAGGTCAATTTAATCAAATAAGCAAAAAGAGAATGGATTTTAGGACGAAATCATGTTAGTATATCATGTTTGAGTGTGTAGTATCATTCAAGATATTTTTAAGTGTCTACAATAGATACATTCATAAGAGTGACCACTTCTTGAGAGTGATTGAAAAGAAGAATTTAAGAGTCCCTTAAATAATTATTGGGACTTCCACATTCTTTTACAAAATAAAAACAATAAAAACACAAGGAACTATTGAGATGGCATACTATCAATGTTCCCTTGTGATGATCGAGCAACTTGAGTGCCAATTTTGGCTTTGTATGTGTGAAAAGCTTTGATCACTAGAGACATCTCACTATGTTGAGGAATAATTATGTTTTAGCTCTTAATTTCCACAACTTTATTTCCTCGTACCAAATCTACTATATTAGAGAATGTCATCGCATGTCTAAAGAATTGGGATAAAGAGAAATCAATAATGCTTAATCTTCTCATGCTCTCCACATTAAAATATTTTTTGTCGAAGAGGTTCTCAATCAATTCCTTGAAATTTCCTTTTAGCATTCCTATATTCTCATCTTGAGAATCATCTTCTCTTTGAAGGTGAATGTTTATTTACTTGAAAGGTTCTTCTATATATCGAGCTTCATCTGATTAAATTCCTTGAGAAATTTACTTTGCTCCAATATGTTTTATTTTAGAAATGAGAGTTTCCATTCAACACTTTTCTTCCACATAAAGCATTTTCCATCCTTGATGTTTGTTATAATCTTCTCAGCTACCATTTTTTCTGACCCCAAATTGAACATTTCCTTGAGATCATTGTCAGTCTTTAACCAAATGGACTCTTCGTGTTTGGTGGTAGCAATTTCATTGTTAGTATTTTTTTAATGCCTCAATATATTCACAGATCATTTTCATGTTTGTGACAAAATTTGTTCCCCTAACCCAGATATCCTTGTTCCAATCTATTGTGACCTTCCCATAAGACTTGTAAACATGATTTTTTCTAACCATATCCTTCCTAACAAACGAGTTTGGGTCAAAGGAGGACTTAGCTGACTAATTGGTTGAGGAGACATATCAATCAATGATCTCAATAAATCAATTAGGATTTTTACCTGATGCTTCAATTCACCCTTAGTTTGTTTATCTATGGTTGTTCTCTACACATGTTTGGCAGTTGCCACCTAAATTTTTTGGACATCCCTATCTTTGGTAGAAGGTCCCAAGTTAATTTTAGTGATGTTGAAATCACTAACAATTGCTTTCCTTGCATCCTTTTGTGCAAAAGGATGTGCTACTTCCACATACATATTTCCTGTGTCATGTGTCTTCCATCAATCTAGAATTATTTTTTAACTTCTTGGATTTTTGAGATCTTTGAAGTAACTAGCCAACAAAATCCTTATACGAGAGACTCAATTGGAATATTTTCCTATTTTTAGAGAGGGTTTGAACTCTAACCAGGAATTGAGGAAGTAGGAGTTGTCATAGATTTGGTACTAGGGGATGCAAAGTGTAAAGCTCTCCTAAGAGGAGTATCAAAGATCTAAATTTTAGGTCAAGAAGGTGGAGTAGGGCCTACTCTAGGTGGTGAAATTTTTGGTGGATTTGATGGAGGAGAATTAGGAGGGGCACAAGAAGAAGAAGAACCACTTGCTTGAGATGGAGATTAAGGAACATTTATAGCCTCTTCTTTTGTTACTTGTTTCTCCTTTTATTTCTAGGTCTTTCTCTAAGTAGTGCCTTCACAAGTCTTCTTAGGGACTCCTTTCTTTGGAGCATCTACATTTCCATCCCCTTTCCTTCTCAAAATCATCTGTTAAGCTAAAGACGATGGTAGTGAAGTAGAAGATGATTGTGCTTGGTTCCTTTCTGCTTGGATTTGAGTATCTTGAGACCTTTGATGTACTATGGAAAATTTTATGATGCAATTCTAGAGGAAGAAAAAACACTCTCAATCTCATTTTTCAAAACTCAACCAATGCTTTCATGTCCTTTTCAATTAAGACTCTTTACCTTTCACAAAACCCTTGATTTCCACACACCAAACAAACATTAGGAATGAAACTTCTTATAGATTCTCAAAAAACTATAGACTTCATTAGAAAGGCTGTCTCAATCCAATCTTCAATGTATACAACTTAAACATAAGAAATTTCAAAATGGATTGTCATAACAACATTTAGGCCATTTTAGGCCTCATAAACAACTAGCACCAACTTCCAAGGCCTATTTAATTTTGATGATACCACAAACATGTTGAAAAAACCTGTACAATCCAATTAAGACATTCCCCATACCCTATTCAGGTCATTTTGTCAAACATTAGTCCCTAAACCTTATTTCATGTTTCAAAAAAATATGTTTGTCACAAACTGTCTAAATAGGGAAGTCAACAACCAATGACTCAAGAACTTAAATTTCACTTAAAAATGATAGAGAAGGAATCACAATACTCCTAAAAAACTTTTGAAACCATATTTCCCCAAAAAAAATCACATTTTTCAATCTAACCCTTGAAACTCCACTGTATACTCTGTCAATTCTAGAATTTTCATAGTGTTTTAGAACTAGGGAAACATAGAAACAACACAAAATATCATCAATAAAATCTTCAACCTTGGTAATATGTTAGAGAATGTTCATAACTACCATTACACCAATTTTCAAGGTATTTGAATGTGGAAATTAAAGAAATACAATTTTTATGCCCACTGTATACCCTAATTCAAGGTTTTATCCGCTTGGGGTATTTTCATTATAACTTTCTTAAAACTAAATGAATTCACATGAAACAAAATGGAACATCAAGGAGATTCACAAGGCCATGATTTTCAATGGAGGAGGAGGGGTTTAGATCACCGTACCAGACCGTACAAGGGCTTGAAACTCAGAAAAACAATGAAAAGCTGTAAAAATTAGAGCTTTTCATTAATTTTTCCATTCTTACACCATCCCTTTGTCTGCTTCAAATTTTGAGGGGCCACAAAATTCTTTAAATAAACCAACCAATTCCTAAAACTATTGCATCAAATACTTGACTTTTCATCTTCCGTGATTTTTTACATTTTGTGCATTTTTGCAACTTTACATTGACAACTTTTCATCAAATTGTGCAACTTTTACATAATGTATCTAATGAATCCAAATCAACTTTAAAATTCCCTAAAACAAACCTATTATGGTCATTTAGACCTTATGACAACATTATATTATCACTCTAAATCAAACTACTAAAGTTGCCTCTTGGAGGCATGATCTTATTAGGGTGCACCTGCACCATTTTTCCATAATATTCTTGGCTACCCAATCCTCAGTTCTTATAAGTACCAGTACAGTTTTGAAATCAATAATTTCAACCTCTTTTGCACTCCAATCAGTCGATACAATTGGTTGTGTTTGTTCATGAATAATAAAATTTGAATCTACCAAATCTGATTCATCATCTTCAATATTTGAGACATCCCAATTCAATTTGAAAGTCATAATTTTTCTCAAGGATAGCCTCATCCAACTTCTTCTTTGGACTTCATATTCATCGACATAGTCTGCCCAATATTCTTCCAAATGTGGAATATGGTAGAAACCTGGTCCTAGTTGCATATTGTCAATGAAATTTTTACTATCAAAGAGGAATCTCCTTTCATAAAATTGCATGGATAACTTTACTAAATATTTCTCAATATTAAGAGCATCAGACATAGATTTACAAGAATAATAACCAAGGCCAATAGGGAATTAGATACCTGCATTTTTTTAAAATTTCTTGGCACCTTTTATTTACTTCAGCCACTTGTTTGCATACTTTAATGAGAATAAATTTTTCTTCTACACACTTGGTCAACTTAAAAGGAGTGGGATCAAATCCTCTGATCCTAATGTCTATGAACCTTTGAAATTGTATAAAATGGTTGCCATATGTATCAATCAACCGAATAGCCTTTGGAGAAATCCTCAAACCCATATCTCCTTGGATTTATCTTACCTTCCTCATAGTAAATGCATCATTTACTCTTCTAAAACTCTTTGAAATCCTTTCCAATTGGAGCCGAGTATAGTAATCATAGACCTAGAGAAATTTATCATAAACCTCCACTGGTCAAAAACTCAGATAGGGACTTGTACATGCAATAACATAAAATAAATAAGAAGAAATGTAAAAGGACCCATTGAGTAGAAATTGGACTATCATCGAGTGCATTTAGCCATTGATAAGTTGAGCCTAGTTAAGGTATTGTTCACCATGAATGATTATTTGAGTAAAGTACATGAAATCTTGCAAGTCATGGGCCTTTTCATCACCTTTTAGTTGGTGCAGGAGGACTATCATGCCCAAAATTTCATCTACAAAGTGAGTCCTATGTAGCTTTTTGGGCAATTGAGATTTTTCTTTCTTTGGGGTAGTGAACCATTCTCAAGAAATTACATTTTCATATTGATTTTTATTCTCATGAAAACATTGGTGAGAAAGGACAAAATTGAAATCCATATATGCACTTATCTCTCTAATAAGCATAAACTTATGAGGTAAAACTCTCTCGGTTTACCTTAATAACTAGTCAATTGTCATTTTTCCTTATTTCCCTTATGTTGGGATGATAATGATTTATGCACTTGATAACTAGGTCTATGCATTGCATTGCTATTGGAAAAGTTGCGACTTGTAACAATCCACTTTCTATTAATCACTATGTTATCAAAAATCTATCTTATTTTCTGATTCTTTCCCAAAATTCATCCAAATTTATATGCCCTAGCCTAGTGTCTCTAATTTTTGGTAGTGTGCTTGATAAACTAGACAAATGCTCATAACCCAAGTATTTATATTTCATGGTGACCACAATTGAGTGAATGCAACAATAATTTGTATGCAGGAAATGATTTAATGGAATGTAGTAGATACAAAAGTCATGTTTTCATTCTTGAGTTTATGAAAATTCCCCTTTACATTACCTTATAGAAAGCTAGGAGAGGAATAATTTCACTAAACTTTGAATTAGAGCTAACTATTGTAGCTTCCTTCCTGCATGTTCTTCACAATTTTTCTCCTACATCCTCTGCAAATTCGCTCTTGAATGCTCATCAAAATGAGTTATTTTGGTAGCCTAATCCCTAGTTTAAAAGAATTTGTATTTGGGTGATCCCACAATAGTGGTTTACAATTTTTGGCCAAATTGGACATTGAAATTATTATTTTTAACTAAATCTTCACTTTCGGGCACCTATAGCGGCTAAATCATGAGGAATGTGAAGATGATGCAAACTAGAGTTTCATGACATTTTGTCTATAGATTCTAAATATATTGTTTTCAAAATTTTTGGAATTAGATTGCACTTCTTTTTCTATCTCCCTCAAAAATTGTATTTTTTTCTTCTTCAGAAAACAACATTTTTAAAAAGTGACGCTCACCGTATAACGCATAACCTTTTTTCCATGAAGGATAAAATTCTAATTCTTTCGAATTTAGATTTGTAACTTTGATATCTAGTGCTTCCACATGGTTATATAGTTTTTTATTGAATATTTTTTCTTTAATCAAGTTTCGAAGTCAATCCAATTACAATTCAGACATAGCACGACCGTATAACGTGTAACTTTTTTTGTATGTATCGAAATTCTTTTTTTTTTGTTGGATCAAGGACTTCAAAATATGGTGCACTCATATTTTTCAATTTTTTTGATAATCTGCTATTTTTCCACATGTGCAGAACAAAGAGCTTGATTTTCGGTGAAAAAACTATGTTTAATAACACTAAAAAAATAAATACATAATAAAACTGAAACATATTAAAATTATATTTGTTGGATAGCTCATTCTGAGAACTACCTGATTCCAGTTGGGTCTATGAAGTCTCTGCCATTTTCATGTTCAAACCAAGCTCCAAAGTGCAAATTTTTTGATTTTTTTGTGAATAAGGTAAAAAATTAGGGAAAAGGGGGGTTCACTCAAACCAGGGGGGTTCAAGTGAACCAGGGTTCATTCTAAACCTGGCTAATTCGAACCTTGTTTCATTCGAACCCACTTCCCAAAAGGGGTTTTCATTTGATTTTTTTCTGTGCATGCATTAAATAAGTTTGCTCGAACCCTGGTTTGAGCAAACCCTTTTTTGGTTTGTTCGAATTAACGAGTTTGTTCGAACCCCCATAATGAAATTTTTTGGCATGGGGTCATTTTTTACAATTTTTCCTTCCTCATTCGAATTGTAAACCACTTTTGTGGGTTTACCCATTTAATGGTATAGCATGGTAGGTGAACATTAATGGTATACATTAATTGTTGGTGTGTGTGAGTTTTTAATTTGGATGATATCATCCATCACCAATTTTGAAAATAACAAATTCCTATGGGTAATCAAAAGTTTCAATGGTTTCAAAAACCTTATCGGACTTTGAAAGTGGTTTCAAAATCAATAATCAAGACTTCCAATTCACTTGGAAATATTTTGAAATTTCTTTCTTTACAAATGCTTTGCGCTTTTTCATGGTTGCGAGTTCTTTTTTCAGTTTAGACACTGAAAATTGACCACTTTTATTTGGTCAATTTACCCCTAATTTGACCAATTTCATATCCTCTATATTAATTAAATAATACCCTATTATTTAATTAATATTCTTTATCCCGTATCCCTTCATCTTAATCTATTTCTTCTATCATCTTTAAATCCTATCATAATGCAAATAATTACCATTAATTATTTTCTCCCATCATTTAGGAGCCGACTAACTCCTAGACAAAAAGAACCTATGTACATACAAAAATGCATGAAAAACATACATAACAACAATCATGGAAACATACATAACATGACGAGACGTCGTAGTGCGGGGCCTACCAGATGAGCGATTAGTAATTAAATTGGAAGACGAGAGCAAACATCCAGGGATGGGTAGGTAGGAGTTAACGACACCATCAGGTGGGTTTTCTCGCTTGTTGTCAGGCGAAAAAGGTGGGTCCCTTAGCTTTGTCGTGAAGTTTCCTTGTCTAGCACAGGAAAAGTGGGCATGATGTGGGCCTTTTCTGTTTGCACTTGAAGAAAGGTGAAAATCATATTTGTTTCTAGTCTGCATGTTGAAAGGGAAAGTTGAAGGTCTGAGTGCATGTGGACGAGTTGGAGGAGAAAAGAGAGAAAATCCATGTTGTAAGCTGAATTTTGGAGTGCATGTGGAGGAGTTGGAGGAGAATACCAACCAAATCAAGGTGAGGGGTAATTTGGTTATAGGCAGAGGGTTTTACAAGACCTTTTAATTTGTAATTTGGGAAACAAAATGCGAAGGATTTTAGTTACTTGAATATCCTTGTTTAAATGTATGAATGTATTCAAAATCACAAATTCCATTGTTGTGTTTAAATTTCACTTGATTGAAAAAAAGAGTGCACAAAATAATTGTAAATGAGAAACACAATGTTGGGTTTCAGTTATTTGAATCTCCCTGTTTAAATTTAAATCGTTGTCTCATGGTGGTTGCTTGCTTCTTAACAACCATAGTTTTGTAACATGGAATGTTACAAAATAGTATGAATGTCTTCAAAATCACACATTCCATTGTTGTGTTTAAATTTTAGTCGATTGAAAAAAAAAGTGTACAAAATAATTGTAAATGGGAAACACAGTGTTGGGTTTCTGTTATTTGAATCTCCCTATTTAAATGTAAAGGGTTGTCTCATGGCGGGTTGCTTGCTTCTTAACACCCATGGTTTTACAACATGGAATGTTGAAAAACCATATGAATGTCTTCAAAATCACACATTCCATTGTTGTGTTTAAATTTCACTCAATTGAAAAAAAAAGTGCACAAAATAATTGTAAATGGGAAACATAGTGTTGGGTTTTAGTTATTTCAATCTCCTTGTTTAAATGGAAAGGGTTGTCTCATGGTGGGTTGCTTGATTCTTAACACCCATGGTTTTGCAACGTGGAATGTTACAACATAGTATGAATGTCTTCAAAATATCACATTCCATTTTTGTGTTTAAATTTCACTAGATTGAAAAAAAATGCACAAAATAATTGTAAATGGAAAACATAGTGTTGGGTTCCAATTATTTCAATCTCCCTGTTTAAATGTAAAGGGTTGTCTCATGGTGGGTTGCTTGCTTCTTAACACCCACGGTTTTGCAACATGGAATGTTACAAAACAGTGTGAATGTCTTGAAAATCACACATTCCATTGTTGTGTTTAAATTTCACTTGATTGAAAAAAAAGTGCACAAAATAATTGTAAATGGGAAACATAGTGTTGGGTTTCAGTTATTTCAATCTCCTTGTTTAATTGTAAAAGGTTGTCTCATGGTGGGTTGCTTTCTTCTTAACACCCACGTTTTTGCAACATGGAATGTTACAAAATAGTGTGAATGTCTTCAAAATCACACATTTTGTTGTTTTTAAATTTCACTCGATTGAAAAAAAAGTGCACAAAATAATTGTAATGGAAACACAGTGTTGGGTTTTAGTTATTTGAATCTCCCTATTTAAATGTAAAGGATTGTCTCATAATGGGTTGCTTGCTTCTTAACACCCACGGTTTTGCAACATGGTATGTTACAAAACACTATAAATGTGTTCAAAATCACATATTCCATTGTTTTGTTTAAATTTTGCATGATTGAAAGAAAAGTTCAGAAAATAATTACTAGCACTTGCACCCCAATCAGGTGCAATGTGTACGTCGATAGGTTTAGAAAAATGTGCGCGACTATTGTTTTCTGGCATTAGACTGTTTTCTAGATTTAGTTCTATGATTCCATGCAACCTGTCCCTGTGATGAGATGCAGCGGGTGGGTAATCGTAGGAATAAGATCATTAGAAAATTATATCTGAGATATAGGAACCATAGAGTAAATTTGATTGCCCATTTTAAATCTCCTTTCTAAGTTATTTTCCCTTGTGGAAATCAAGAGAAATGTTAATCAATATGGTTATTCAATTGTTGGTAACTGTAAGTAATTGAGTAATTTCTTGATGTTGAAACAATTGTGCTCCAATCTTTTTTATTTAGTCAAGTTAATGGATATAAGCATATTTATTTCTTAAGTATTTATTTATTTCTTTCATATTTCTATAATTTGGAAAATACATGTAACAAGGTCTTTGAAAAAAAGCTAAATGGGAGAGCCTTTATATCACCTCAATCCAACTTCATTAAAGGATTTAAAAATAAAATAAAGCAACAAGGATTACATTTCTATAATAAACTTGTTAATATATATATATATATATATTCTATTTGTTTGATTTCATTAGCAATAGTTATACAATTAACTTTCATTTGTT
Source organism: Sequoia sempervirens (assembly GCA_007258455.2). Taxonomy (NCBI): domain Eukaryota; kingdom Viridiplantae; phylum Streptophyta; class Pinopsida; order Cupressales; family Cupressaceae; genus Sequoia; species Sequoia sempervirens. Next base: position 1,075,601,628 of record VDFB02281492.1, read on the forward strand.
TTCTCAACATTTTCACACCATAACAATAAATCGAATGACAACCATGTTAAACAAGACACACTGAAGAATGATGAGTGTGGCATATACATAACTATCAATTAAAAGAGATCGTACTTGGGCTTTAAATTAAATGGATAAGGATAAATAATTACCTAGGAATGTATTCTTAATAAATTCATCTTCCTTCACCTTATGAGAATTTACGTTGAGTTTATCAAAGGTTTCACTTGCTTTCCTAATAAAGCCTTTTGGTTACAATATACAACTTAATTCCTCTAATTAGGATCATATGATGAAAGTGAGTAATACATTTGTTGAAAACTATAAAAAATATTTATATAGCAAAAAAAGAGAATATTTTAGTTTATTTGATAGAACCTAAACCAAATCACTAAGGAATTATCTTATGCTCCATATTGATAGACTTCTTACAAGCATGTGTCTGAAAAATATTGATTTTTAGGGATGCAATTCATGTAACACCCATAATTTTGTATGCATTGGGGTGTCTATTATTAGAGTTGGATTTAAGACTATGTGTTAGGTGATGCATAGGTTATGCCCCTTCTGATTTAGAGAGACTATTCCATGGTTAACCCATCTTCTATTTCAAAAATTCTCACACATGTTTCATAAGAATAAAACCTGCATAACCTAGGTAATTCACACAAGGTAACCCATCTCACATTGCACTACATTTTCATGTTCTTCACGAGAATTGAACAGGGCCTTTGGAATTGGAGCTGGGAAGACTTCCAGAAAGTGAAACTCACCTTACCACTAAACTATATTGCTCAATTTCTTACATCCCCAGAAAGTACCTATATAGCTACATTGCTTGTTTTTGTCAGGAGCTACTTGTCTTAAAGGCAATACTTGATGAATTCGAAAGACGTCTCATTTGGAAAATTCTTCCTCTTCGCTGCTATCTTCATACCCCATGAGATTTTCCTACCATGGAAGAAATATAAAAAATTGTGGGAAACTAAATCTATACACCTACAAAACCAAAAATGTGCATATACATGCAACAACTACAACAAGCACCACCATAATAAATGCATACCAAATTCATTGTAAAATTAGTAGCAAACTTCAAGAAAATCCTGCACTCGGTCACCTCAATGATATGAGCTTTGTGTCCTTCATGCTTTATGCATTTTAGTAGAAAGGCCACCATTTTGCAGGGCCTAGTTATAGTATGTACTTTGTAAAACTGAAAATTGAATCTTCTAAAAAAATATCACAAATGACTATTTTATGTTTTGACAATTTTTGTAGTCTAATAAGACTAAAAGGGCGGGACACATACTTTATTAACTTTCTAAATTTTGACTGAAAAGGTGGGACACATACTTTATTAACTTTCTAAATTTTTATTTCCATGAAAAATGAAAAGAATTCAAATCTCACCAAGTTTATGCCATTGCACCATATTATGTCTATCTTTACATTGTTTCTTCAAACACTGTATTTGCATACTGTTTACCTGTGAAAAAGCTTTTGTATCTTTTAGGAAGAGTTCAGTTAACCAAATAAAAAAATGGAACAGACAAATTTTAAGGCCATTGAAATATCTGGGTTTTTTGTACCCTTATGCCATTTGTAAGGTCATTGAAATTACCCTTCATTTCCATTTGGTACTTTAGTACTAAAACAATTATTCCAAAAAATCTTGAATAGACTCAGTTGCTTGTAAAAATTATTTATTAAGATAAAATTTCACTCATTATCAAATAATAAAATTATTTTAAAAAGAGAAAAACAAACAAAAATTATAAAAATAATTATTTAAAAAATTGACTGTGTTAATTTGCGGGCCCACCTTATTTTAAAAAGAAAAAAAAATATAAAAATAATTATTTAAAAATTTGACTATGTTAAGCTGCAAGGATTTTTGATTGCGTTAATCTGCCCACCCTGGGAGAGTTGCAGTATAATCTAGAGCTTCCTGCTCCAATTGTTGTTGCTCCGACTTCTTCATCTTCTGCTTTTGTATCATCTCCTTCTTCATCCTCTTGGATAAATACGAACAATATGAAGAGTGACGAAGCTGTGGAGAGACATTGCCACTCTTCAAGTACGCCTCCCATTGACCAAGATTTTTCCACCTCTGCATCCTATCAGGGCTACATGGTTATACCATTCTAGCAGCCTACAGAAACTCACAACAACATTAATAAAGAGTACTCATACTTGGATCTAGACCATGCAGACAAAATAGAAGTTTTAGAAGAGCTACAAAACTTGGATCTGCTGGATGGATCTGATATGTGGGATCCTTTTTTGGCAAGTGGCTTGGACAAATTCCCCCCACAGATAGTAATATTCCATTCGAAGAGCTACCGATGATGTTTTTTGAGTGGTTAAAGTCCAATAGGGACTCCATATCTTTTGAGGAGCTGAGAAGCATCAAGCTCAAAAGATCTACCATTGAACTCACATCAAAACAATTGGGTGGAGGGAAAAGATCCATGCTGCATCTCCTCAAGCTCATTCTCGCATGGTTGTAGAACAATCATCTGTAGAGTAAAAGAAAGTTGTCTCAGAAGGAACAAAATTTCAATGGATGTAGGCCATCCTATTTCGTTGATTAGTATAATTAATGCTATAATGGTGGTGGTCTAATGGATCATGGGTTCAAACCACAAAGCTGCTATGATCAAGTTGCTATACCTACAGAACCCTCCATGTTTGTTGCACTGAAGAATAATACCTTTAATCCTCCTCCTACTCCTTCCATGGATACAATTCATCACCCTACAAAGTATAGGCGGGTACCTCTAGAAGGATGCGATGGTTTTACCAGCTCTCATGAGTGTCAACCTATGTTTCAGGCTCTTGATGGTGGTGCTCCATGGCCACACATGAATTTCATGCTCCTTAACCAGCTTTAGTATGAAAACTATTGCTTTCCACCTACTACATCACAATCCCAGCTAGACTACATGAATTTCCGCTCTAGTGCTCTTGCAGTGTCAACTAAAGAGGCCAGAAAAAATAGAATGGCTCGTCAAAGGCGCTCCATGGCTCACCACCATCACCATCACCACCAAAATTGTCCCTGGCCGACCTCAAAATCACCACTGTCATGTCAATCTTCAGAGCAAGTCAATATCAATATCATGCAATATCAACAACAACGCCAAACATATCTGCAAATAGATTGGCTAATTAATGCTTTGCTAGCATAAAATATGTTGTCATTGGTTTTCGGCGTCAGATTGTTTTCTGACGTTAGACTGGAGGAAATCCTAGTGGGTTTCCCCTATGTAATAGCCTATCGGCTAATTACCTCTGAACCACATTTTTCAAAAGGTTAAAATATTCTCTACTTAATTTTAAAATGGTTGTTAATTTTTTTCTTTAAAATTTATTTTTATTTTTAACTAAAAAATTATAATCAATTGATAAAAATGACTAATATAATAATATAAATAAAAAATTATAAAGAATTATATAATCTGACTCTATTCCATCAATTTTTTTCTTCTAATTAATTAATTAATTAATTTTTATATATATATATATATTCCTCTTATTTCCTACTAACGAGTAACATCGGCTATCATTTGCCAAAAAATCCCTCGCCACTAATATAGCCGTCATTCACGAGTCCATGAGTGAAGAGACAGAGTCACAGTCACAAGTCATTATTCCAGAGAGCTTGGCGTGTATGTACACTATTCCGTACAAAATTTATTTCAGCCTCTTTAAAAAAATAATTTCTTGTATGTACACACGAAAGATATCAAATAAGTAGGGGATTTTCTATTGTGGAAAAAGCAGGTAAAGCATGGGATGGGGATCCATTGCCCGATGAATGCATTAACATTGAAAATATATTATTAAAAGGGCACTCACAAATTGATCCATTCCTAAGAGGTGAACTGTGCATTGTCATTTAATTTTTTGCCTCTTGTCATCTAGTCTCCCTTTTGATCCCGTACCACGTTTACGTGAAGCATCCTAGGAAGGCTTTGCAAACATCCTTATCTAGGTAGGGTGACCCTCGGGCCTCAGTCCACTTTACGATGAATAAATGATAGTACTTTGATACGTCAGACTATTTTTCAACATTGGGCATCATTGATTTCTGACAATTCGTGGGGTTCCTGCTGGCATCATACTGGGGGAAATGCCGGTGGTGTTCCCTCACGTAGAATAGCCTATCAACGAATAATTGGGAAAACACAATGTTGGGTTTCAGTTATTTTAATCTCCCAATCTAAATGTAAAGGGTTGTCTCATGGTGGGTTGCTTGCTTCTTAACACCCATGGTTTTGCAACATGGAATGTTACAAGAAAATATGAATGTATTCAAAATCACACATTCCATTGTTGTGTTTAAATTTTGCACCATTGAAAAAAAAAGTGCACCAAATAATTGTAAATGGGAAACACAATGTTGGGTTTCACTTATTTGAATCTCCTTATTTAAATGTAAAGGGTTGTCTCATGGTGGGTTGCTTGCTTCTTAACACCCACGATTTTGCAACATAGCATGTTACAAAACACTATAAATGTGTTCAAAATCACATATTCCATTGTTCTGTTTAAATTTTACATGATTGAAAAAAAGTTCAAAAAATAATTATAATTGGGAAAACACAATGTTGGGTTTCAATTATTTGAATCTCTCTATTTAAATGTAAAGGGTTGTGTCATGGTGGGTTGCTTGATTCTTAACACCCACAGTTTTGCAACATGGAATGTTACAAGACAGTATGAATGTCTTCGAAATAACACATTCCATTGTTGTGTTTAAATTTTGCATGATTGAAAAAAAAAAGTGCACAAAATAATTGTAAATGGGAAACACATTATTGGGTTTCAGTTATTTGAATCTCCTTGTTTAAATGTAAAGGGTTGTCTCATGGTGGGTTGCTTGATTCTTAACACCCACGGTTTTGCAACATGGAATGTTACAAGATAGTATGAATGTCTTTGAAATCACACATTCCATTGTTGTGTTTAAATTTCGTATGATTGGAACAAAAGAGTGCACAAAATAATTGTAAATGGGAAACATAGTGTTGGGTTTCAATTATTTGAATCTCCCTGTTTAAATGTAAAGGGTTATCTTATGGTGGGTTGCTTGATTCTTAACACCCACAATTTTGCAACATGGAATATTACAAGACAATATGAATGTCTTTGAAATCACACATTCTATTGTTGTTTTTAAATTTCACACCATTGAAAACAAAAAGTGCACAAAATAATTGCAATTGGGAAATCACAGTGTTGGGTTTCAGTTATTTGAATCTCCCTTTTCAAATGTAAAGGGTTGTCTCGTGCTTGGTTGGTTGCTTCTTAACACCCACGGTTTTGCAACATGGCATGTTACAAAATAGTATAAATGTGTTCAAAATCACATATTCCACTGTTCTGTTTAAATTTTGCATGATTGAAAAAAAAGTACAGAAAATAATTATAATTGGGAAAACATAGTGTTGGGCTTCAGTTATTTGAATCTCCCTGTTTAAATGTAAAGGGTTGTCTCATGGTGGGTTGCTTGATTCTTAACACCCACGGTTTTGCAACATGGAATGTTACAAAACAATGTGAATGTCTTCAAAATCACACATTCCATTGTTGTGTTTAAATTTCACTCGTTTGAAAAAAAAAGTGCACAAAATAATTGTAAATGGGAAACACAGTGTTGGGTTTCATTTATTTGAATCTCCCTGTTTAAATGTAAATAGTTGTCTCATGGTGGATTGCTTGATTCTTAACACCCATGGTTTTGCAACATGGAATGTTACAATACAGTAAGGATGTCTTCAAAATCACACATTCCATTGTTGTGTTTAAATTTCGTACCATTGAAAAAAAAAGAGCACAAAATAATTGTAAATGGGAAACATAGTGTTGGGTTTCAGTTATTTGAATCTCCCTGTTTAAAAGTAAAGGGTTTTCTCATGATGGGTTGCTTGATTCTTAACAGCCATGGTTTCAGAACATGGAATTCTACAAGATAGTATGAATGTCTTAGAAATCACACATTCCATTGTTATATTTAAATTTCGCACCATTGAAAAAAAAAATGCACAAAATAATTGTAAATGGGAAAGACAGTGTTGGGTTTCAGTTATTTGAATCTCCCTATTTAAATTTAAAGGGTTGTCTCATGGTTGGTTGCTTGATTCTTAACACCCATGGTTTTACATGGAATGTTACAAGACAGTATGAATGTCTTCAAAATCACACATTCCATTGTTGTGTTTAAATTTCCCACCATTAAAAAAAAAAGCCGCACAAAATAATTACAATTGGGAAATCACAGTGTTGGGTTTCAATTATTTGAATCTCCCTATTCAAATGTAAAGGGCTGTCTCATGGTTGGTTGCTTGCTTCTTAACACCCATGGTTTTGAAAAATGGCATGTTACAAAATAGTATAAATGTGTTCAAAATCACATATTCCGTTGTTCTGTTTAAATTTTGCATGATTGAAAAAAAGTGCAAAAAATAATTATAATTGGGAAAACACAATGTGGGGTTTCAGTTATTTGAATCTCCATGTTTAAATGTAAAGAGTTGTCTCATGGTGGGTTGCTTGATTCTAAACACCCACAGTTTTGGAACATGGAATGTTACAAGATAGTATGAATGTCTTCAAAATCACACATTCCATTGTTGTGTTTAAATTTCGCACCATTGAAAAAAAAAGGTGCACAAAATAATTGCAATTGGGAAATCATAGTGTTGGGTTTAAGTTATTTGAATCTCCCTGTTCAAATGTAAATGGTTGTCTCATGGTTGGTTGCTTGATTCTTCACACCCACATTTTTGTAACATGAAATGTTACAAGATAGTATGAATGTCTTTGAAATCACACATTCCATTGTTGTGTTTAAATTTTGCACCATTGAGAAAAAAAGTGCACAAAATAATTGCAATTGAGAAATCATAGTGTTGGGTTTCATTTATTTGAATCTCCATTTTTAAATGTAAAGGGTTGTCTCATGGTTGGTTGCTTGCTTCTTAACACCCATGGTTTTGCAACATGACATGTTACAAAACAATATAAATGTATTCAAAATCACATATTCCATTGTTATGTTTAAATTTTGCATGATTGAAAAAGAAGTGTAGAAAATAATTATAATTGGGAAAACACAATGTTGGGTTGCAGTTATTTGAATCTCCCTGTTTAAATGTAAGGGGTTGTCTCATGGTGGGTTGCTTGATTCTTAACACCCAGGGTTTTGCAACATGGAATGTTACAAGATAGTATGAATGTCTTCAAAATCACACATTCCATTGTTGTGTTTAAATTTTGCACCATTGAAAAAAAGAGTGAAAAAAACAATTATAAATGGGAAACATAGTGTTTGGTTTCAGTTATTTGAATCTCCCTGTTTAAATGTGAAGGGTTGTCTCATGGTGGGTTGCTTGATTCTTAACACCTAGGGTTTTGCAACATGAAATGTTACAAGACAGTATGAATGTCTTCGAAATCACACATTCCATTGTTGCGTTTAAATTTCACACCATTGAAAAAAAAAGTGCACAAAATAATTGCAATTGGGAAATCATAGTGTTGGTTTTCAGTTATTTGAATCTCCCTATTCAAATGTAAATGGTTGTCTCATGGTTGGTTTCTTACTTCTTAACACCCATGGTTTTGCAACATGGCATGTTACGAAACAATATAAATGTGTTCAAAATCATATATTCTATTGTTTTGTTTAAATTTTGCATGATTGAAAAAAAAATGTAGAAAATAATTATAATTGGGAAAACACAGTGTTGGGTTTCAGTTATTTGAATCTCCCTGTTTAAATGTAAAGGGTTGTACCATGTTGGGTTGCTTGATTCTTAACACCCATGGTTTTTCAACATTGAATGTTACAAGACAGTATGAATATCTTCGAAATCACACATTCCATTGTTGTGTTTAAATTTTGCATGATTGAAAAAAAAAAGTGCACAAAATAATTGTAAATGGGAAACACAGTGTTGGGTTTTAGTTATTTGAATCTCCCTGTTTAAATGTAAAGGGTTGTCTCATGGTGGGTTGCTTGATTCTTAACACCCATGGTTTTACAACATGGAATGTTACAAGACAGTATGAATGTCTTCAAAATCACACATTCCATTGTTGTGTTTAAATTTTGCACCATTGAAAAAAAAAGTGCATAAAATAATTGCAATTGGGAAATCATAGTGTTGGGTTTCAGTTATTTGAATCTCCTTGTTCAAATGTAAAGGGTTTTCTCATAGTTGGTTGGTTGCTTCTTAACACCCACGGTTTTGCAACATGGCATGTTAAAAAATAGTATAAATGTGTTCAAAATCACATATTCCATTGTTCTGTTTAAATTTTACATGATTGAAAAAAAAGTGTAGAAAATAATTATAATTGGAAAAACATAGTGTTGGGTTGCAGTTATTTGAATCTCCCTGTTAAAATGTAAAGGGTTGTGTCATGGTGGGTTGCTTGATTCTTAACACCCACAATTTTGCAACATGGAATGTTACAAGATAGTATGAATGTCTTCAAAATCACACATTCCATTGTGTTTAAATTTCATACCATTGAAAAAAATAGTGCACAAAATAATTGCAATTGGGAAATCATAGTGTTGGGTTTCAGTTATTTGAATCTCCCTGTTCAAATGTAAAGGGTTGTCTAATGGTTGGTTGGTTGCTTCTTAGCACCCACAGTTTTGCAACATGGCATGTTACAAAATAGTATAAATGTGTTCAAAATCACATATTCCATTGTTCTATTTAAATTTTGCATGATTGAAAAAAAAGTGCAGAAAATAATTGTAATTGGGAAAACACAGTGTTGGGTTTCAATTATTTGAATCTCCGTGTTTAAATGTAAAGGGTTGTCTCATGGTGGGTTGCTTGCTTCTTAACACCCACAGTTTTGCAACATGGCATGTTACAAGACAATATGAATGTCTTTGAAATATCACATTCCATTGTTGTGTTTAAATTTCACTCGATTTAAAAAAAATTTGCACAAAATAATTGTAATTTGGAAAACACAATGTTGGTTTTCAGTTATTTGAATCTCCTTGTTTAAATGTCAAGGGTTGTCTCATGGTGGGTTGCTTGCTTCTTAACACCTACGGTTTTGCAACATGGAATGTTAGAAAACCATATGAATGTCTTGAAAATCACACATTCCAGTGTTGTGTTGAACTTTCACATGATTAATAAAATCAAGTGCAAAAAATAATTGTGATTTGGAAAACACAATGTTGGGTTTCAGTTATTTGAATGTCCTTATTTAAATGTCAATGGTTGTCTCATGGTGGGTTGCTTGCTTTTTAACACCCAGGGTTTTGCAACATGGAATGTTACAAAATAGTATGAATGTCTTCAAAATCACACATTCCATTTTTGTGTTTAAATTTCGCACGATTGAAAAAAAAGTGCACAAAATAATTGCAATTGGAAAAACACAGTTTTGGGTTTTAGTTATTTGAATCTCCTTGTTTAAATGTGAAGGGTTGTCTGATGGTGGGTTGCTTGCTTCTTAACAACCACAGTTTTGCAACATGGAATGTTACAAAACAGTATGAATGTCTTCAAAATCACACATTCTGTTGTTGTGTTTAAATTTCACATGATTGAAAGAAAAGTGCACAAAATAATTCTAAATGGGAAAACACAGTGTTGGGTGTCCGTTATTTGAATCTCCTTGTTTAAATGTAAATGGTTGTCTTATGGTGGGTTGCTTGCTTCTTAACACCCACAATTTTGCAACATGGCATGTTACAAAACACTATAAATGTGTTCAAAATCACATATTCCATTGTTCTATTTAAATTTTGCATGATGAAAAAAAGGTGCATAAAATAATTATAATTCATAAAACACAATGTTAGGTTTCAGTTATTTGAATCTCCTTGTTGAAATGTCAAGGGTCGTGTCATGGTGGGTTGCTTGCTTCTTAACACCTATGGTTTTGCAACATGGAATGTTACAAAACTGTATGAATGTCTTCAAAATCACACATTCCACTATTGTGTTTAAATTTCGCAGGATTGAAAGAAAAGTGCACGAAATAATTGTAATTTGGAAAACACGGTGTTGGGTTTCAGTTATTTGAATCTCCTTGTTTAAATTTGAAGGGTTGTCTCATGGTGGGTTGCTCTCTTCTTAACACCTATGGTTTTGCAACATGGAATGTTACAAAACTGTCTGAATGTATTAAAAATCACACATTCCATTGTTGTGTTTAACTTTCACATGATTGAAAATATAAAGTGCAAAAATAAATTGTAATTTGGAAAACATAGTTTTGGGTTTCAGCTATTTGAATCTTCTTATTTAAATGTCAAGGGTCGTGTCATGGTGAGGTGATTTCTTCTTAACACCTATGGTTTTGCAACATGAAATTTTACAAAACCATATGAATGTCTTCAAAATCACACATTCCATTGTTGTGTTTAACTTTCGCATGATTGAAAAAATCAAGTGCAAAAAATAATTGTAATTTGGAAAACATAGTGTTGGGTTTTCGTTATTTGAATTTCCTTGTTTAAATGTCAAGGGTTGTCTCATGGTGGGTTGCTTGCTTCTTAACACCTATGGTTTTACAACATGGAATGTTACAAAACCATATGAATGTCTTCAAAATCACACATTCCAATGTTGTGTTTAAATTTTGCATGATTGAAATTAAAGTGCACAAAATAAATGTAATTGGGAAAATTCACTGTTGGGTTTCAGTTATTTGAATCTCCCTGTTTAAATGTGAAAGGTTGTGTGATGGTGGGTTGCTTGCTTCTTAACACCCACGGTTTTGCAACATGGAATGTTACAAAACAATATGAATGTTGTCAAAATCACACATTCCATTGTTGTGTTTAAATTTCGTAGGATTGAAAGAAAAGTGCACAAAATAATTGTAATTTGGAAAACACAGTGTTGGGTTTCAATTATTTGAATCTCCTTGTTTAAATGTAAATGGTTGTCTTATGGTGGGTTGCTTACTTCTTAACACGTAGGGAATTGTGACATGGAGTTTTACAAAATAGTATGAATTTCTTCAAAATCACACATTCTATTGTTGTGTTTAAATTTTTGCATGATTGAAAAAAAAGTGCACAAAATAATTGTAATTCGGAAAACATAGTGTTGGGTTTCAGTTATAAGTAAATTTTATTTTAAGCTTTGGAGAAGTTGCTTCCTTATCAGCCCTTATGACAGCAACACCCATTTTCCGGATAGAGTTTTGAGTGTCTTCAATACTTCTGTGTAGCTTTGCAGCCACTCGTTGCTTAGCTTTGAGAGTGTCTTTCTGATTAGAGAATGTAGAGGTTTTGTATTTGATAAGTTATTTACAAAACTTGTCTACTTTTTCACATATGGCTTTCATGTCTCCAGCCAACTATTTCTCTTTTTTTAGAATGAAAACATTTTCTTGTTTACACAATACGAATGTAATGAAAGGAACATCTTCAAAATATATAACAAGTCTCAGCTACACTAAAAATTGCATTTCAACTTTCTCTAATTAATAAACTATAGGCATGTTGGAAAACATTGTGGGTTGTAGTTTCTATATGTTTGCTTGTTGTAAGCTGAAGGGTGGAAATTTTTGCTTTTGTGCTTGATGTTCTTTTGTGGTCATGTTTAGTTTTATGTTCACAAATGTTTGACTTCATTGAGTCATTTTTTTATCACCAGATGCAAAGATCGTGTTTTTCCTTTTCACATTGTTGGTAGCCATAGAAGTAATTACATGTTATTATTCACGTTAGGCTTATAGGATACATAAAAATTTGTAGGTTGGACTTCCCATCGTGTTGTTCAACTTGCACTTTTTTAGTTCATGAATTGTCATATATGCTTTTGCTAGTCATGTTAAGTCACCCCAAATGGAAGGGTTGATATCACAACATGCCTGCTCAGGTAAAACATGTTTGTACACCCCATATACTATGGCGTCTTAGTCTTCTTTCACGTGAGGTTGTGATTTTACATGTGGTCTTTATGTCCGCTTTGAGGTTCCAATAGACATTGTGTTTTTCCAACATGCATTGGTTGACATCATGGTTGAGAGGAAAATTTACACATGTATGACTTTCTTGTTTTAGTCCATTACTGATTCATGATTTTGTCAACAGATGCAATTTTTTTTTATTCTTTCGGCATTGTTGGTAGAAATGGATGCACATTTATTTACATAGAAGGTTGTTCTAAAAGTTTTTGGTTTCCCTCTAACCTTTCCTCTCCATTAAAATATACACATGCACCACAACCAAGGTATCTTCCCTAATACATCTGTTCTTGTAACTGTATAATTAATTACACAGTATTATGCACATTACACTCATATGCCACATACAAAGTTGCAGGTTGAACCACTCATCATGCGGTTCAACCTTCACTTAATTTTTTCATGAATTGCTAGATGCGCCTTTGTTTCACATGTTAAGTCACCTAAACAGAAGGCTGATTATCACAACAATGCCTCCTCAGGTAAAAGAGGTTTGTACACCCCATATTTTTTGAAATATTTGTTATATTTACATGCAGGGTTGCGGTCTTTATGTCAGCATGGAGGTTCATCTACATGCTATGTTTTCCAACCTGCATTCACTTACATCATGGTTGATAGAAAATTTTACACCTTTATACCTTTCCTGATTCTCTCCATTACTGATTCATCTTTTTTTCAATAGATGCAACAAACATGTTATCATTCTGGTGTTGTTGGCAGCAATTGATGCACTTATTCTTTTTACATACAAGGTTGTCATCAAAGGTTTTTCTTGCCCTCCAACCCTTCCTCTCCTTTAACACTTACACACGTAGCACAACCAATATATCTTCCCATGATAATACATATGTTGTTGCTATTGTATAAGTAATTACATACTATGATGCATGTTACACTCCTACGCCACATATAAAGTTCTAGGTTGAACCACTGATTGTGTGGTTCAACTTTCACTTGTTTATTTCATTAATTGCTAGATGTGCTTTTGCTCCTCATGTTAAGTCAGGTGAAATGGAAGGATGAATATCACAACATTCATCCTCAGGTAAAAGAGGTTTGTACACCCCATATTCTCTGAAATCTTTGATATATTCAGATGTGGGGTTGCGGGCTTTATGTCAGTGTGGAGGTTCATTTACACACTGTGTTTTCCAACCTACATTCACTTACATCATGGTTGATAGAAAATTTTACACCTTTATACGTTTCCTCATTCTCTCCATTACTGATTCATCTTTTTTTCAATAGATGCAACAAAGATGTTATCATTTTGGCATTGCTAGCAGCAATGGATGCACTTATTCTTTTTACATACAAGGTTGCCATTAAAGGTTTTTCTTGCCCTCTAACCCTTCCTTTCCTTTAACACTTACACATGTAGCACAACCAATGTATCTTTCCATGATAATACATATTTTGGTTATATTGTATAAGTAATTACATACTGTGATGCATGTTACACTCCTACGCCACATACGAAGTTCTAGGTTGAACCATTGATTGTGTGGTTCAACCTTCACTTGTTTATTTTGTTAATTGCTAGATGTGCTTTTGCTTCTCATGTTAAGTCACATGAAATGGAAGGTTGAATATCACAACATGCCTCCTCATGTAAAAGAGGTTTATACACCCCATATTCTCTGAAATCTTTGTTATATTTACATGCGGGGTTGTGAATTTACTTGCAGTATTTATGTCAGCATGGAGGTTCATCTACACGCTGTGTTTTCCAACCTACATTCACTTACATCATGGTTGATAGAAAATTTTACACCTTTATACCTTTCCTCATTCTATCCATTACTGATTCATCTTTTTTTCAACAGATGCAACAAACATGTTATCATTTTGACGTAGCTGGCAGCAATGGATGCTTTTTTTTTTTTTGCATACAAGGATGTCATCAAAGTTCTGCTTGTCATTTTATGTTGTCATTGTCTATGTCTACTTGTACGTTTAGATGGACTGTTCAATTTCCAGCCTATGTTTGTGTTATATTGTATGCATAGCTTGATTCAATCTATCACCTTTTATTTTCCTTGGTTGAAGCCGACAACCTCCTATTGGTTTCATGTGGGTGACAACAATGCAAGCACATTTTATTTATGTTTAATGAATGATTTATTTCTTTTTATTCACACAATCCACACTAATTTTAAATATTCATCCAATGTTGTCCTTTCCTAGAATGGGGAGAGGTTTGAAATGGAAGAAGCAAGATGAATTGCAGGTGCAAGATGTACAAAATGGAGGCTCTCCTTTTTCCTCTTCCCATTTGGAATGGGATGCTATTTCCGTCAACAAGGATAAGGTCCCTGACCTTGTTGTAGCAATTCCTCATATGAGACTTGATGATTTCATTCACGGTGAAATTTCCATTGAAGGTTTTGAAACTAAGTTTGTGTACAAGAAAACAAGAGAACCTACCACCACGTGTCCCCTCGACAACAAAACTTATGGAAAAACAATTTTTTATTAGAGGATTGTATCGTTCGACATTCATTTGTATTATTGAATGATATTTTAATCTCTCTTACTTCAACATGATGAGATGATGCCTTTTTCATAGCTACTAGTGTAAATACGGTCCTACAGACAACAAAGACCAACCTCGACTAGAGAAGAAACCACATAAGACGTTTATACAAATGCGAGGTTGTCAATACCACTTCATGGTAAAGGTTATGAATGGAAAACCTGATGTTGCCTATATTATCTACAAAGAAATGTTCCATGTTGATAAAAATGGTCAATTTTTCCATGGAATTCACGATACAAGTGGAGATAAGTGTTCTATGTTTTTCGCTAATCTATTCAGGGAGTGCAAGAGCTATATTGAAAACCTTTTGCTAATGGACATCAGTGTCAATGCAATAATGGATAGACACATCAACGATCCTATCTTATGTGGCATGATGTCAAAGAGAGATCAATTCCTTACAAGAAAGGATGTAATGAATACCTGGTGAAAGGTGTGTTCTACTCACGCACAAAAACACAAAGTCAATTTGACAAGTTTCCTACTATGGAGTGGACAGGACTTTGACAACTTCTTCTACTTTCAACAACTCGATGGGAACAATGCACCTTTTGTTATCGAGGTTCAGACTCCATGGATGCTGGATAGGATGGTTAGCCACTCGCACAATTCAGTCATCTCGATGGATTCCATGTTTGCAACTAACAAATATGGGGTGATGCCTTACAAACATTGACAAATAGTTCTTCATGTTTTCAATGATCTTGCTAGCTGTAAACCTGACAATGCTCACGCTGAGTTGTTCTATCTACAGTTTCCATTGTATACTTTACTCATTTTCGACAAGCAAAAAAGTGGTGTACCAATTGCGTGGGTAGTCTCCTCACGAAACAAGATTGAGGACATCTCTGCATGGCTACACATATAGCATGACCGTGGAAGAAGAGCCAAACCTGATTGGAGAATCAATGCATTTTTGACCGATGATGCGACTGCAAAAATCCAAGCCATACAGTATGGACATCCCTTCGTTCATTTCTGTACCTTTCTCATTTGCTATTTATTTTCAATGCCACTTTCTCATGCAGATGAGCGATAAACAATATCATTTGTATTGTCTATTAGGGCCATCTTTCAATGCCGTGTGCTTCTATGCCTTTGGCATGTCAAAAGGGCTTGGTTGAAGAATGTATATAAGTACACAACCAAGGAAAGGGAAATGGAAATCTTCCACATTCTTGGCACGATCATGATGGAAATCGGTGACATCGAAGATACTGTCACTCAGCTATTGAACTCTTTCTTTCAAGAGTTCAATGATCAACCCTGATTCTTAGAGTACTTGAACAAGACCTGGTGCAAAGGAGAAGGTCGAATTGGTGATTTGAAAATTTTCGTCGCCTTGTAGGATTCTCACCATTCAAATTCTTTGATGTTACCTCTAATACGTTGTGGTTTAATTGACTATTGGATTGTTTTTCTCGCAGCCATGTGGGAAAAAAATTGTAGACTATTCCCACATGCGGACTAGGATATGAATGCAACCATTAAGTCATACCATTGCGCACTCAAAACTCGATACTTGTGTGATCGTTCTAAAAAATGCACTAGGATAATGGACTATTTGTATTACACACTTGTGTAAAAAAAGGAACCATTCTATAGGAAAAAGGAAAAGTTGTAGTATTATGGTTTTTTGACAAACCAAAAGTGTTTAAATATGTGATCTAGTTTGGAGCGGGCCAAGGAAATTTTAGAAGATGATTGTATTCCCGATGAAACAAATCCTGGAAGGTACTGGGTAAAAATTCAAGGTAGGTCCAACCACTACTTTGTTCGGAAATTTGGGGAGCACATTTTTGTTTGTGATTGCCCTTGGAGTTTACAAGGGAACACTTGGAAATATGTCCTGAAGGTTGCTGGCTTGATTAAAAGATCATTTGTTGTTGAAGCGATGGTCCAAGGTAAGTGAATTTCAATTCAAATTGCATTAATTTATGGGAGTCAATTGTGCTTTGTATTTTGTATTTCCTAATACAAGTTTCTTCTGTGTGGTCATTAAGACAGGGGAGGTGAACCAATTGATAGAGGGATAGATTTGAACAAGACATTGTCATAGGGGGGCATAGAAGAAAAAAATCCTAATGTTCTGACCCCTACATAAGCTCCTTCTATTACTCATGTATATGATGAACATGTGGTCAAAATGTCTCTTTGGAATGACACAAATAGACTCTTGAACAAAGTGATGCGTACACCACCATAGTGTCTACAACAGGTGCAATCATATGCATAATGCATGGAGAGGTTTCTACAGGACCTACAACAATCAAATGCATTGCTGTTTGAATTCATTCCTGATCCTGATGAAGCTACAACTAGCACTGTTTGCATGTGTCCATGGTTTAGTGCAAGCAGGGATCGTTGTCGACATCAACCCGGTGTACGAAGCCTGCCACAGAATAGTTAGATCACCGAACCCCTCTGGATGACTCTTTTCCCTTCTCCGCGAACAATAGCTTGAATGTGAATTTCAATACACAATGTGAGACTTCAGGCACAATTGCTATGGATGTGGTAGAGGATACAACATCTAATACGAGTGACTATGAGAAAACCCATTTCAATTTCTATATTGTAATAGGAAATGGTATTGCAGATTTCTTTTTTCTAGTATGTGCTTGTACCACGTCATAAACTTTTTGATTTCTTTTTTTTCCTTTTTTGTTCACTTCAACATTCCAATCTAGGGAAAGGAGTCCTCGTCGACGACTTTCTTTTGCGAGTGTAAACCCAATGGAAGGTATGGTTCAAATTTTATAACTATGCGTACGTAAGTCCAATTTTTTGTATGACCTTATGCAATACTATGCTTCCTTATACAAATTTGGCTACGGTGATAGGCTGATGTCGGCCAAAATTCCTTCACTTTGTTGCTTCTTTAAGACTTACTAAGGATTGCACAAGCATAGTTCAGTGAACCTTCGTCTGTGGGTAAGCATATTTTTTTTTCTTACTTAGTTTAGTGAGTGGCTAATCCATTTGAGGTATTTAGAAGAGGTTGAATCAAATTTAGAAGTGTAAAGAGCAAGAAATTCAATATTTGCCTATGAACCCTTAACAAGGGGTTTTGAGAGTCTTGTGAGGTTTTAGACCTCCATCCCACTGATGCAAGTTTAGATGAATGGTGAGGTGGATTGTTTAGGGTGTAATTAGGATGTTTTAAGAAGTGTGTGTGTTGAATCATGCAGGGGAAGCGAAGCATTCAATGTTTGGTTGCCGATCTTTAAAAAATACAAAAGTTTTCTAATGAAAATGGGTGCCTACAAGTTGGTAATTGAGGAAAGTGCATTCAATGGGGCTGAAAATTTGTTCCTAAAGCATGGGCATAAATTTCTAAAATTGTTTCATATGGTGGCAGAGCATGGAAAGGTTTGGAATACAATATTCTATTAAACCCTCATTTGTTAGAGCTTGTTTTGTGCATAAAGTAAGGGTTTAGTATATCGGCGTTTGCTTGAGACTTTCTATTCCTAAAAGTATATGATTCCTAAGTTTTGAGACTTGTTAAAGGACTGTTTGGAGTTGTTAGGTGTTTTGATGATGATTTAAGACCTCCTCCTTTGTATAATTGGGCTAATTGAGTGCATTTCTAGTGGTATAGTCATGTTTTCAAGCATTATTTTCAAAACAATAGCATTTGAATTTTTGATATGTTAAAATTGGCACAAATTGGTTTCTGGAACAACAAATAACTTATGGGGTTTCAATATAGTTTGGATGGAATGCTCGGTTTCGCCAAGTTGCAATGCTACTAGGGTTGGAGTCTTGGATGCATGAAATTATGAATTTGGTAAAATAAAGTTGGGAGGTAGAATATTTGGATTGTTACTGTCACAATAAGGTTGTTTAAAGCTATTTCAAGGCTTGGTAAGGGTTTCCATGTAAGAATTAGTGATTGGTAAGTTTGTTGGTTTATCTTCTCAGTTCTTGTATGGGTCTCCAGACGTATTTGCTCCACTTTACACACTAATAACTTACTCGATCACCCAACTCTTAAAACTTTCAAACACCCATTATTCCCAAATCAAACATACTACAAAACTGGAATAGGTTATTTTGGAACAAACACTTCAAACTAGCTCTTTTTCGTTGTCTTAGACCCCATAATAGGCCTATTTTACAAAGAGACTCATATTTTAACTCTTCCCAAACCTAAAATTTTGATGGGGAAGCATTAACCAGTCATTGAAACCACCAAATTGACAATTAATTTTGGAAGATATGCTTCCCAAGGCACTATTTCACTAAACCCTCATTTTGAGCCATTTTCATGAGGTTTTTATGGAGGTCAATGTTCCCAAGCTTCCCACTCTCTAATAACTCTTCAAACATGACTATTTAAGCCTGAAAAAACTTAATCTTACCTTAAACTTTTCTGCCCCCAAGTGTCATAGACATTCACTTACTAAAACCACCATATTTCACCTAAAACCACTCATTCTTGCCATGCATGGCAACACACAAAATCACCTACAATACCTTCCCAACTCTTGCAAACTCACAAAAAAAAATTTCAGACCTATTAACAACTACCATGGAAATTCCATTGTGCTACAACTCATACAATAGATGGAATGACCATTTTACAATATAAAGGTCTTAAAACCCTTAAATCTGGTTATAGACCCGTAGACAGTCTTTTTGCTCTTAGATGCATAAATCTCAATGAATATTCACAAGAATGGAACCAAAATAACCATAGTTTTTTTCCTTCACCAGATCAAGTCAAACTCTGAGAAATATAGCACTTGTATGACTTTCTACAAAGTCAAGAAAAGTGCAGATTTGAGTGTAAAATACAAAAATATGAAGCAAGAATAGAGTTTTTCATTGAAGTTTTTTAATATTATACCAGTCTCTTCTATTACAAAAGAGTACAAGGCCTTTAAAAAGGAATTAAAAATATTTACCATGCAAAATTCTCACTAACTCCATTAGTTACATTATGGAGACCCACTATCTATACCTGAAACATGCAAACTAGCTGACAATAAATGCAATATTTTGCACGCTTTATAATTTTAACACTAATGACCCCACTAACCTATGTATTTTTGAGTTCCTTTCATTAATTATTGTAAAATACTTCAAGAATAATTTGTTGAATTTTATTCCATGCTATTGAAACTATGGAGAAGGACAAAGAGTCACTTTTAGTTGTGGGTGTCTATGTTGACAAGTTTGATGAATCTCAAGAAGTCTAAACATGCCTAAATTGCAGAACACTAATCCATTTTTATGAGTGCTGTTACAAACCAAAGTTTTCCTATCTTTTGATATGTGTTTAAACATCTTAAGGGGCATCTGAATATATGTGTGGAATTCAGTTTGATGATTTGGTTCAAAATATACAATCTGATAGACCTTATTGTAGGGCTACCAGCCTAGGACAATATTTGTATAGCGTGGAATATTCTACTTGGAAAGGTCATTAGATCATGGTGAGTACACCTAAAAGGGTGTTATTTTAATGTTTGGTTGTGATGATTTCAATCTGCTAAGACTGAAACTAAAAGTTACCTTATGAAAGATGTCCAATGCAATGAATGTAATCAACAATATGAGTGTAATCAGTGATGTGATCTCTGTGGCTCGGGGAATGAGTCTCATAGGTTAGGTTTTTTTGCTAGGATGATGGTTTTATAAAGGGAGAAAGGAATTAGGGGTTTGAGTTGTTGTCCCTATAGATTGTGAGTGGAAAAGAGCATGAAAAGTGAGGTTTAAGGTTAGGGTTTCATCAAAAAGGTGAGGGAAGTGATATCCCTTGTTCTTTTAAGCATGTATAGGCATGAATAAAGGTGTTTGAGTTGGTTTCAAGGTTTGAGAAGGAGTGGAATATAGTTTTCCAAGTTACCCTCACGTGAATGGCTTGAAACAAGGGTTTCATTAATAGGCATTTGGGAAAGACAGTCTCTGCAAACCAAGGGTGTATTTGGTGGTTTTGAGGGATGGTGAGTGTTGCCTCATTGGTTTCTTGGGCTGGTTGTATGATTAGAGAGGTGTCTCTTTCTAGATTTGGCCTAATTGGCCTTCTGGACAACGTTATTTCTTGTTTTTGTGCAAGTTGTTCCAAAAGAGTCGTATGTGGGTTTGAAGTATGTTGAGGGGGACTGAAATGTGTCTATACAATGATGATTAATTGCAGGGGTTGTTAAGAGTTTTAGATAGTTAAGTTGACAAATTGGGTTTGTTGACCTACAATGAAACACATTCTTTTGTTACAACCTGCATAAAATAAGAAGTGAGTCACAACCCAGTCTGTTTTCCATCCTGCAACTGTGATGTGCATTTTGTGTTCATAACATATGAACATATATTGAAATGGAGTGTTTTGTTGAAAGTAAGGGTTGTCATAAAACAAGAAGGTGAACTGCAAAACATTGTTTTGTTATAGTCTACTTAAAATAAGAAGTGAGTCACAACCTAGTGTGTTTTCCATCATGCAATTGTTATGTGCATTTTTTGTTTGAAACATATGAACATTTATTGAAATGGAATGTTTGGTGAAAGTAAGCGTTGCCATAAAAGAATAAGGTGAACTTGAAAACATTATTTTGTTATAGTCTGCATAAAATAAGAAGTGAGTCAAAACCCAGTGTGTTTTCCACCATGAAACTGTTATGTGCATTTTTTGTTCGAAACATATGAACAAATATTGAAATGGTATGTTTGGTGAAAGTAAGGGTTGCTATAAAACAAGAAGGTGAACTTGAAAACATTGTTTTGTTACAATATGCATAAAATAAGAAGTGAGTCATAACCCGTGCTGTGTTTTCCATCATGCAACTATTATGTGCATTTTCTGTTGGAAACATACATTGAATAGATAGTGAAATGGAATGTTTAGTGAAAGTAAGGGTTGTCATGTATCAACATATTTTTTTTAGTTATGCAATGGGAAGTAATGCTTTGAGTTAGAAATATGTGCAATGCAATGAATATAATCAGAGATATGAATATAAACTACAAAAAGATATTTTCTACAATTCATTAGTTCAACTCATCTGATTGCAACAAATAGAATGCTCACATTATTTGCCATGTTGGAAAACACACTGTCCATACACAATTAGTTTGTTATGAAAAGTTTTATTTCACTTTGATTTTTTTTAGCGACTGTTTCGTACTATCCAAATGTCCTTTCTACCTTTCTTCGTGTGAATGCAACAAATAGAATGCTCACATTATTTGCACTATTCGAAAAAACACTATCCTGTCACCTATTTTGTGATTAAAATGTTAATGTTTCCTACAGTCCAATAATGTAATGAAGCCAACATTCAGAGTGTGTTTCTAATTAGATAATGCTGTTGTATCTACTAAAATTTTTATTGTCTTTCCTTTCAGGCATTGTTGTTCCTGTTGTTCGAGTCATGCGTTGCCATATGCCCATTAGAGATACTACATGTGCTGCTTCGTTAAGTTCTGAACAATAGGTACAATCTCTTTACTGAAAAAATTATCTATATTGTCCACTTTGCTCGCTTCTTTTTCACTATTTCCATTGCATTGACAATGTCTTTCTAATTAGAGAATGCAGGTCTACCTTCTCAAAAAAGTTGTTTTGTCTTTCATTTTAGGCATTTTAGTACCTACTACTACAGTTCTATAGAAGATGTCCCATAGTTCATGAGCACGGGAGGCTAGTTGGTTGACCAACTACCAATCGTATCTTCCATGCAATTATCTTGCTCGAATTGAGGAATTGAGCCTCCTGTACAAGTTGTGGGAAAATATGTTAAGGATAATTAATAGAAAAGTGCCAAACCGCACATATTTGAAAATTACTTGATAATTATGATCACTTCTTTAACATCTTTGGTGTATGGGAACATATGGGCATGGACGTTCAATATTAAAATCTACAAATAGAGATTGTAAATTTATGTGATTGGCCAATGTCTTTTTATCGAGAAATTTGAGACCTTTTCCTAGCTGGATGCATTTGGAAGGTGTGCATTAAACCAACAGTTATCATACACAAGCACAATCTGACGAACCAGATGAGCATGATGTTTATGAAATTCCTCAAGGGGGAATCTCTAATTAGTAATCACATAGGTCTTGTGGAGGAATGGTTGCTAGCCGTGTTTAAATTCAACCACATTGTGAGGATCGAGATCCACCATGTCAGGCCCTCCTTCAGGCTGCTACATGCGAATTATGGGGTGCCAACGTTGTATGCTATCAATTCCACCTTGACAATCAGAGTGTGCCAAATCCTTCTAGATGCTGAGAATGCAGAGATTATACTTGTTCATAAATGGTTGACATAGTTCTCAGTGTTAGTAGTATTAAATGTGGATTGTAATTTTCTTCAAATTCTATAATATTGATTCAAAATGTTTTTACATTTCACTGTGTGATGTGAATTGTTGTTATAAAATTTGAAGGTGAACTTGAATACACTATTTTTCTACAGTCTACATAACATAAATTGTTGTCTTTCAAGAATAATTGTGAAGCGAGGGACAACCGTCTATCTTTTCCATTATGCAACTTTTCTTGTGCATGTTCTCTTGCAAATGTATAAGGATATTGAAATGGAATGTTTGTTGCAAGTAATGGGTTGTTATAAAATATGAAGGTGAACTTTTATACACTTTTTTGTTACAGTCTGTATAACATAAACTTAAGACAAGATTTCAGAAGTGAGGGACAACCCTGTGTGTTTTCCATTCTGTAACTTTTTTTTTGTACATAGTGTTTTCCAAATGTATAAATAAATTGAAATGGAATGTTTGCTGCAAGTAAGGGTTGTTATAAAATATGAAGGTGAACTTAAATACACTGTTTTGTTACAGTTTGCATAATGACATACTTTCTTTTTCAGTTATTTTCCTGCATTTTCTGTGTCTAAGGCCATTGTACACCCATATTCTGGGTATAAATCGTCTCTTCATCCATTGTACATAATAGCCCTATGAGTCTACTTTATGATTCATTTGGTTTCATTTAAATCCATTTAGAATTGTGAAAGATATTGAAGTTTTTCTCCAGGTGGGTAAAACCCTCAATTAGGGTAAACAATGTATAATAAAAATTGTGTTTGTCAGATTTGCACAATTGGAATCTCTTGAAAATTGGTGAGAGGAATGTTTGATGAGCATTCTAAATGATGTGAAGGTTGAAAAGCATGGTAAGGTGGTTTTGGGCAGTTATCATTAAGCCGAAGGTTTGGAAAATGGGTAAAATTTGTAAATGACTATGTACATTGCGGACTTGATGAATTTTGTTTTGCAAAGGTGTTTGGGCATAGGTGAGTCCATTCGAAGATAAGGATTGGTGAATTTATGAGTTTTTGGAGACCATGTATTGACTGTCTTGTCAGCACAGAGTTGTCAAAAGGCCTAGATTGAATAGTACTTGGAGTGTTTGGAATTCCTTCCTTGAAAGGCTAAAAAGACATTGAAGAGTCATTCAAACACAATATTTTACATGCCATGGAACTAATTTAAGAGTCTAAGTGAGTGTTTTGTTGTTGTTTGTCAAATTGAATGATTAAAGAAAGCCTAATTAGGCTGGGTAAGGACAATCTATTTTGAAAGTTCACATGTCGAGATGTTTGAGTTGGGGTTTGGTTTGTGTTAGTATTTTGTTGTTGGTTAAAGTGCTCTGAGGAATCTACAAGAGGTTTTGGGCCTGGTTCTTAGTTTGGGAATTTTGAAACAAGGGTTTTGTGAAGGAAAGTTGCCTCAAAGGTGGAGTTTTTTAGTTTAGTGATTTGAGTTGTTTGCAAGAGCATAGCGAGTTGAGTTGTTTGACCACTGCATTGTCATCAAACGTTTGCTACAAGCAAGGGAAGTTATAAAATATGAAGGTGAACTTGAATACATTGTGTTCTTATGGTGTGCATAACAGTAACTGTTGTATTTGAACAAGATTTGAAAAGTGAGGGAAAACCCTGTGTGTTTTCCATCCTGCAACTTTTTTATGCATCTTGTGTTTGAAACATATTACGATATTGAAATGGAATGTTTGTTGCAAGTAATGGGTTGTTATAAAATATGAAGGTGAAATTGAATATAGTGTTTTGTTATAGTCTGCATAATAGAAAGTGTTGTCTTTGAAAAAGAATAGAGAAGCAAGGGACAACCCTCTGTGTTTTCCATTGTCCAACTTTTTTTTTTGTGGAACATTTATTGCAAGCAATGCTACTTATAAGTAATGAAGGTGAACTTGAATAAATTGTGTTCTTATGGTGTGCATAACAGTAACTGTTGTCTTTGAACAAGATTTGAAAAGTGAGGGACAACCTTGTGTGTTTTCTATGATGCAACTGTTATGTAAAATTTGTGTTCAAAACGTATGAATAGATATTGAAATGGAGTGTTTTTCTAAAAGTAAGGGTTGTCATAAAACAAGAAGGTGAAATTCAAAACATTATTTTGTTACAGTCTACAAAAAATAAGAAGAGAGCCAAAACCCATTTTGTTTTCCATGATGCAATTGTTATGTAAATTTTGTGTTCAAAACATATGAATAGATATTGAAATGGAGGGTTTTTCTAAAAGTAAGGGTTGTCATAAAACACAAAGGTGAACTTCAAAACATTCTTTTGTTATAGTTTGCATCAAATAAGAAGTGAGCCACAACCCAGTGTGTTTTCCATAATGCAACTATTATGTAAATTTTGTGTTTGAAACATATGAACAAATATTGAAATTGAGTGTTTTGCTGAAAGTAAGAGTTGTCATAAAACAAGAAGGTGAACTTCAAAACATTCTTTTTTTACATTCTGCAAAAAACAAGAAGTGAGCCACAACCCACTATGTTTTCCATAATGCAACTATTATGTAAATTTTGTGTTTGAAACATATGAACATATATTGAAATGGACTGTTTTACTGAAAGTAAGGGTTGTGATCAAACAAGAAGGTGAACTTCAAAACATTCTTTTGTTATAGTCATCATCAAATAAGAAGTGACTCACAACCCACTGTGTTTTCCATCATGCAACTAATATGTGGATTTTGTGTTCTAAACATATGAACATATATTGAAATGGAATGTTTGGTGAAAGTAAGGGTTGTCATAAAATAAGAAGGTGAACTTCAAAACATTATTTTGTTATAGTTTGCATAAAAGAAAGTGATCATTCAATAAGAATTGAGAAGTGAGTCATAACCCAATGTGTTTTCCATCATGCAACTGTTATGTGCATTTTCTGTTCGAAACATATGAACAAATATTGAAATGGAATATTTGTTGAAAGTAAGGGATGTTATAAATTATGAAGCTCAAATTCAATACATTATTTTGTTACAGTGTGCATAACAGAAAGTGCTAGTTGCAAGTGCTTACATTTATAAGTAAGTTTGACATAAATAATAAGACTTGAGGTCACATTGCCTACCATTATTTGATGGCATTTGACATTGGCTGTAATGAAATTTTACATGGAAACGAAAAGTGTCATGAAATCTACAAGAACATAGTATTATATTTTATTTAATTAAGAGCAGTAAACGCTTTTGACTCGGAGCTATGAACCGGTGAGGTCACAAACAGGGTACCTCATCCCCAATATAAATTGTCAAAAAGTAAAACCCAAAGGGATTGGAGCCTTGATGGCAAGATTAGCAATACAACTTAACAATCACACAATGGCACTTTTGGCAGAAGACCGTAGTCTTCAAACATACCAAAGTACTATAATTCCACATGATAATTGATAAAAAATTACACGATCACAGATAATGTAATTACACACCATAATTTTTCAATAATTACATGATCAAAGAAAATGTAATTCCACACCATAATTGTACAATAATTACATGATCAAAGATATTGAAATGGAATGTTTACTGCAAGTAATGCATTGTTATATAATAAGAAGGTGAAGTTCAACACACAATGTTGATATAGTTTGCATAACAAAAAAGTGTTGTCGTTGAAGAAGAATTGAGAAGTGAGGGAAAACCTTGTGTGTTTTCCATCATGCAATTTTTTTTGTACATCTTGTGTTGTAAACGTATTACAGGATTGAAATGCAATGTTTCTTGAAAGTAAGGGGTGTTATAGAATATGAAGGTGAACTTCAATATAGTGTTTTGTTACAGTCCCTAGAATGTAAAGTGCTCATTGCATGTGCTTACATTTGTAAGTAAGATGACATACATAAGTAAGTTTTCATAACGAAGTAACTGACATAGGACAATACATTTTCCAACACTACAAGCAATGCAAGCATTTTATTTGTTTCGATCACATGGAAAAAGGAAATTCCATTTTTACTCAACCAACTAGTTATAAAATTTGAAAGTGGACTTCATTACATTTTTGGAGTGTATAAAATAATTTTTTTTCATGAAATATGAAAGTGGACTTAAATTCTTTTTTGGAGCATCAGAAATAAATACTTATCATAAGGAAATAACTAACAGGGGACAATGTGTTTTCCAAAACTGCAACCAATGCAAGCATTTTATGTGTTCCAATCACATGCAAAAAGGAAATATGCCATTTCCACTCTACCTAATAGTCACATTCTAAAAATTGAAAGTGGACTTCATTTCTTTTTGGGAGCGTATGAAATAAAGACCTTTCAGAAGCAAATAACTGATAGGGGACAGTGTGTTTTCAAACATTGCAACGAATACAAGCATTTTTATTTGTTACAGTGACATGAAAAAGGGAAATATGCCATCTCCACTCTAGCAAAGACTTGCTCTAAAAATTCAAAGTGGACTTCATTGAATTATTGGTCGTAACGAAACAAATACTTATCATAACAAAATAACTGACAGGGGATAATGTGTTTTCCAATGCTATAAGGAATGCAAGCATTTTATTTGTTCTGATCACATGGAAAAGGGAAATCTGCCATCTCCACTCTAGAAAAGACTTGCTCTAAAAATTGAAAGTGTACTTCATTGCATTATTGGTCGTAACGAAACAAATACTTATCATAAAAAATATAAGTGACAAGGGATAGTGTGTTTTCCAACACTACAAAGAATGCTAGCATTTTATTTGTTCCAATCACATGGAAAAGGAAATATGCCATATACAGTCAACGAAATACTTGCTCTAAAAATTGAAAGTGGACTTCATTACATTCTTGCTTGTAAAAAAACAATTACAAGACTATGAAAAGTCTGATATGAAATGGATAACAAAAAAGTGTTCAAACACATGAAAATAGTATATCTGTTTAGCATAATTGTTCAATAATCAAATAATTAGAGGGGCCCATGAAAAGTATCGTATCAAATGTATATCAACATAGTGTTGAAACATATGAAAATAGTATATCTCTACACCACAATTGTTCAATAATCAAATAATGAAACCCACAATGTAGAATCAGTATTCTGAGCTTGCCTCATCAATTCCTACGCTGCCTATTCTTTACAATCGAGTTCATGCCTGCGTAATAGATGGAACGTTTCTTTGGGTCCTTGTGTATTTTGGGAGGGGTGATTCCAATTCTATGAACCCTCACAAATGATGAATGTGAAACAACATATTTCTTCATAGGCTGTGCTTTGTCCTTGGTAGGTTTAACACCTTCACCTTATAGCAAACAATTAATCAAAATTAACGTATGCATGGAAATAATATAAGGTAGTATGATATATACAACAACATATTGTTTATTTGTACCTTTGGAAAAAAATGCTTCATATTGGAGAGCTTCCATACCATGAAGCCGCCCACACACTCTTCGACGGTCTCTACGCCAGGACGTGGAAAAGGCACTAAGCGTTCACCAGCAATGGCCTAAGCAATGTTGAATCTCACATAATTTTTTGGGTGCGTAAAGTAGTAGGTTTAAGAATTTTTTTGACATGTACAATGCCTTTGGAAACCCATTTACGTTGCCTCCAAACATCAATGTGATCACCGACCTTAAAAGTGATTCCCTTGAACTCTATCATCTGTTCATCCATCAGATTTGGCTGCAATGGAAATGTCATTGACGTGAAGCATAATTGAAGGCACATTAAAAGATTCATAAATGAATAAGAACAAAAACATGGAAGTGTGTTGGGTCTATTACTAATATAGATGGCACACCGCTGCTCTCTTGGTCCCCATGTCCATCTTTATTTCCATCTCCCCTTGCAGGCCAACGCTCTCCTTGTCCCCATGTCCATCTTTATTACCCTCTCCCACTTGCAAGCTGGTGCTCTCCCCGTCCCCATGTCCATCTTTATTACCCTCTCCCACTTGCAAGACAATGGTCTCCCTATCCTTGTGTCCATCTTTATTACCCTCTCCCAATTGCAAGTCAGTGCTCTCCCCATTCCTGTGTCCATCTTTATTACCCTCTCCCAGTTGCAAGCCAGTGCTCTCCCTGTCCCCATGTCCATCTTTGTTTCCATCTGCTCCTTGCAAGCCAACACTTTCCTCATCCCCATGTCCATCTTTATCACCCTCTCCCACTTGCAAGCTAGTGCTCTCCCCGTCCCCATGTCCATCTCTGTTACCTAGTTCCACATGCAAGCCAATGTTCTCCCTGCCCTGATGTCCATCTTTGTTACCCTGTCCCACTTGGAGGCCAGTGCTCTCCCCATCCCCATGTACATCTTTATTTACTTTCCCCACTTGTAGGCCAGTGCTCTCCCCATCCACATGTCCATATCTATTAGCCTCTCCCATTTCAATTGCAATGATATGGCCAATTAGGTCAAGGCTAGGACTTTGTTGTTCATCCTTGCCTTGTAATAACATGAATTCAAACATCACTTCAAATTCAGCTACATGCAACCAATTCATTGAAATAATAAAAAAAACATTAAATAAAAGAATTGGAATTCACCCGTTTCTTCTAGTTCCTCCATGTCAAGGCACCTTGATATTTTTAACCATATAGGCTCCTTCTTCTCAACATTGTTAGACGACGGGTTGGGAGGAACAACATCATCTTGTTCTTCCATGGCCACCGCTTCGTCTTCCAACTCAATAGTATCATGTTGGAGGGCAAGACTCCATTGTTCATCATTGCCCTATAATAGTAGGAATTGAAACGCCACATCAAATTCAGATGCATGCAACAAATTCATTGAAATAATCAAAACAAACATTAAATAGAAGATTTCAGAATCACTGTTTCTTTTCAGTTCTTCTTGTGAGGGCGTGAGGAATAATTATACCGTATACACTCCTTCCTCTCAACATTGTTAGATGACGGGTTTAGAGGAACAACATCATCTTCTTCTTCCATGTCCTCCGCTTCGTCTTCCGAATCAATAGTATCCTGTTGGAGGGAAGGAATCCATTGTTCATCATTTCCTTGTAATAGTAGGAATTGAAACGCCACATCAAATTTAGATGCATGTAATGAATTCATTAAAATAATCAAAACAAACATTAAATAGAAGATTTCAAAATCACCGTTTCTTCTCGTTTCTTCTTGTGAGGGCATGAGGAATCTTTAGACCATATACGATCTTTCTTCTTCTTCTCAATGCTATATGGTGGGTTGGGAGGAACAACATCATCTTGTTCTTCCATGGTGTTGCTTCATCTTCCCAATGAGGAGTATCCTGTTCGAGGGCATGACTCTATTATTCATCTTTTCCTTGTAATAGCAGGATTTGAAATGTCACATCAAATTGAGATGCAAGCAACCAATTCATTGAAATAATAAAAAAAACATTAAATAGAATTTTTGGAAATCATCGTTTGTTCTCGTTTCTTCTTGTGAGGGTGTAAGGAAACTTTAAACCGTATACATTCCTTCTTCTTCTTATCAATGGTATACGGTAGGTTGGGAGGAACAACATCATCTTCTTCATCCATGGCCTCCACTTCATCTTCCAACTCAAGAGTATCTTGTTGGAGGGTAGAACTCCATTGTTTATCATTACCCTATAATAGCAGGAATTGAAACGTCACATCAAATTCAGATGCATGCAATGAATTCATTGAAATAATCAAAACAAACATCAAATAGAAGATATTGAAATCACCATTTGTACTCATTTCTTCTTGTGAGGGCGTGAGGAAATTTTAAACCGTACATTCTTATTCTTCTTCTCAATGTTAGACAGGGGGTTGGGAGGAACAACATCATCTTGTGCTTCCATAGGCACTGCTTCATCTTCCAATAGAAAAAAAACTTGCTCAAGGGCAGCAGTTCATTGTTCATCGTTGTTGTGTAATAGGAGGAATTGAAACATCACATCAAAATCAGATGCATGCAATCAATTCATTCAAATAATCAAAACAAACATTAGGTTAAATAGAAGATTTCAAGATCACCATTTGTTGTCGTTTCTTCTTCAGAGGGTCCCTTGAAACTTTCAACCATGTACGATGCTTCTTCTGAATGTTAGATGCAAGGTTGGGAGGAACAACATCATCTTCACCTTTCGTGGGCATAACTTCCTCTAGCGAATGAACACTACTCTGCTGGGCGGGAAAAACTGCTTCTTGACCATCACCCTGTCATGTCATGTAAGTTAATGTTAAGTGAACCTTGTATGCATTAGAACATAAAATATGAAGCAACGAAAATTCATATTTAAGAGTTTAGTTCGACATTACCATTCCTTCCTTTCTCTTTCTCTCCTGTAATTGTAATATTTTTTGTCTTCTCTGCTCCTTCCTCTCGTCACTGTTGTATAATGCCATTCACTTCTTCACCTCGTCCTTTACTTGTTGGGGAAGTTGAAGGAAGCTATTTTTCCCATACTTTTGAAAGACACTTCTAATAACACGCTTTTGTTGGAGATGCTACCATAGATTCATTTGGTAATCTATATTTTCCACCTTCTTTTGAAGGTCGTCTTTCAATTTATCAAGGGGAGGAGCAGGTTGTTTTGGTTCCCCCGCAATGCAGTTTGACCACGCTTTGGTGGCTCAAGAATAGGAAGGTGGTGATACTGAAACCTATGCATGTTGAACACTCTCCAATCATAATATTTTCTCGTACATTCTTCTACAATACAATAATATACATATCTACCATTCACCACTTCTCTTTTGTATTCAACAACAACCTGCACAACAAATTTGGAAAATAAAATCGCATAATATATTTGATATTCAAACAATTTGAATGCACAACATTTACATAGCCAAACGATGCAATAATTGACTTCCCATCCACCACATCACCCCGTGCTTCATTGGGTCCCTTTCCATCCTTAGGGTCTCCCTTTGCACACTTTTTCTTGTGGTTGTGGACTCTGGCAAGAGTGTGATGGTCTCCCTGATTATTTTCATGAATCGAAGGAACGATATACTATCAAAATCAACATATTTGTAACAGACATGATATTTTGTAAATAAAATTGTGAAGCATTCTGATTGATGCATAGGAAGGAAAGGGAAATTGGAAGTTCACAATCAATTATTGAACATGTCGTTGCCTTAGGGTTCAATGTTTTCCTAAAACTAGGGGACTTCCTTTGTACCGTGGTTGCTACCTCTTGATTAAAACATTCCCACTTTCTAGTCAACTTCGTAACCACTTATGAGAGATTAAAATTATACATTTGATTGCATCTTGTAATTATCGGATCTTACCTACATGTTTCGTGAATGTGGCTGCCCCGAAGAAGATGTACTACTACACACCCTTTCAGGTGTGTTGTCCACATCAATGACATTCTTCGGTGTACAAAGCAATTTCCCCTTTACAACACACATCCTTGGTTTCCTATAAACTATAAAATTGTTGCAAGTGTTATGGACAGTTAAAGTTCCAAAATTTATTGCACCATTTGCAGTAATCAAGCATATATTTTTTTAATCAAAAGAAGAATTTGAAACACATATTTTATTCTACCTAAGACTTGTGATAAATTTTGTAGGTTCCTTTGATTACATTCTGTGTCTAAATAAAAAAAGGTTTTCAATACATTCCTACTGACAACAAAATTGCAGGCTAGAAAAGAGATGGTGTTATGAAACGTACAACCCACATTGTTGTAAAACACTATACAAGTAACCCACTATGTTTTACAACATGCAATTATTTTGTCCATTTATTTTTTTCAGTCACATGAAGATATTGAATTGCAATTTATACCGTAACTAATAGTTGTAATTTTTGGAGGTGCTTTTTTACATTCATACAGTTTAAATAAGAAAATATTTTCAAGACATTCAAACCGTTATCTAAAATTTTAGGTTGGAAAACATAGGATGTTATAAATCATGCAACCCACAAATTTTTCTAAAACCCTTTACAAGTAACAACCTTATTGGTTACTCCCCCAACCTTAATTTGGTTAACAGGGTTGTCCCTCGCTTCTCTATTCTTCTTCAAAGACAACACTTTTTGTTATGTACAATGTAACAAAACACTGTATTCAAGTTCACCTTCATATTTTATAACAACCCATTACTTGCAACAAACATTCCATTTGAATATTTCAATACGTTTCGAACACAAGATGTACAAAAAAGTTGTAGGATGGAAAACACACAGGGTTGTCCCACACTTTTCAAATCTTGTTGAAAGACAACAGTTAGTGTTATGCACACCATAAGAACACAATGTATTGAAGTTCACATTCATATTTTATAACTGCCCTTGCTTGCAGCAAAAGTTCCACACAAATTTTTTTTTGCAAGATAAAAAACACAGAGGGTTGTCCCTCACTTCTCAATTCTTCTTCAAAGACAACACTTTCTGTTATACAGACTATAGGAAAATAGTGTATTGAAGTTCACCTTCATATTTTATAACAAACCTTACTTGTAGCAAACATTCCATTTCAATATCGTTATACATTTGGAACAGAAGATTCACAAAAAAAGTTGCAGGATGGAAAACACATAGGGTTGTCCCCCTCGCCCCTCGCCCCCCTGCCAACATGAGAACATTTCATGACAACTGAGCAAATTTCAAGCATTCCTTTCTCATTTCCAAAACATGCACTTCTCTCCATCATACATTGATGACAACTTCCAACAAAATGGAGCTGAGTGGATGAGATTGTTGAAGAGGTGGTGATGTGTGCTGGAGAGAAGAGCTTGTTTTGCAAATATTGCAAAGTAGCTCCAAAGATGCCTAGTTGTCATGAAATGTTATCATGTCTTTTATCTAACGCTTGTATTAGGCATGGAGAGGTTGACATTTTTATAGAATGCCAAGGCCAATAATGTGTAATTGCAGGTTGGAAAACACTGGGTGTTATTATACCTGCAAACCAAATAGCATTTTCAAACCCTTCAAAAGTAACATATGAATTCATTAATCACCCCTCACTTGAATTTGGATGCTTTTATGTATCCTACACCTGCAACTCCACCCTGTGCTCTCAAACCTTCAGATTTCAACGTGCAAAATGAAAGAACTCACAACATAGTGTTTTCCAACCTCCAATTATTTTCCGCATTACACTGTCCCATCATAGGGTTTTTGTATGTTATGATGCCTCTGACATGCATTCTTCTAGGGATAATAGCAACGTCCAATTGCAAGGAAAAAGCTAATCTCCTTACAAAATATAGTAAAATCAAGCTATTATCCCTGAAAAAACATGTGTTTGAAATGATAACATAATCAAACATAAATGATATCAATTTTCCACAATCCATATTGATTATTGCTAGTTGATTTTTGGATTCGATTGTGTAAGAATTTTTGCATCAATGTTTCAGATCACACTCCGTGATCCAACATTAGGATGAAGAGAGCATCAGTCATCCTGATGTTGGATCATGGAGTCTAATCTAAAATGTTGATGCAAAAATTCTTACACAATTGAATCCAGAAATCAAAAGGAAATGATAATCAGACATGTCTTATGGGTTGGGGCCCTAACTCGGTTGGCTAAATCCTTCCTGTTGCAGGAGGTTGGTCATGAGGTCTAGTCTCCCCCACCCCCGTGGTACCAGAGGGCATGTCACACTAGCGCCGCTGGTCATGTTAAAAATTTTCCCAGGCGCATTGCAGTTTATAGGGGGTTGTGCTACTTGATTCCCGCAGTCTAAAAAAAAAAGAAAGATAATCATACATGTCTTATCCCTGAAGAAGGGCAATACGTTATCATGTGTAAGCCATGTCGCAAGGAGATCACCTTCTGCAATTGGGAGAAAGCTATTCTCCCTACAAAAACACATGTCACATGCATCATAATAGTCATCTTGTTTTAAAAATCATATTTTAGAATGGACAAAAAGCCAAAAACATGTCATTGAAAACCATTATTTGCAAATAGAAAAAAGCCCAGACGAGGTCCCATTTTCGTCACCATTTTCCACAATGACATTTTGCAGGTTGGAAGAGAGCAACAAGAAATATGGAAATTTTAAATTTCTGAATGAAATAACTGACAATCCATTGTGGAAATACGAGTGAAATTGTCGAATAACGTTTAGAGAAATCAGAAACCATGCACAATATGTAAGAGTTTTGTTTCGGTATGCTCCAAGAATGTAATGAAATCCACTTTCAAATTTCACATTGTTATAGTTGAAATCTCATTTCACTTTCTTCATCTCATTGGAAAAAAATGCCCCGAAAGAAAAGGTGGCCGGATGGACAAATAACACCGATGGAAAGAATTGACAGTTAGACGTTAATTCTGACCTGCAGTGGCCTATCCTGTTGTTGGGAAAACATGTCAGCAATGACGGGTTTTCAAAATCATATTTTGGAATGACAAAAACCCAAAAAAACATGACATTTGAAACCATTATTTGGAAATAGCAAAAAGAGGTGCCAATAATGTAATGAAATTGGAAAATAGTAGGTATTATGAAACTTGCAAGGAACAATGTTGTTATAGATTGTTTGTAGTGTTGGAAAACACACTGTCCCATTTTAGTTAGTTCGTTATGAAGAGTTTTATTTCATTACTCCAAGAATGTAATGAAGTCCACTTTCAAATTTTTGAAGAACTCTTTGCTACAGTCCAAATGTCATTTTGGTTTCTTTATCTGATTGGAAGAAATAAAATGCTCACATTATTGGCAGGGTTGGAAAACACACTGTCTCTTCTCACTTGCACAAGGTCTTACAACACTATATGCATTGCTTGTTTCTTAACACCTAGGGTTTTCCAACATGCATTCATACTAAATAGAAACAATGTCTTCAAGAGATTTTGTAATATAGATAGTCTGAATGTATTGAAAAGGCCTTTCAAAATTTATAAGGACTTTTAATTTGGGAAAAAATTGCATTTAAATTTTGCATGATTGAAAAAAAAAGTGCACAAACTAATTGCAATTTGGAAAACACAATGTTGGGTTTCAGTTATTTCAATGTCCTTGTTTAAATGTAAAGGGTTGTCTCATAGTGGGTTGCTTGCTTCTTAACACGTAGGGCATTGCAACATGGTGTTTGACAAAAAAATATGAATGTCTTCAAAATCACACATTCCATTGTTGTGTTTAAATTTTGCACGATTGAAAAAAAAAGTGCACAAAATTATTGTAATTGGGAAAACACGGTGTTGGGTTTCAGTTATTTGAGTCTTCCTGTTTAAATGTAAAGGGTCGTCTCATGGTGGCTTGCTTTCTTCTTAACACCCATGGTTTTGCAATATGGAATGTTACAAAATAGTATGAAAGTCTTCAAAATCACACCTTCCATTGTTGTGTTTAAGTTTCAAGCATATAACAAATTGCATGCTTCATAACACATTCCATTTTTCAACCTCCACATCACAACATACCCAAGCCCTTTTTGGTTTTTAAACCCATATATGTAGGTGTGCATTAAAAAAATCAAGAACGCCAATTTCTTTCCATTATTGGCAATAATGAATAAACTTGTTGAAAGTGATGAACATTGTGTAGTGCATGTTTGAAAACACAATGTGTTTTGAAGCCTGCCTTTAGTTATACCCAACCTTTGTCTTGTAATGCAGATATACAAACATATAGATGGTGTTGTATTTAATCAAATAGCACATCTCTCATTTAAGGGGGACTCTATTAACCCTCAACACATATTGTGATTCATAGTACACACTTCATTTTGTTTTGCAACAATTCATGCTGGAAAACCTTAGGTGTTAGAAACAAGCAACCCAAATAGTGTTGTAAAACCCTCTGCAACACTATTGGATAGTACCTGTCACCTCAATTGGGTTGGTTTTCTCCTCCAACTCATCCATGTGCACTCAAACCTTCAACTTTCAATGTGCAGACTAGAAACAAATAGTATTTTCACCTTTCTTTCTCCAAACAGAAAAGGCCCATGTCATTCCCTTCCACTTTTACCGTGCTAGACAAAAGAAACTTCATGACAAAGCTAAGGCACTCGCCTTTTTCGCCCGACAACAGGGAGGAAAATCCACCTAACAGTGTCGTTAACTCCTACGTACCATTTCCCAGATGTTTGATTTGGTTTGTCGGTTTTGTCACTTTTTGTTTCCATGTATGTTATTATTCTAATATCTCTTTTACAATTTTTCTATAACATTTAGTTCCAAGTAATGTAGGCCAAATTTTCAATTAATTCTATGGCATTATACCCATTTTGCACAGGTTATTGCTACCCATTGGCTTTACGAGTTCTATTTAATATAGTGCAGAGAACTATTTCAAGTAATGAATTGTTCTATCTGCACATCTTTTGTGGTGTGGTGGTCAGATCGAAGCATATTGAAAAATAACAAAAATAGGATATAGAAATAGCATTCTACAACATTTCCATCAGATGCTATTAAAAATGAACCATTTATAACTTAGTAAATATTCCAAACAAATAAGGAAATTGTAAAAAGAACTATTACGAAAACACTTAAGAACCACAAAAAAATGACAGATGATGGAAAACTAACATTAAATAGAACTTTTAAATATGGAGAAATATTCAACTCGAGAGATAGAAAAGAGGTTTAAATTAGGACAGGATCATAGGATGGACTCTGAAGAGGATGTATTTTGACCATTTCGTAAAATAGGAAATACTGACAAAAGCCTCTGCTGCTACTCACATTTCAAAGTGAAGAATGCAGTTCAAGTGAAGAACCCAATTCAAGTGAATAAATTGTTGTTACACCTTGTCTAGATACTGATATAATTTTAGGTAACCATGAATATGGTGAAAACTCAAAATCTAAACATGCATTTCCCTTGAACTAGGTTCTTCCTTCAACTAGGTTCTTCACTTTGAATGTTGTTTGTAAGGAATTTCACATACATACATGTCCACATATAAAATATTTTGGTGAAAGATTTAAAATTAGTGCAAAACACTTAAGAATCACATGAAAATGACAATTTATTGAAAACCCCAACATTTAAGAATTTCAAACAAATCGAAACTTCTAAATGCATAATAAATTTTGGAAATTTAACTGACCACTACACTTGCGATTCAAGCTATGGCAGCCAGAATCACCTATATTTACTGCAGAAGCTTCACATCTCCTGAAGCATCCTTCTCAATCCACCTACCCTTATTTTGTTCAATTTTATTTCCTCACCTATATCAACCACCTGGAAGAAAGACAAGTGTTAGCAATAGATTAAATTGGCAAATTAAAGACATTTGGTGCTACAAATAACTTTTTTTTATTCCAAATTTCACCAATATACAATTTATATGTTTTGGTGAGTGCAAAATGCCAGCTTGCGTAGAAAATAAACAAACATATTAAACTATAAATTGGGAATTTAATTTCCAATTTAACCTATCGCTAACACTAGTATATATATCAACAATCATATCTGTCATTTTTCCATTATGCTAGAACTATGAAATAATGAATGTTCATTCTACTAGAGCAATTCATTTGTTCTAATCAGGAGAAAGCTAACTCGTAAACAAAAAGCAACTATGTATGCAACATGAGATCAAAGTGGCATTTCATTTTCCTCATCTGATTCGATGAAATAAATGCTCACATTATTTTGCAGTGTTGGAAAACACACTGTCTCCATATAAGGTGTTAAGAAACAAGAAACCCATATAGTGTTGTAAAACCCTCTGCAACTGAGAGGAGACAATGTGTTTTCCAACTGTGCAAATAATGCAAGCAATTCATTTGTTCCAATTAGGAGAAAGCTAACTCATAAACAAAAAGAACCTATTTATGTAACATGAGATCAAAATGGCATTTCATTTTCCTCATCTGATTTGACCAAATAAATGCTCACATTATCTACACAGTTGGAAAACACACTGTCTCCATATAAGGTGTTAAGAAACAAGCAACCCATATAGTGTTGTAAAACCCTCTGCAACTAAGAGGAGATGGTGTGTTTTCCAACTGTGCAAATAATGTGAGCAATTCATTTGTTCCAATCAGGAGAAAGCTAACTTGTAAACAAAAAGCACCTATGTATGTAACATGAGATCAAAATGGTATTTCATTTTCCTCATCTAATTCAACCAAGTAAATGCTCACATTATTTGCATAGTTGGGAAACACACTATCTCCATATAAGGTGTTAAGAAACAAGCAACCCATATAGTGTTGTAAAACCCTCTCTAATTGACAGGAGATAGTGTGTTTTCCAATTGTGCAAATATTGCGAGCAATTGATTTGTTCTAATTAGGAGAAAGCTACCTCGTAAACAAAAAGCACCTATGTATGTAACATGAGATCAAATTGGCATTTCATTTTCCTCATCTAATTCGACCAAATAAATGCTCGCATTATTTGCAGTGTTGGAAAACACACTGTCTCCATATAAGGTGTTAAGAAACAAGCAACCCATATGGTGTTGTAAAACCCTCTGCAATTAAGAGGAGACAATGTGTTTTCCAATTATGCAAATAATGCAAGCAATTTATTTGTTCCAATCAGGAGAAAGCTAACTCATAGACAAAAAGAACCAATGTATGAAGCATGATATGAAAATGGCATTTCACCTTCCTCATCTGATTCAACCAAATAAATGCTAACATTACTTGCTATGTTGGAAAACACATTGTTTCCATCCTTGGCTGCACGTCCCTCCGCAACCAGCAAACTGCAAAAGAAAAATATGGAAAATGGCGATGCGCCATGGTGACAAATGTATTTGAGGGGTTTGTAGTGGTTCGACCGCCTACAACTCCATTTTCCTCACCCACGCGTCCCTCCCCACCCACCAAATTGGAAAATCAAAACAGTAGAAAATGGCGATGTTAGGTGTGTTTTTTCTAGCTTTTTCACTTTAAACGAAAAGAACCTATGTATGTAACATGAGATCAAAATGGAATTTCACTTTCCTTGTCTGATTCGACCAAATAAATGCTCACATTATTTGCAGTGTTGGAAAACACGCTGTCTCCATCCTTGACCGCACGTCCCTCCCCAGCCAGTAAACTGCAAAATCCAAATGTGGAAAATGAATATGCACCGCAACGAGGAATGCATTTGATGGGTTTGTAGTGGTTCAACCGCCTGCAACTCTATTTTCCTTGCTGGAGCATCTCTCTCACCCACCAAACTGGAGAAATGAAAAATGTGGGAAATGGCGATGTTAGGTGCATTTTGTCTATCTTTTTGACTGTAGACAAAAAAGCACCTATGTATGTAAGATGACATCAAAGTGGCATTTCACTTTCCTCATCTGATTTGACCAAATAAATGGTCACATTATTTGGAGAGTTGGAAAACACATAGTCTCCATATATAGTGTTGTAAAACCCTCAACAACTGAGAGAAGATAGTGTGTTTTCCAATTGTACAAATAATGTGAGCAATTTATTTGTTCCAATTAGGAGAAAGCTAACTCGTAAACAAAAAGTACCTATGTATGTAACATGACATCAAAATGGCATTTTCATTTTCCTCATCTGATTCGACCAAATAAGTTCTCACATTATTTGCAGTGTTGGAAAACACACTGTCGCCATATAAGGTGTTAAGAAACAAGAAACCCATATAGTGTTGTAATACCATTTGCAATTGAGAGGAGACAGTGCGTTTTCCTCTACAAATAATGCAAGCAATTTATTTGTTCCAATCAGATAAAGAAAGCAAAATGACATTTGGACTGTAGGAAAGAGTTCAAAAATTTGAAACTGAACTTCATTACATTCATGGAGCATAGGAGCCGGTTAACTCCTAGACAAAAATCACCTATGTACATACAAAAACACATGAAAAACATACATAACAACATACATAACATGAAAAAACGTCATAGTGCGGGGCCCGCCAGACAGGGGATCAAAGTTACAAAACCGACAGGCAGGACCAAACATCTGGGAAATGGTAGGTAGGAGTTAACAACACTGTCAGGTTGGTTTTCCCGCCTGTTTCCAGACGAAAAAGGTGGGTGCCTTAGCTTTGTCATGAAGTTTCTTTTGTTTGGCACGAGAAAAGTGGAAGGGAATGATGTGGGCCTTTTCTGTTTGGAGAAAGAAAGGTGAAAATACTATTTGTTCCCAGTTTGCACGTTGAAAGTTGAAGGTTTGAGTGCACATGGATGAGTTGGAGGAGAAAACTGACCAAATTGAGGTGATGGGTACTATCCAATAGTGTTGCAGAGGGTTTTACAACACTATTTGGGTTGCTTGTTTCTTAACACCTAGGGTTTTCCAACATGAATTGTTACAAAACAAAATGAAGTGTGTAATATGAATCACACTATGTGTCGAGGGTTAATAGAGTCCCCCTTAAATGAGAGATGTGCTATTTGATAAAATACAACACTAAAATAACTGAAACCCAACATTGTTTTTTCCAAATTGCAATTATTTTGTGCACTTTTCTTTTAGTCATGCAAAATTTAAATGCAATTTTTTCCCAAATTAAAAGTCCTTATAAATTTTGAAAGGCCTTTTCAATACATTCAGATTGTCTATATTACAAAAGCTCTTGAAGACATTGTTTCTATTTAGTAAGAATGCATGTTGGAAAACCCTAGGTATTAAGAAACAAGCAATGCATATAGTGTTGTAAAACCCTGTGCAAGTGAGAAGAGACAGTGTGTTTTCCAACACTACCAATAATGCGAGCATTTTATTTCTTCCAATCAGATAAAGAAATCGAAATGACATTTAGACTGTAGCAAAGAGTTTTTCAAAAATTTGAAAGTGGATTTCATTACATTCTTGGAGTAAGAAAATAAAACTCTTCATAACGAACTAATTGAAATGGGACAATGTGTTTTCCAACATTGCAAACAATCTATAACAACACTGTGCCTTGCAGGTATCATAATACCTGCTGTTTTCCAATTTCATTACATTCTTGGCACTTCGTTTTGCTATTTGCTAATAATGGTTTCAAATGCCATATTTTTTTGGGTTTTTGTCCATTCAAGAATATGATTTTGAAAACCCACCGGTGCTGACATGTTTTCCTAGTGACGGGACAGGCTACGACAGGTTGGAGTTAACGTCCGACCATCAAGTCTTTCCATCAGTGTAATTTGTCCATCTGGCCTTCTTTTCCATCAAGGCGTTTTGTTCCAATCATATGAACAAAGTGAAATGACATTTGGATTGCACTAGCATACAAGACCAAACATTGAGGAAAGGTAGGTAATAGTTAATTGACATACGACAATGTGTTTTCCAACACTGCAAACAATCTATAACACTGTGCCTTGCAGGTTTCCTAATACCTGCTATTTTCCAATTTCATTACATTCCTATCTAAATCACAAAAGGTTCTCCACACAATCAAAAAAATACCAAATTGAGTTTAGGGGTGAGTAACCAATTCAGTTTTTACTTCTAAAGGGTTTTACAACAGTCAAAGTTTTAGGAGACACTATGTTTTCCAAAATGATCCGTAATTAGAGGTTCACAAAATGACTTGCAAATTAATCCTAATTACAGTTTTTCCTTGATTGCAACAAAATTGCATGACTATGTTGTTTAACCATTGAAATTACAAAATAAGTTCACGTTTATATAACTTAATGAAATTAACTAATTACTGAAATGTTGTAATTAGAACTCAAATAACGAATATAAAATTGAAAGAAATGGAGAGAATGATAGATAGAAGAATAAGACAGAAGAGGAGATAACGCTGGTTGATAATGGAGTTTGTCCAATTAGGACCACGTCTCCAGGCCCGCTTCTCAAGTAGGACCACTTTATTAATGTTTCCAAGCAATAGAAATACCTTGTTACAATATCCAAGCTCCAAAACTTGCATAAAATTTCTCACAATCTCCTTTCAACACTTGAAGATACTCAAAAGGCCTTCGTGCTTACAATATTCTCCTACAAAGAATTATTTATCCAAAATCAACTTGACTAATTCTCCTTGTTACAATTCTCTCCAAGAAAATTCTACCCCCCTTCCCAAGCCAAAACATCTCGTTTATATACCAATTATCTATGCTATTTGGGGTTTAACAATAAAATATTCAAATATTTCCCATATCCACTAAGTTAGGCCCTTAATTAAAATCTTGAAAATATGGCTCTCATTAAATCGAGCCTCCTGTGATAATCCCTTAACATTTTGGGAGTGTTTGTTTTAGTTTATGATTTTAAATCTCCTTAATAATAGGGATGGCTCGAGCCCTATTTTCATGGCTCATCTTAAAACTTTAACAAAAACGATTATTGCCAAACCATATCCCGAAAAAGTTGGGTAGAGCATTGGTATGAAGCCCTTAATGGAGTGTGGAAGGTTGGGTGTTCAAACCACCCACCCCCTTTTGAATTCTTCATAGCTTTTAAAGCATTAGAAATAAAGAAGCGCCGAATTTAATGCCAAGAATCTCACGTGGCATAGTGGTTAGATGATAGTGGGACGTACGAGGTTGAGGGAACAAATCTCTCGAAACATTTTGGCAAATAAAACAAACCAAACCATTGAATCTACATGCCGAGGACCTACCACGTGGTTGCTGTTGATGTTCTGAGAACTTGACACATGTCACGTTGCCATTGGACAATGTCACGTACGGATTGCTGACTAGACTAACACGTGTCAACACGTGATTCGTTGTCTACTGCCACATAACTCGCCACATTGGATGTCACGTGTTGAGACAAAATTGTTCCATGTCATCAAACTGCCAACTATACGTACCATGTCAGTGTCCATGCTGACTGTACTTTTGTTGACGTCATCACGTCAACCCATTTTGACTGAAAACTTTGACTGGCTCTATTTTGCTTATACAAACCCCATTTTCGAAACTGATTATAGTTCTGGAATCAAAGCAACGAGCTCTACAACTTGTTGACATTTTTTCCTCATTTTGAGATGATCAGTTTTCCACCTTCTTTTTGGCCCCTTGATTCGCCTATTTGACCAGACCTTTGACTACACATAACTTTTGCATACGAACTCCTTTTGATCCCGTTCAAGTTGCGTCAGGATCATGTCAGCAAGCTCTACACATTGATGCTACTTTGGATGAATTCTAAGACTGTGAATTTTTTAGGTATTCTAGATCCACTGGATCATTCCTCCCCATTGAGAAGCTTTTGGACCTCCAAAAGGTCTATTTTATGTACAATTTGAGCTAGGGCAATGTCACCCCACTTTCCCAGTATCATTTGTGCTTCTTGTTGAAATTTTGAACATGTGACCCGTCCCAAACACAAAGAAATATGAGATAGATTTGCTGATACAATCAATTGCATGTTCATCAATATTCACTGTCACATTCATCATCCACATAGAAATAACTAGCAGAATAACAAGAAACAATACTAAATACACTAATGTGTAGGAAATAACATCAACATTCTGAATCTCCTGAACAGGAACATGATTAGAAAATGAAACATTCAAACCCTCTTTTACCACCTCTGGCTGAAGGCCTAACTCTGCTTGCAACTAATCCTCACACTGTGCTATCTGTGACACTTTGTCATGATTATTATTATCATGCTTAGTACCACTATATATTACAGACATAATGGTTAATTTATTGCTTGCATTTACAATCATCTTCATATGCCTTGCGTTTACAAAAAATCTGTCATTCTTCATGTGATGAGCTTTTACAATGTATTCAATTCCATCCTTAAAGAAATGATACTTATTATGTTCCCTATAGAAAATGGCCTTTCTATCATACAAATAAGGACTACCTGGAACCATCCCACAAATGTCAAATGGAATTACATCTAACTCTACCTCATCTACAAACTTGGATGTGATTGCAAATCAAAGTTTACATTGCCTTGACACATGTAGCCGAGCATTATCACACACCCAACCCAATGGATAGGGCTTAGGATGAGGTGTTTTTTTTAA
This sequence comes from Sequoia sempervirens, assembly GCA_007258455.2. Lineage (NCBI taxonomy): Eukaryota > Viridiplantae > Streptophyta > Pinopsida > Cupressales > Cupressaceae > Sequoia > Sequoia sempervirens. Next base: position 1,075,646,188 of record VDFB02281492.1, read on the forward strand.
TCCCAATTGCTTAACAACTTGTTCTAAAATTAAGTTCACTTGTGATCCACTAACTATGAGTGTATCAATCTTACTTTGTTTTTCAATAGCCCTTATATGAAACAATTCATTCCTCTTACTTTCAACAAGTACTTCATTACACTTTGATGAAGAAGCATAGGAACTAGTATTGAAAAAAGGAATATTACCTTTGATACCCACAACTGAGATCTTGGTTTCATCATTGAAACTAGATTCAAGATCCTGCATGATAGCTACAGTCTTTTGCTTACCCTTTTGATCCTTGAACCACTTTGGCTTCTGATTGGGATGCAATTTCCAACACCTCGCATCTTTGTGCCCTTGCTTCTTGTAATGTGAGCAATAAGGCTTCTCATCCTCTTTCTTTATATTAGTTGTTCACTGCGATTTCTCTTTCCCTTTCTTGCTTCCTTTGTGCTTATTGGATTCTATCAACAAATTGTCATGGCTATTCCTTGAGCTTGTATCCAAATGGATAGCTTGCACACTAACTTCATCAATGCTAGTTGGATTAAACATAAGTATGGTATGTTTCAAACTCTCATGTAATCCACCTATGTACTTTAACAAAGTTTCTTGTGTGTATAAAGGAATGCCCAAAATTAAAGCTCTTTTCCTAAACTCCTATGTATATTCTTGCACACTTTGTCCTTTCTCTTGTCTTAATGATTTCCAGTCCCTTACTGCTTTTTGCATATGTCCTAATGGATAGAATTGTTTCTTTAATGCAGATATAAACTCAAACCAAGAAATGATTTTTCCATAATGACTTATATCCTCCTGTGTTTTACTCTCCACCAAATTAAAGCTGTGCCTCCTAGGCGAAGAGTAGCTAATTGGATTTTTTGAGAATCCTCAGTAAACTTTTGAACTCTACAATAAACTTCAATTTGTTTAATCTAATTATCTAATTTATCTGCATCGAGTTCTCCATTATAGATTGGCAAATGAAATTTAACATCCATTTTTAACAAAGGTGAATTAGTTTGCACAGGTTGTTTCTTTTTAGGAGTTAGATGAAGAAGAAGAGGATGAAGAAGATGAAGAGGATGGAGATGGAGGTTTAGGAGGGTCGCTACCACCTCCTACTCCTTTACCTTTGTCATCTTTTGAAGATTCACCTTCCTCCTTTCTGTTCTTGAGTTCTTTTTTCCCCTATTGCTCTTGCCTCTCTTGGAAAAGAACTTCCACCATAGCTTTGATTTCAAGAAAAGCTTTCCGGAAGCTTCTTTCATTGAGCTCTAGAACTTCATGTTCAGTTACCATTTCTGAAATTTTTAATGGCCTTTGTTTCCCAATCTCAGGATTGAACTCTGTAAGTGCACCTTCTCCTTGCTTCAATTTCAACTTGGTTAACATTCACTTATGCAATTTCCTGCAAAATGGGCTCTGATACTAATTTGATCTGTAATTAGAGGTTCACAAAATAACTTGCAAATTAATCCTAATTACAGTTTTTCCCCGATTGTAACAGAATTGCATGATTATGTTGTTTAACCATTGAAATTATAAAATAAGTTCACATTTATATAACTTAATGAAATTTACTAATTACTAAAATGTTGTAATTATAACTCAAATGGTGAATATAAAATTAAAAAAAATGGAGAGAATGATAGATAGAAGAATAAGACAAAAGAGGAGATAATGTCAGTTGATAATGGAGTTCGTCCAATTAGGACTATGTCTCCAGGCCCGCTTCTCAAGTAGGACCGCTTTATTAATGTTTTGAAGCAATAGAAATTCCTTGTTACAATATCCAAGCTCCAAAACTTGCATAAAATTTCTCACAATCTCCTCTCAACACTTGAAGACACTCAAAGGCCTTCGTGCTTACAATATTCTCCTCCAAAGAATTATTTATCCAAAATGAACTTGACTAATTCTCCCTGTTACAATTCTCTCCAAGAAAATTCTAGTCCCCTTCCCAGGCCAAAACATCTCCTTTAAATACCAATTATTTATGTTATTTGGGGTTTAACAATAAAATATTCAAATATTTCCCATATCCACTAAGTTAGACCCGCCCTTAATTAAAATCTTGAAAATATGGCTCATTAAATCAAGCCCCCTATGATAATCCCTTAACATTTTAGGAGTGTTTGTTTTAGTTTATGATTTTAAAACTCCTTAATAATAGGGATGGCTCGAGCCCTATTTTCATGGCTCATCTTAAAACTTTAACAAAAATGATTATTGCCAAACCATATCCCGAAAAAGCTAGGCGACGCTTTGGTATGAAGCCCTTAATGGAGTGTGGGAGGTTGGGTGTTCAAACCACCTGATGCCCTTTTGGATTCGTCATAGCTTTAAAAGCATTAAAAATAAAGAAACGCCAAATTCAAGGCCAAGAATCTTGCGTGGCATAGTGGTAAGAGATGATAGTGGGAAGTACGAGGTTGAGGGATCAAATCTCCCTAAACATTTTTGCAAATAAAACAAACCAAACCGTTGAATTTGCATGTCGAGGACCTGCCACGTGGATGCTATTGATTTGCCGAGAACTTGACACATGTCACGCTACCATTGGACCATGTCATGTACAAATTGCTGACTAGATTGCCACGTGTCAACATGTGATTCGTTGTCTAATACCACATCACTCACCACATTGGATGCCATGTGTCAAGAAAACATTGGTCCATGTCATCAAACTACCAATTGTACTTGCCATGTCAGTGTCCATGCTAACTGTACTTTTGTTGATGTCATCAAGTCAACCCATTTTGACTGAAAACTTTGATTATTTTGTTCATATGAACTCCATTTTCAAAACTGAATATAGTTCCAAAATCAGTACGACGAGCTCTAGAACTTGGTGTCATTTTTTCCTCATTTCAAGACAATCAATTTTCTACCTTTTTTCTGGCCCCTAATTTGCCTGTTTGACCGAACCTTTGACTACGCATAACTTTTGAATACAAAATCCTTTTGAGCCTGTTCAAGTTGCGTCAGGATCATGTCAGCGAGCTCTATGTGTTGATACTACTTTGGATGAATTCTAAGACTATGGATTTTTTAGGTATTTTGGATCCTCCTGGATCACAAAATGATAGTGTATAAAATGGTGGCAAAACTGGGATGTCATATGGGCTTTTTGCTATTTGAAAATTATGATTTTGAATGCCACGTTTTGTGATTTTTTCTCCATTTTGAATAACAATGTGAACAATGGTGAACATAGGACAGTGTGTTTTCCAACACTGCAAACAATCTATAACACTGTGCCTTGTAGGTTTCATAATACCTACTATTTTCCAATTTCATTACATTCCTACTATCTAAATCACAAAAGGTTCACACAATCACAAAACATACCAAATTGAGGTCAGGGGTGAGTAATCAATTGGGTTGTTACTTCTAAAGGGTTTTACAATAGTCTAAGTTTTAGGAGATAGTGTGTTTTCCAAAACGACACTGTATAAAATGGTGGCAAAAATGGGATGTCGTCTAGGATTTTTGCTATTTGTAAATTATGATTTCGAATGCCACGTTTTGTGCTTTTTTCTCCATTCCGAATAACAATGTGAACAATGGCAACGTTTTGGGTTTTTGTTAGCTTTTTCAAAATATATCATTTCATTGCAGAACCCATGTTGCATTTTCCAACCTTGTAATATATTCCGCATGGATTTTGCTTTCTATAAATGTTATTCAATAATTTCACTCATATTTCCACAATGGGTTGTCACTTATTTTATTCAGCAATGGAAAAATTTGAAAACCAGCACACAGGGAGAAAACGAAACAAAAATTTAAAAACCCTCAACACAAAAAAACATTATCAAACCTGCATTTCAAATAAATAGCCCTTTTTCTAATGAAAACCCTGCAACATTCAAAATAAGAATGTGAACAATGGTGACATTATGGGCTTTATGTGATTTTCACAAGATACCATTCCATTCCAGAACCCACGTTGCGTTTTCCAACCTCGTAATATATTCCGCATGGTTTGTGGTTTTTGTAAACCTTATTCAGTTATTTCACTCATATTTCCACAATGGTTTGTCAACTATTTCATTTGGCAACCACAAATTTTCAAAACCACTAGACGGGAGGAAACAAAATTAAAAAACCCTCAACAGAAAATCACAAAACGAAAACCCCGCAATGAATAGTCATTCGTTTCTTTAGTGTTCATGGCCGAATGGCAAAATGGCACATATACAGAGAAGATATACATACCTTATTCTTGTCCAAACGCTTGCAACTCTTCCCGTTGCTCTCCACCAAAACGTCATTGTAGAAAATGGAGAAAATGGGACCTCGTCTGGGCTTTTTGATATTTGTAAATAATGGTTTTGAATGCCACGTTTTTGGCTTTTTTTCCATGTCAAAAAATGATTTTGAAAACCCGCCGGTGTTGACACGTTTTCTCGGCGACGGGATAGGAAATGACACGACAAAGTTAATGTTTGACTGTCAAGTTGTCTGACCACCTTTTTCGTCAGGGTTCTTTTGTCCACCACGGGCCATGGGGTATGGGGGTACGATATAACATATTATATATGTTATATACATAGGTGATTTTTGTCCAGAAGTTAGCTTTCTCCCACTTATCCTTTTCCTCCAAAAAAATTTAAATAAATACTATTTATTTAATTCCCCTCATGTCACATCCTCCATAACCTTCTTCTAATCATGATTAATTGCATAATCCTTGTTTAGGGATGTGTACACTCCTAATCCATGATTAGGAGGTGTCACATCCTTCATAATATGCAAGTGGATCATTAACCCTCATTACCTACCAAATCACCTTCCTAATCCCTCACTTGCACATTCTAATCATTGATTAATTATCCTAGTCTAACCCATGGTCAACTCCCTAATAAATGCTAGCCCATACCCCAATGTAATTTTTAATTCCATTATAATTTACCCACATCCCCAAATGGAATTTTAAATTCCACTTTATTTTCCCAAGGTACTTGGAGGAATTTTTAATTCCTCTCCCATCCTTGAAGGAATTTTTAATTCCTTTTCCTTCTCCCCATGAGGATTTAAGGGAATTTTTAATTCTTTTTTGTCACATTCATTTCCTTTGGTACTTCCAAGCACCCCTTTCCCCAAGGAATATTAAATTCCTTTTATCCTTTCCATGCATTTAAAAAAGGAATTTTTAATTCCTTTAGTCAACCATCTTGACTCATGCATCTACATGATGACAAGTGTCATCATCTTGTGGGTTGAGATGCCTCAACCCTTGATTTTCTTCCCCCTTTTCAATCTCCACCATCCATTCCCATCTCCCTTGGCTAGATGACTAACACTTAGTCACTTTTGGCATTCTAGCACATTCAACACATTCATCTCAATATCTCAAGTTCGTGCACACCACCATGTTGCATCTATAGCCAAACCCAACCATCTTTGTATCCAAGTCAAGCAAAAAACAAGTCGTTATGTTGCCGAATTTGTTCTAGAGCACATATCCAATCATATCAAAGGGGAAAACAAACTCATCAAGCTCAAACAAGGTAATATTTGGGTATTTTCTTTGCAAGTTTGAGTTTCAACTTGAAGCCCTTATTCGAGTGTTGTCTTTTGCTTTTATCTTTTTGCATGATTTTAGTTTGATTTCTTGCACTTTTATATAGGGAAAAAACATTGCACACAGTTGAAGACCAATAGGTTTGTGAAAATTGTGTCAGGTCTTGACAAAGGTTTTGAAACCAATCTTATAAGCTGATATACATGAAAATGACATTTCCCTTCCAACTGGAGGAATTTAGTTGGAATTTGATACGGTTTCAAAAACTTCTTCAGAGAACAACATAGGTTGTGAAACCAAAGAAGCCAATCAAAGGAGACTCTCCATCTTGAAATGTAGTAACCTGTTGGAGTTTAATGAGGTTTTTGAAACCTTGTCAAGTTCCGACAAAGGGTTTGAAACCTTCAAGAAGTTTCAATTTATTTTTTATTATCTTTAATTTCTCCACTTTTGATTGAATGCATCAACTTGTTCTACTTGTGTCATTTTTAGACTATGTTGTGAAAACCTTATCGAAACCTGATGAGGTTCTGATAACCTTGTCAAAAGCCAATTATATTATAACAACTTAAGCAAATACCGACAAATCAAAAACAACATGAACCTTTAACAAGTTGTTGGGATAACTCCTTGTTAGTGAAACATTGTCAAAAACTGACAAGGTTCTAAGAACCTCTTTGGAGCTCGACGACCAATGATGAACTTCTCCAAAACTTAATCAGACTCACAAGGATTTGACAGAAACTGAGGTAACACATCCGATTAATTATCTAATTACATCCTTTAATTAATCAATTAATAAAATCATCATTCATTCAGTACTCATCTCCATCCACCAACCATGTGGCAACCATGTGACAAACAGTTGTCCTGGTCTCTCAAGGCTGTAGATAGCCATTAGAGCGTTTGGTTTTGGCCTCCATAGATTTGAGTGCTTGCAGTTGCACTAGCCTGCTATACTTTTTCGACAATGGAGTCCCTGCCAACAAGATGAAAGTGCTAAATATGTGGTGAACAGAATAAGCAAGCGTGGAAACAGATCTTTATGAGTATTCAACAATTCTATACACATGTAAGATTCACCTGCAAGCTTTTTTAAGTGGGTAGATCATCGTTGGGAACAAATTTTGATTAAAATAGATACGGAGGTTTTTTCCCCTCTCTTTCACCGAAAAGATTGTCTGATTATTAATATGTTTATTTGTAGTTTGTTTTTGAAATTACTTAAAGTGCAAAACAACTCGTATAGTGTGCATTCCATGGATTCTTTCCCTACTAACACCCATTATCTCTAAGAAAGAGATGAGTCAGGCGTAAAATCATTCAGAGCATATTAATTCTCTTGAACTCTTGATTAGAGGGCCGCACTGAGCTTGTCTATATTCATTTAATGGATCCCATCTTTTCAGAGTGGTAGGCCTTTAAAGTCTTTTAGGTGGAGACCTTTGCATTCTCCAATCTCATAAATAATGAGTTGAATTACTTTTAAATTTGTATTTTTTAATATATTTTTTGGTTCGCAACTTAATTTTTTCATTATATTGACATTTGAGGTTTTAATATTATTTAAGGATGTGAAATGATTTGTTTTGTAGATATGTTGTTAAATGATGAGTTTTGAATGGTTGATTGAAATTTATGTAAGAAAAGTTTGAATAATTAAGTGATAAACCTATCAAAATATATTACCATTTCCCTCTATTTCTTTCACATCACTCTTCCATATTGACATGTAAGTGATTTGTCCCTAAGTCACTAGGTTTGGAATTAAAATCATCTAGGTTTATAAATGATTGATTAGGCTTGGAATACCAAGCATTAGGGTAGGAATTGACTTATAGAGTTTCATCCTAAACTTTAATTATGTTTCTAAACTCTCATTCTTGCTTTATAATTGACTAGAATTCATTTAGAAAGAAGGAACCAAATAGAACACGCATACAAGAGAGGATGGCAAGATATAGTAGGGTTGCCATCACCCATTCGTAGGGGTCATCATTATAACTAACAATATATAAACCAAATGAGTGTGGTTTGTTTTGGCCCATATTATGATACTATATTTCCAATTTTGAATTTTAGGGTTCAACATTTTCATTGTGGTATAGATGTCATTCTCTATAGTATTTTCATTTGCATTGTGTTATAAAACTTACTATGTTGTAATAGAACTTATTATATTTTTTGAGTTTGACAATTTCAATAAGTTGTAATTCCATTCTTTTTAATATTCAACATGTATTATAAATCAACAACATATGTCGTCTTCTAGATTGCAAGTCTTTGATGTATGCCCTCTTTTTGGGTATGGGGCTCATTATGTGCACAAAAATTATATATATGTAGCCATAGATATGAAATATTTGTAGGGGTCCTTTTGCATTTTTAGTTACTCTAGACATTTCATATGTTGTCAAACAAAAATACATGTATTCATCTATTTTTTTAGTGGATAATTTTTGCATGTAGTAGATTTTATACTTTACTATATATTTAATATATGTAAATCCACAATGTAAGCATGTGGGTTTTTAATGTATGCATGTAGTGATTTTTCACTATATTAAGATTTTAATAAAAATTTCTTTTTTATTAAAATCTTATGATGCATAACATGTTGGGATTATTATCTTTTATCTATAAATATGATCCTAGGGGATCATGCCCATATATTAACTCAAAAAACTAGCCACATAAGCTTGAGATTTCCAAACATGAATCTTAGGGATTACATATTCAATAAAATAGTCTAAAAAATACAAGTGAATCACAACTTATAACATATAAGAAAACCTCTTACAATTGTAGCTTAGTAAAAATATTAGACTACACATCCAATCTAAACAATTGGGAAGCATATATATATCCAAAGATCATTGAAAAATATTAAAAGGAATAAAAATAACATCATTAAAAACTTGACTATGACATGGATATAAAATATCACCATTGATTTTGTGAATATGAATAAAAGAAAAGACTACAATCCAAGACAATTGGATAGAACAACACTAAGCAACATTGAGGAGATTAGTTATTGAGCTACTAAAGCTATCAATATCAACCACCTCCAATTGCATGTCATATGGGCCACTCTTGCACCACTTTTTATAAACAAAATTTTAAGTTAAAATGAAGCCCCAAACATCTTTTTCATGGTTAATCAATGCCAAATTAAAATCATCTAGTGAGATATACATTAATCCTTCCCATGTCTTCCAAAGAATACAATCTATCACCTCCATCTCATCTACCATTCTAATAGAGAACTTACTCACATCTCAAGGACCAATGTCACAATCATATGTAGCCAAAGCCAAATCAAGTTTCTCTATAGGAATGACATTTTTTTGTGAACACGTGTTCACTAGAAATTTAACAAATTCCACATCCCAAAAAAATTCTATTATAATAAACAAGAAAATAGGGACTATATCTCTAATTTTATTTTATTTTTAATAGGAATGCCATTAAATTTTATTTTTTAACAATCATTCAGTTATTTTTTCCACCATATGAGAATCAATATGAAACTTTTTCCCAAATTCTCATCCATATCTCTCATTCTTTTGAACCTCCCTCTTGCACGTTGGTAATATAACTCATTGATTACTAAAATGACATGGTGAATCTAATGTAGCGATAAACCTTAGAATGTATACACATAATGGAAGAGAAAAATTTATAGAGTAGAGATAATTTTTGACTATATCCAAAATTGATGGTCATTAAATACCTAGTGATGGATGGATTGTGTGAAAAATCTTTAAAGGATTACTTAAATTAAACTATGTATAAACTCTAATTATATTAAAATAACATTTTTCAAAATTATACTCAACACTAAATGTAAGAAAAATATCATATGACAAACCAAAATAGGACTACCCAACAATTCTATTGCAAGTATGAAGGAAGTATGATGATGGAATTGTGGTGTTGTCATTGATTTCAACTAATTAACTAGTTCTCAACTAGTTGTTGTTGTTATTGATTTCTTGGATATAGGTTATTAGTTGTATATGTTGAGGATATTGAGAAAATTGTAATGAAGAAATGCTGCAGGTGTTCAGTTGCTGCTTAGGGTTTTGGTACGAGATTTTCTTCTATGTTCGTGGTGTTCAGATGTGTTGATCATGGTTGTTGGAAGTTTCTATATCCAGGATTTGGGCTTCTGGATCATTGTACAGTGTGAGTTATGTTCACTGGTTGTGAACTGTGCTTTTCAGGGTTTCTGGTTGAGGTCCGAGAGAAATGTAGTTGCTCCAAATTTCTTCTTGTTTGAGTTTTATGACTTGCGGTTCAGGAATTAAGGTGATATGTTCATGTTGAAGATAATTTTGTTATCTGGAAGGATTGGATCATGCTATGGTTGTGTGTGCTTAATTGATTTATGTGTTTAACACTATTTTGGAAGACCTTGTGTTTAAAACCAATTTCAAAGCTTATAGAAGTGTGTTGAAACATGTGATTGGGTCACCCCCATTCTAATTCCACCCTAGAATGTTTTGGCACCGACCTAATTTGAATTTGTAAGTACAAATAGTGTATGGACGATTTTGGATATGTTTCAAAGTTGAAGATGGTATAAATAGAGGATGAGATATTGGTGAGAAGTAAAGTGCAAAGAAATAGAGCAAGATAGATGCAAGTCAATGTGTAAGTAATACAAGTTGGTGTAGATTAGTGCGAAGTCTAATGTTCAGTTTCTAGAAGTAGTGAGCTGAAGGTGTACTCTATCATTCAAGCATGCCTGCAAGAGTTTGAGAAAATTATGGTGGAAATCTCTATTGCATTGAGATTTTTTTCTCTCTGTAACATATATCTTCTATTTTCTTTGTATCTATGTGGCAGTGAGCCCTCAGGGTGGTTAGCCCTGTTGGAAAAATAAGGACACACAACTGAGAGGGGGGGTGAATCAGTTGTGACAAAAAATTCAACTTTCCTAACTTATCTTAACCTTAATCTCAAATCTCATGAATAAGCAAATAACCAAGAGCAATTAACACATTAGAGAGATAAATAACACCAAGATTTTTAACGTGGAAACCCTGTTAGGGGAAAAACCACGGTGGATGTTAGTCCACAAGATTATACTTTGTTAAAAGTATAAAGAGAAATAATAAGGGGAATGCACATGCATTCAGACACACTTCCTAGAGCTCATTGCCCAATTACAAAAGAGGACTCACTATCCAACAATACAGAAATATGGATTAGATCCACAGAGTATGAACTGAAAGAATCACTTCTACACAAGCCTGATTATAGTTCCAATTAAGCTCAGAAAACCTTCTTCACACTTTCGTCAATCTTCATCACTCTCTAGTCAGTAATCTAATGATAGAAACACTATTCACACATTTACACTTTCTTTGGCATAAATTCACACTTATGCACGCACTAAATTCGCTCAACCAATCACTCTTATATATCTGCTTCATGGGATTTCATCACATCTTAGTCGGCCATAAAATAAGACATATTTTCAATGTCGGCCCAAATTTACAATTAAATTTCCAATGCAAAACCACCAAGGTTGGCCACAAAATAGTGGAGACCCAAATTAATATCTCCAACGCAAAAATACTTTAATTAAGTTTTCCACAAAGATCCACAACACGTTACCACCATGTTGACCAAGAACATGAAAAACTGAACATGTGCAAGAAAAGATCTTCAACCACGAGCTCTCTGAGTAGTGTGGATGTACCACAAAGATAGAGAATTATCTAGAGACATCAGAAAACACCAAGAAACAACAAAGAAGCATCGACAACAACTGAGATTACTAGAATCACACAATCTTCATTTAGGAACATTGACAAAGACCATAGAAACACTGTTAGACCACAACAAACTCAAAACTTCACGTGGACTTCTGAAACTTTCGGTAGATGATCTAGAAACATTCAACAATAAACCCTTTAATCCACATTAGCTAATCATCAACGTACATAACAAAGCAGCTTCATGACTTGCATAGTTCCATTGGGAACCTAAAACACTTCCTTTTACAAATTTCTCAATATCCTCGACATATACAACCTCTAATAAACCAAATGCTAATAGTGTTGACATCAATGACAACCACATATCAACAACCATATCCACAATATCCAACAATCTCCCCCTTTGGCATTGATGGAAACACATGATGTGAAAAATACCATCAACCCAACACACTGACTTCTTCTGCACTTCTCCTGTTGAAAGGATTTTTCACATTACACTTCTCCCTCTTTGACATCAATGGTAAAGGTAACAATGACCTTCCCATATACACACTTTGAACCACATATCTGCACATCTGACTACTCCCCCTGAGTAGCAGCCATGGAAACATCAATTCAGATCAAAATATAGCAATGAGGTTCACAAATTGATGCAAGCAAATGCATCTTTTAGTTCTTATCAGGAGGGGTGATTACCCCTAGCATTCCTCTGAGATACTCAAAAGTATCCTTCGACAATGGTTTAGTAAAGATATCTACAATTTGTTCTTTGGGAGGAACATACTCCAGTTCGACTTCTTTCTCATTCACTTTCTCCTGCAAGAAATGAAACTTGATTGATATATGTTTAGTCTTAGAATGCAACACTAGATTCCTTGAGATATTTATTGCACTTGAATTGTCACAGTATATGGCAATAGGCTCTTCATATACCACCCTAATATCTCTCAACATCTGTTTCATCCATATCACTTGAGTACAATTATTGGCAACAACAATGTATTCTGCTTCAACAATAGATAAATAAATTGAGTTTTGCTTTTTACTCAACCGGGACACCAATTTCTTCCCTAGGAAGAAAGCACCACCACTAGTACTTTTTTTGTCATCTACATCACCAGCCCAATCCACATCAGTATATGCACATAAAGTGAGATCATCATCCTTTGGATACCAAAGTCCAAAGTCAACTGTTCCTTTCAAATACCTGAAAATTCTCTTCATAGCAGTTACATGTGATTCTTTTGGATCCGCTTGAAATCTAGCAACCATAGATACAACATTCATAATGTATGGTCTAGTCTGAGTCAAGTAAAGCAATCCACCGATCACTGACCTATATCTGGTTTGATTTGCTTTAGGAGAGTTATCATTCTGTGTCAACTTACATCCGATCACCATGGGGGTACCAACAGGTTTGGAGTCATCCATTCTGAACTTCTTCAACAATTCTTTCACATATTTGGACTGAGATATGAAAATCCCCTTGTCCAACTGAGTAACTTTCAATACCAGAAAGAACTTCATCTCTCCAATCATACTCATCTCAAATTCATTCTTCATCTCATCCACAAACTTCATGCATAGATTATCATCTCCTCCAAAAATGATATCATCAACAAAAACTTCTATAATTAACTCCTTATCATTATCTAATTTGAAGTATAAGTTATTGTCAGCAGTACCTTTAGTGAATCCAAGATTCAGTAGGTATTTTTCCACTCTAGCATACTAGGCTCTAGGGGCTTGCTTAAGTCCATATAGAGCTTTCTTCAATCTACAAACCATATCTTCTTTTCCTGATAGCTGAAATCCATCCGGCTGTTCAATGCACACTTCTTCTTCTAGTTCTCCATTTAGAAATGTAGACTTTACATCCATTTGATATAATTTATACTTCTTGTGTGCAATATAAGCAAGAAATAGTCTAACAGCTTCAATCCTAGTGACAGGGGCAAAGGTTTCTTCAAAATCAATACCTTCCATTTGAGAATACCCTTTACATACCAGTCTAGCTTTATTCCGGACCACTTCACCTTCTTCATTCAGCTTGGTTCTAAACACCCATTTAGTACCAATCACATTTTTGTCTTTAGGCCTCAGAACCAGTAACCATGTGTCATTATTTTCAATTTGTGTCAGCTCTTCCTTCATAGCTTCCAACCAGTGTTCATCTTGACAGGATTCAGTGACATTTTTAGGTTCAATTTTGGAAATCAAACAATATTCTTCTACAATTTTTCTTCTAGTTTGCACTCCTTTACTCTTATCTCCTATAATTTGATTTTCAAAATGATTCAGCTTTACATACCTTGGAGTTTTGGGACATTCTTGAACTTCTGTCTCTTCTGATCTTTCTTCTATACTTGCACTTGTTTGTGTCTCCTGACTGACTTGATTTACTAGAACAAATTGAGGTTGCTTCGCCAGAACATATGGAATAATCTGAAGTAGATTCTATGTCTGAGTATTCTTCCCTTGGCTTGTAATGTCTTCATTTGAATCATAACTACAATGTCTAGATGGTTTGAATGAATCCTCATCAACTTTGACATTTTCACTCTCAACCATGTTTCTCAATCTTTTGTTATAGCACCGGTAGGCCTTTCTTTTAGTGGAGTAACCTAGGAAGATTCCTTTATTGCTTCTTGCATCAAAATTTCCTATATCATTATCTCTTCTGATATAACACTTGCTTCCAAAGATCTTGAAGTACTTAACAATAGGCTTGTGACCGAACCATAACTCATAAGGAGTCTTACCAAAATTACCATTAACATTTACCCGATTCAAAGTATACAAAACAATGCTTATAGATTCACTCCAGTACATTTGAGATACATTTCCTTCCATCACAATTATTCTGGCAGCATCCAAAATTGTTCTATTCTTTCTCTCTGCAACTCCATTCTGTTGAGGGGTTCGGAGAGCAAATAATTGTCTTTTAATACCACACTCTTCACAATAAGAGTTGAACTCCTTGGAAATAAATTCACCACCTCTGTCAGATCTTAGGCATTTGATTTTTAGACCTTTCTCATTTTCTTCCATAGCCATGAAACTTTTGAACTTCTCCAATGCTTCACATTTTTCTCTTAAAAAGGAAACCCAGATCATTCTAGAGAAATCAACAATAACCAACATAAAATACCTTTCTCCATGAATACTTCTGACTCTGGAGGGACCACAAAGGTTAGTATGTAGCAGTTCCAACAAATTATTTGAATGAAATTGTTTGCTCAAGAAAGAGACTATAGTTTTTTTACCCATCTGACATTCCTTGCAGATTACATTAACAGGCTTCACTAACTTAGGCAGATCTCTTACTGCTTGAGTAGAACTTATCTTGATAATATTGTCAAAGTTTGCATGACACAACCTCCTATGCCACAACTAGCTCTCATCTACTTGAGTAATTAAACAACTTCCATTAGTAGTATTCAGATGAAATTTTTTACCTTTTGTTTGTTTTCCTGTAGCAATCATATCCCTGGAACTTCCATATATCCTGCATCTTCCATCTTTGAACTGAAGATCATATCCCTTGTGAACCATCTGTCCAACACTCAACGAGTTGTGCTTCAGGCCTTCAACATAGAGAACATCATCAATGTTATCCTTACCACCAAGACAAATAGATCCTCTGCCACAAATCACACCGGCATTGTTATCTCCAAATCTTACAACCCCACCGTCATACTTTTCTAGACTTACAAATTTGATTTTATCACCGGTCATATGATGTGAGCATCCACTATCAATTACCCACTCATCCTTTTCTTCAACTTGGGCTGTAAGAACTTTTTCATCTTTAGTAGATTCAGTAGCCATAGGATTATCTTCAATGGTAGCAATGAAATTCCATTCATCTTCTTTTGCATTATGTTTATTAGACTCATCATCAGTCATTGCTTCTTCAACAAAGTAGCATCTCTTTTGGAATCTAGACTTCTTAACCTTAGACCTAGGAACTCTTTCAGGACATCTTGATGCAAAATGACCTATTTTACTAGATGAAATTTTTTTAATAGGAAATACATCTTCATACTTACCTTTTCTTCTGCCTTCTTGCTTAGAAATCAATGCTTCCAGTTCTTCTACCTCTCTTTCGTTATCTTCAAGTTGTTTTAGTTCTTCATCATACTTGGATATCTTTTTGGAACTCTCTCTCGGACTATATTTTTTCCTATTACTTCTGGATATAGTGGCCTTGAATGCAAACTCAGTCTTCTGTGTAGATTCACCAAATTCACTTATTTCAAAAGCATCAAGCTTCCCGATCAACGTGTCTCTTGTTATCTTGTTTACTGATCTGAACTCTTCAATAGCATGAACCTTCATCTTGTAAGAGGGAGGCAAGGATCTGAGTACTTTAGCCACAATTTCATCTTCATCCATAGAACCACCGACACCTTTAATACCCATTACTATTTCATTTACTCTCCACATAAAATAAGTGATATTTTCATCTTCGCCCATCTTCAAATTCTCATACTTTCCTTTCAAGCTCTGTAGCCTAGCCATCTTCACCTGTGGATCACCTTCATACAAAGTTTCTAGTTTCGTCCAAATCTCATGAGCTATCTCCAAACCTAACACATTATCCATCTCTGAATCTGTCAAAGCACTCACCAAAGCATCAATAGCCCTAACATTATTTTCAGCATCTTTGATCTCATCAACAGTGGAGGGACCATTTTGAGGAATAGTATATGGATCTCTTGTAATCTTGCAGAAAGCTTCACCAATATACTTTAAGTGACATTGCATCCTGACTTTCCACATTGAATAGTTAGTGCCATCAAATCTAGGACTATCCTTCTTGAATGTTGTTGCCATCTTGGATCACCTCAAGCTTTTAGACTCCTTCAGAGGAACCTGCTTTGATACCAATTGTTGGAAAAATAAGGACACACAATTGAGAGGGGGGGTGAATCAGTTGTGACAAAAACTTCAACTTTCCTAACTTATCTTAACCTTCATCTCAGATTTGATGAATAAGCAAATAACCAAGAGCAATTAACACATTAGAGAGACAAATAACACTAAGATTTTTTACATGGAAACCCTATAGGGGAAAAACCAAAGTATAAAGAGAAATAATAAGGGGATGCACATGCATTCAGGCACACTACCTAGAGCTCATTTCTCAATTACAAAAGAGGACTCATTTTCCAACAATACAAAAATATGGATTAGATCCACAGAGTATGGACTAAAAGAATAGCTTCTACACAAGCCTGATTACAATTCCAATTAAGCTCAGAAAACCTTCTTCACACTTTCCTCAATCTTCTTCACTCTCTGCTTAGTAATCAAACTATAGAAACACTATTCACACATTTACACTTTCTCTAGCATACATTCACACTTATGCACACACTAACTTCGCTCAACCAATCACTCTTATATATCCGCTTCATTTGATTTCATCACATCTTAGTTGACCATAAAATAAGACATATTTTCAATGTCGGCCCAAATTTACAATTAAATTTCCAATGTAAAACCATCAAGGTCAACCACAACATAGTGGAGACCCAAATTAATATCTCCAACACAAAAATACTTTAATTAATTTTTCCACAAAGATCCACAACATGTTAACACCAACATGTTGGCCAAGAACATGAAAAGCCAAACATGCACAAGAAAAGATCTTCAACCATGAGCTCTCTGAGTAGTGCGGACGTACCGCAAAGATAGAGAATGATCTAGAGACATCAGAAAACACCAAGAAACAACAAAGAAGCATCCACAATAACTGAGATTACTGGAATCACACAATATTCATTTAGGAACACTGACATAGACCACAACACACTCGAAGCTTCACACGGACTTCTGAAACTTCCGGTAGATGATCTAGAAACATTCAGCAATAAACCCTTTAATCCACATTAGCTAATCATCAATGTACAGAACAAAGCACCTTCATGACCTGCACAGTTCCACTGGGAACCTAGAACACTTTCTTTTACAATTTTCTTAATATCCTCGACATATACAACCTCTGATAAACCAAATGCTAATAGTGTTGACATCAATGACAACCACATATCAGAAACCATATCCACAATATCCAACAAACCCTTGTTTGGATAGTGAGTCCTGATCCAGATAGCGAGTCCTTGTTTTGGCAGTGATCGTTTGTAATCGATTTTGATATTCTCTATATTGATAGCTAATCCTCACCCTAGTTTTTCCCTTATTGTTTTTTCCACGTAAATATGGTTTTATTGTGTATGTATGATGTTTTTCAATTTATACCTTTGCACTTAATGATTAATCAAAATAATAGAACAAAGGATTTGTGATTGATTTAATTTCCAGTGAATGTTTTAAAGGTTAAAGTTTTTTACAACTGATTCACCCCCCCGTTCAGTTGTATTGCTTAACAATTAGTATTAGATCTTGGTTCCTTGGAGAAGAGCTTAACCAAGATGGTGAGAAAGATCATTTTTGAATGTCCTAGGTTTGATGGAATAAATTATGCTATTTGGAAAATATAGATGGAAGGATATTTGGAGTATTGCGAATATGATGTTGTAACTTCCTATAAAACTGTCTATACTCCTCCGGCTAATGGTTTGAGTACAACTGAAGAAATCAAGGTGCATGAAGAAAACAACAAGGCAATGTTCATTTTGAAGAACATTCTTTCACACTTCAAGTTGATTAAAGTCCAGAATCCGAAGACCGCTAAAGAGGTCTGGGATGCTTTAGAAAAGATGCATGAAGGAGATGAATAGGTCAAAGAAGAAAATTTTGCAAAATTGAGAGGCATAGTTTGAGGTCCTACATATGTCTAAAGATGAGAACATTAAATTTTATGTATTGAGGATAGATGAGTTGGTAGCTAAAATGAGAGGACTTGGCACTACAGTAGATGAACCCAGGATTGTGAAGAAGATTCTTAGAACTTTTCCTAATGCGTACAATGAAAAGGTATCTACTATTGAAGAATATGTGGACTACAAGACTTATACTAAAGATTAGTTATTGAGCACTCTAACTACTTATGCGATGAGAAAACAAAATTTGAGAAATGGATCCAAATCAAAAACTAATTTCAAGGAAACCAGAGTTGAAGATCTGGATGAGGAGAATCTTGATGAAGTAGAAGCTAACTTTGTGAGAAGGATGAGGAAAGTATCCAAAAAGTATGAAGGTAAGTTACCCTTTAAATTCTTTAGTTGTGGAGGAATAGGTCACTATGCTTCGAGATGTCTAAAAAGAGCTAAGAGGAACAAACAAAGATTTGAGAAAGAAAACAAAGGAAAAAAGATCAGTAGAGCATATTATGTGAATGAGAATGCTAGTATTTTTGATGATGAGTCTGATTATGGAGATTTTGATGATAATGAATGCTTGTTCTTGGCTATAAAAGATGAACCTACTTCTACTAAATCTAAAAGATGGGTGAAGGAATGTCCTCCAGAGAAAGAGAAAGAGAAAGAGGAAGATACTATAATCTCTACTCTACATGCTATTAAACAAGAAATGAACTATTGGGTTTTTGACAGTGGTTGTTCACATCACATGACTGGTGATAAGAGCAAGTTTGTTAAATTAGAAAAATATGATGGAGGCTTAGTTATGTTTGGAGATGATATTGGTGCTAAAATTTGTGGGATAGGTTCAATAATTTTTATGGCAAGCATAATATTGATGATGTCTACTTTGTTAAGGGTTTAAGGCATAATCTATTGAGTGCTAGACACATGTGTAGCAAAGGTTATAATCTTGTATTTGAGAATGAGAGATGTGAAATTAGGAAAGTATCCAAAATAGTGATTGCTGTAGGAAAGAAGTCTGAAGGAAATATATATCAGCTTAAGGGTGCTGATGGACATTGCTTTATGACTCAAATTAATGATAGTTGGTTATGGTATCAGAGGATGTGTCACATGAATTTTGATAACTTGGCGATGATCACTACAATGCAATCCGTAAGAGATTTACCAAGGATTACAAAGCTTGCTAATGCTATCTGCAGGAATTCTTAGTTTGGAAAACAAGCAAGAAACAACTTTAGATCAAAGGAATAGTCTACTACCGGACTACTGGATTTGATTCATACAGATCTTTGTGGTCCTACAAGAGTGAGAAGTCTACAAGGTGAAAAGTAATTTATGCTTTTTATGGATGATTACTCTAGGTATACACATGATACTTTTCTTAGAGAGAAATATGATGTAGTAGATAGATTCAAGACATTCAAAGTTATGGTAGAGAATGAAGTGAATTTAAGAATAAAATGCTTGAGGTTTGACATACGTGGTGAATTCACCTCCCATAATTTTAATATGTTTTGTGAATTAAATGGAATAAAAAGACAGTTATCTTCCCCTAGAACCCCTCAATAGAATGGAGTTGTTGAAAGAAAGAACAAAACAATTCAAGAAGCTGCTAGATCAATGAAAAATAAAGCTGGTTTACCAGAAGTTTACTAAAGAGAGGCTATTCACATTGATGTCTATGTGTTCAATCAAGTTCAAGCAAGAGCTAACAGTACTAAGACCCCCTATGAGCTATGGTGTGGAAGAATTCCTACTGTTAAGTATTTCAAGGTATTTGGAAGCAAATTCTATATCAGACATGATGTAGAAAATTTAGGGAAATTTGATGCTAGAAGTGATGAATGTATTTTCCTTTGATAGTCTATTAAGAGAAAAGCTTATAGATGTTTCAATAAAAGACTGAGAAAGATTATGGAAAGCACAAATGTCAAGTTTGGTGAAGCAATGAAGAATTCAATTGAAGTTGATGGATATGTATTTGATGAACCTGATTGTGTAAGAATTGGAGAAGTTGTGGAAGAAAAGGAGAAGCAAAATGAAGAAGAAGAAGCTCTGGTGGTGTCCCCTAAAACACCTAGATATGTGCAGAAAAATCATTTAGAAGATCAAATCATTAGAGACAAAAGGAAAGGAGTATTGACAAGAAGCAGAGTTGCTGCTGCTAGTGAGATAAATTTATGTTTACTTTCTGAGATTGATCCAAAGACCATAAGTGAAGCATGTAAACAGGAGTATTGAATGGAAGCTATGAAAGAGGAACTTATGTAGATTGAGAAGAATCAATCTTGGGAATTGGTCCCTAGATCGACATACAAAAATATAATTGGATCAAAATGGGTGTTCAGAAACAAGTTAAATGAGAATGGAGAAGTAGTTAGAAATAAAGCAAGGTTTGTGTGTATGGGTTACTCACAGGTAGAAGGTATAGATTTTCAGGAGACTTTTTCTTCAGTAGCAAGAATGGAAGTTATCAAAATGTTTTTAGCATTTTTTGCTCATAAATATTTCAAGTTCTATTAGATGGATAACAAGTCTACATTCTTGAATGGTGAGTTAGAAGAAGGGGTCTACATGGAACAATTAGAAGGATTCCAATTGTCAGATCAATCATATATGGTTTGTAGATTGAAAAAATCTTTATATGGGTTGAAGCAAGCTCCTAGAGCTTGGTATGCAAGGTTAGATAGTGTAGACATGTCAAAATTACATCATGCATAATCATATTCCATTCATCAAATAAATCAGGACTTTATTTAAATCAAACCCAAATCATATTCCATCATTTTCTGATTTAAATAAATCAAGTATTTAAGTCATAAAAGTCAAAGCATCCTAATCATCATCCTGGCTAATTAATCTTGATTAAATCTAATGCTAATCTCATCCCACTTGTATTATCTAGATATCTCCACTTGCACAATAAATCAATTTTATTGATTTATTAAAACCTCATTTTCCCTCAACATGACAAGTCAAACATGGCATTTATTGCTCTTTTTTCTTGTCCCCCTCTCAAAATTTATTGCAAATTTGAATTCAAAATTTTCCCCTCTTGGGCACTCTTCCCAAATCTTGCACAACCATTGACCACTCACATGATGACAAGTGTCCTCAACTCATTGGCTTGTTTTTGATCCCACATTGGTCCCTCTTCAACACTTAGCATTTTGAAAATCTATAAGATAGGGGCTTCATTCTCATTCAAGGATCCACAATTTTATGCAAGGTTGCTCTCTTCATTTGAGATTTGATCTTGTTCATCATCACTCCACCATCTCCATTTGCATTTTATCATTTGAGCTTTGATCAAGGATTGGGAAAGGGTCACTAGCACATGTGACACCAATCCAACATGGAATAAGTGTTTATCTTGCTTTTAAAATGTCTTCTTGATGCTGTTTTTGTTACTTGTGGCATTTCTTTAGCATAGATATTCTATTTCATGGAGGTATTTGCAGATTTGTGTGTTTAGACTAACATTTCTAATGAGTATTTGAAGTGGTCTTACATTGCAGATTTTGGGTACTTCAGATAGATATTTGACTAAGCAAGGTTTCAAAAAGTGTACAATAGATAGTAATCTTTATTTTAAAATTGAAGATGGCAATATCTTGATAGTAGTTGTATATGTTGATGACATTATCTTTCGAGGAAATGAAACAAGTGCAAGATGTTTGCTGAAGAAATGCAAAAAGAATTTGAGATGTCTATGTTTGGTGAGATGAATTTCTTTCTTGGGTTGCAAATTAATCAAACAAAGAAAGGGATCTTTATTTCATAGTCAAATTATGTAAGAGAAATGTTGAAGAAGTTTGGGATGGATGGTTCCAAACCGGTATGCACTCCTATGGTAACTGGTTGCAAATTGAGTAAAGATGATGATTCACCTTAGGCTGATCAAATCATGTACAAATCTATGATTGGAGGTTTGTTGTATTTGATTGCTACTAGACCGGATATCATGCATGCATTTTGTCTTGTGGCAAGATTTCAACAAGACCCTAAAGAAACACATGTTGCTGTTGTTAAGAGGATATTTAGATATTTGAATGACACTCTAGATTATGGGTTATGGTATCCTATGGATACTGATTTTACACTAAGTACTTACACAGATGCAGATTGTGTTGGTTGTGTAGATGAAAAAAAGAGTACAAGTGGCGATGCATTCTTTCTTGGTTACAGATTGGTGGCTTGGTTGAGTAAAAAGAAAGATTCAGTTTCTTTATCTACTGTTGAAGTTAAGTACATTACTGGTACATCTTGTTGTACACAAGTTTTGTGGATGAGATAGACATTGATAGATATCAGAGTAACATATGATGATCCTATTTCTATTTTTTGTGATAATACAAGTGCAATTAACATTTCAAAGAATCTAGTGATGAACTCAAGGAAAAAGCATATTGTAGGAGTTTAGGTGAACTCCTCAAACACCCCATAATCATCTGCAAGACAAAATAACTTCCACAAGAAAGAAATGGCATAAATATCATGCTATCATTAAGATGCAAGAATGCCAAATTGAATATGAGATGATTACAAATGTACAAAATACCTTGAATATATAGGAATGAGTGAAAACCTAAAATGCATAAGATGTTTTCAAGTGTTAAAATCACACTACATGTGACAACATGTGAACCCTATCTAGGAAATGATAAAAAGATAGAGATAAGTTCTAGAAGGACAACTCATCTTCTAGAAGGAATCTTATCTCCTACAAACAAGGAAGGGGGAATTACCCCATTATTAAATGATTTATCTAATTATGCAACCTAGGACTTAAAATATTACCTAAGTAAATTTATGAAAAGTGTAATTAAATAATTAATTACACTAACACATATATCTATCAGCTATCACTTTTTGAGAGAAAAGGTTGTGGAGAATGAAGTAAAACTTGAGTATGTACCGATGAAGGATCAAGTAGCTGATATATTTACGAAGGCTCTTCCTAAAGATACTTTTGAGCATCTTCGAGAGAAGTTAGGGGTTGTTGACCCTCCTTTCTTGAACTCGATGCATATGGAGATGCATTACTCTGGTGGATCTATAGATCTATCTTTCTTCTGGACTGATGTTTTGGTGGCTACCTCTCAGGGGGAGTAGGTAGTGTTATGTGTTGTCATTGAAAGAGTATTTTGTTCTTGATGTCATTGGGGAAATCAATGTAAAACATCCTATGCATTTTCCATTGATGTCAAAGGGGGAGAGAAAGATGTGAAAAATAAGAAGAGCGAAAGATGTAAAAAAAAAAAGTATCTACTTAGGGGGAGAAAGTAAAATCATGAGGAAGTGTGTCGTCTTTGATGGTTTCTCGCATCATGTGTTTCCATCAATGAAAAAGGGGGAGATTGTTGCAAGTATGAAGGAAGTATGATGATGGAATGATGGTGTTGTCATTGATGTCAACTAGTTAACTGGTTCTCAACTAGTTTCTATTGTCATTGATGTCTTGGATACATTTTATTGGTTGTATACGTTGAGGATATTGAGAAAATTGTAACGAAGGAATGTTGCAGGTGTTCAATTGTTGCTCCATATTTTTCTATGGGATTTGCTCCTATGTTCATGGTGTTCAGATATGTTGATCATGGTTGTTGGAGGTTGCTATATTTAGGATTTGGGCTTCTAGATCGTTGTACACTGTGAGTTATGTTCACTAGTTGTGAACTGTGCTTTTTCAGGGTTTCTGGCTAAGGTCCAAAAGAAATGTAGTTGCTATGGATTTCTTCTTGTTCGAGTCTTATGAATTGTAGTTCTGGAATTGAGGTGATATGATCACATTGAAGATAATTTTGTTATCTAGAAGGATTGGATCGTGCTAAGGTTGTGTGTGCTTAATTGATTTATGTGTTTAACATTGGTTTGGCCGACCTTGTGTTTAACACTACTGTCAAAGCTTATGGAAGCATTTTGAAACATGTGATTGGATTTCCCTCATTCTAATTCCACCCTAGAATATTTTGGTGCCGACCTAATTTGAATTTGTAAATGCAAATAGTGTATGACCGACTTTGGATATGTTTCAAAGTTGAAGATGGTATAAATACAAGATGAGATATTGGTGAGAAGTAAAGTGCAAAGAAATAGAGCAAGATAGATGCAAGTCAGTGTGTAAGTAATGCGAGTTGGTGTAGATTAGTGTGAAGTCTAATGCTGAGTTTTTAGAAGTAGTGAGCTGAAGGTGTATCATTCAAGCATGTTTGCAAGAGTTTGAGAAAATTGTGGTGGATATCTTTGTTGCATTGAAGTTGTCTTCTCTCTGTAACATATCTCTTCTATTTTCTTTGTATCAGTGTGGTAGTGATCCCCTTGAGTGGTTAACCCTTGTTTGGATAGCGAGTCCTGATCTAGATAGCGAGTCTTGATCGAGACAGTGAGTCCTGATCTAGATAGCGAGTCTTGATCGAGACAGTGAGTCCTTGTTTTGGCAGTGAGCCTTTGTAATAAGTTTTGATATTCTCTATTTTTTGAGCCAATCCTCATCGTGGTTTTTCCCTTATTGGGTTTTCCATGTAAATCTAGTGTTCTCTTGTGTATGGTGTTGTTTCAATTTTTGTTATCTGCATTTCATGATTAATCACTATAATAGAATAAGGGTTTAGCAAATGCTTGTGGATATGATTACTGTTGAGGTTTTTTGATGTTTTAATTTGATACAACTAATTCACCCCCCTCTTATTTTTCTTGTCCATTCAACAAGGTACACATCCCTTTGTCACTCATTGTTCATTGGCTGAAAACCTTAGTCATCTTTGAGCCACAACTGAGATATTTGAAAATATTAAGAAATCCTTGATCATTACACCACCACCATGATTTATTCACATCATTATTATAGCTAAAATAATATCATCATCCAAATCAACCCTTGGACATAGTTGAAAGAATCATCTTTGGATATTTTAATCAAATAATCACTTAATCCATCTTTTGGGACCTTTAAGATATCATAAATCCCATTTGTTGGAGTAATTAGGAAAATCACCTAATGCTTAATTAATGATTAATTAATTATTAGGTCCCTTATTACTTTAATTACTTAAACTAAACTTAGGAGTTACTTTTTATTATTAGATCAAGCTATTTATAGGTCAAATTGTCTCATTACATATGACTAGGACACTTGTCACAATCTGATAAAATTTGCATCTAAGGTTTTCATTGTGATTTTATAAGAATTCATTTATGCTTTGTACGCATTCACATTGATTATTCAATACATAAGACATGCCAAATGCTTTTTGCAGATCAAACATTCTCTCTTGGTTGCATAGAAAATCAATTACTTTGATCTCTTATTTGAGCTATGAGTTTAGGTTGCCGATGATTTTTGGGAGTTGTAGGGTTCACTATCAAATCCGACATGGTATCGGAGTAGTAGTGAATACAATGCAAATGATATATTGGAATAGACATAAAACATAAAGCTAAATTGAACCAAATACATTGAAAACCTCAAAGAGTAAGAGTAGCATGTAGATGTGTTGGTTTGGAAGTGGTTTCTATTACTCCCATAGCATGATGATGGACTCAATAGAAATTTTAGTAGCATCGCTTTAGCATAAAAGAAGTGATGAAAATGAGATGGGAGGCCTCTCATTTATAGAAATGAGATGGGAGAAATCAAGGGCCAAGATTAATTTTTTGATGGATGGATAGTATTGATTGAGAATTAGGGTTTGGATCAAGGTTGAGTGGAGTATTAGCCTTTTGACAAGTGTCACAAGAGGGAAAGGGGTGAAAGAGGGAGGTGTGTTCACACATGTGTGATCACACATTGGGAAGAGTTAGTGGGATTGTGTACGAGGTTAGTGGTGGTAGGTGAGATGTAGGAATTTAAAATTAGAAAATAATGATAATGAGGATTAGGGATGAGGGTTAGATCAATTAATCAAGGATTAATCGATTTAATGAGGATGGGTTGAGTTAGTAAACCTGAGGTTTATTAACTTGGGTGGAGTTAAATGTTGGAGAATGAGTTAATGAGGGTTAGAAAGTGGATAAGGTTAATTAATAAAAGATTAACTAACCTAAGAGGGATTAGGGGATTTTAGAGGAAAGTGGGAAAAAGGTTAGCTTTAATTAAATAATTTTTTTTTAATTAAAGGCGGGATAAAGGTACTGATAAAATTAATTAATTAAATAAATAATGATATTTATTTAATTAATTATTAGGATAAGGGAAGGGGTTAAATTAATTAAATAAAATAATTAAATATTAATTTAAGTGTCTACAACTAGATATGGGAATTCCTATCTAAATTCTAAGAGATCCAAGAAATTTCAATCAATATTTTTTGCTTGGTGTATTATGGAGAATTTTTTTTTTTGTGTTTTGTTCACAATCACAATAAACCATCTAGGTATCTATTATATTTTGTAGATAGTGAGTAGATCTTGTAAAATTTGTTGTCAAAGTAATAGAATGCAACCATTTTCCCTATAGGTGAAGTTTATTTATTTTTACCAAATCAGATATTTTTCTATTTGGAATTAAAAACACTTCTTGGTTTATGTTGACAACATCAAAATATTTTATGGGTATCTATTACTTTTTCCATGCAATGAGTAAATGTTTCAAAAATAAAATCAATAGGCTAAATTTACCTTACTTTTAAAAAACATAACTTGGCCATACAATGTCAAAATTGTTAAAATGAGATATCGTCAGAAATTTAGTTCCATATAATTTCTAATAGTGTAGGTATCATCATCATATTTTTTATAGTTCATTTTATTCTTAGTCAAAGTCAGATCACCTTTTTTTGCTTCCAAGTTCATAAATTTTCACCAGTATCTTTGATTTTCATGATTCTTGTAGCATTGGAAAGGTATTTTAGATCTCTTCAAATATGCACATGCACCTTTTTCAAAATATGCCCCATGCACATTTTTTACTCAATTTTTTGTGATTTCACATTTCTGTCAATTACTAGGAATTTTTGCATTTGGAAAGGATCTGTTTGTGTAAGATGATTTTGTTTGATCTACTTTAAATTTGCTAAAGTTATTAGTCCTAAATTTTTTATTTGATGAAGTATCATGTGTTTTTTGTTCATCATTTTGTGGTCATCCTAGAAAATGATATCTATGAGTCTTGGAGAAATGGCATCCTAACACATCTCAGATTGATTGATCTTTTTCCTTATTTGCATGGATTCATACCCACACTAGAAACACTAGGGAGTAGATCAACATGTGGTATTATCAATGATCATGCTATATGAGTGATTTCTTCTAGTGTTGATCAGGAAACTATGTGTGTTGTGTAATTTGCCACGCAAACCCCAAAGGACAACTAAAACTAACAAATTACAACACATTTGAAAAAAAAATTAAACTAACATAAGATGTACATTAACATATAATACATGTAATGCAATTACACATATACAATATCAACTACGTCCTTTGGGGTACACGTGGCTACATTACTAAACATAAACCCATTGCTTAATGATAATTACCACATTGCAAGATTGCATTATAAACCATTATATAGGATACATAAACAATGATCATACATCCATTACATTACATCAATGAGGAACACCCATATATGAATGCATAACATAACCAAGAGTGTATATATAAATATTACATTGATCAAATATGAATATACCCATATATCAATATGAAATTACATCGTTTCAAGTTTACAAAGGCACAATAATGCTTCCCGATAGATAGTGGGAATGATATATCAATTACATGAATAATACAAAAATGAACATGGTACAACTGAAATGTGGCAAAGCTTTGGATTCTTCATATCGGTACAATCTCTGCGCTTCACGAACTCCATCTGGGAACCCAATGGGGGTGCATAACACATTCCACCCAACCATGTGGACCCAAAGGCCCACCCATCATGCTAGGAGATGACAAGAAAGACCCACGACAAAGAACAGTCAAGCGGAAAGGCTACAAGACTCAACAAAACAAGAGTAACAATAAACATAATAAACAAATGCATCAAATGACTACTTCTAGAGGCACACAAAGGCAATAGAATAACAAGGGATACTATAGGAAGAGTGTCATCACATGGCCCTAGCATGGGTTATCCTGGATGCCTCTCAATAGGCGCCAACCCCCATCTATGGTTATCTTGGCTTCCTCTCACTAGGCACCGACCCCATAGGGTGACACATGCGGGACCACTAACCTTTCATGAGGACAAGGTAGTGATATTGCCGACCATGGCCTTCTCAACCCACCCTTAGTCTATAGAAGTACTAACGGCATGGGTGAGGCATCTTACTTATCTTATTTAGTGTGATCCTACCCAACCCACTAGTGAATTTTATTAGGTTATCATTTATTAAACAAACTCTTCCATGGGTTATCTAGGCTGCCCCTTTGTGCGCTGACCCCATGAATAGCCACTCTCCCTAGTAGCACTGAAAAAAATCTCATGACATCAAGTGGTGTACCAAAACACAAAAAGCACTAACATCATGAAGACCAAGAACATATGCGAGGCATAAACCTTCTTGCCCAAAGCCATAACCAAAAAGCAAAACTATGATACCGGGTAACACCCACAAGAGCTCAAAACCAATATTACAATCAAATGAATCACAAAGGTCTAACCACAAGAATCCAACATAAAATAAGTTTTCCCCATTTCCTTTGGAAGCCTATTGAACAAACTACCCTTAAACTCCCAGTAGAGTAACTCAGTGCTACAAGTTCCCACATAATTTTCCCACATGAGTAAACACAAAAACACATCAAAGTGAAATATTACAAGGGAAAAGAGTGCAATCAACATGGGAACACACAAATCCATCTTTTAATTCTCTAACACATTCCACGTAGCAAATCTTGAAGAGAATATTCAATAATCGCTACATCTATTTATACAACCATTTTAACATTATGCAATTCTTATACGTATTTATATATATGCTCAAATCCTTAAAATTTAATAAATAAAACTACACATCCAAGATAATAATTTTAGAGAATCCTTTTAAATGATCAATTACATTTTAATTATATTTCCTTATTGATATCATTTAAATAATTAGAAACTATGTAGTCATAATCAACACAGTATCTAATTATACAATTTAATACAAACAAATTAATTTTTATTTATAATTCATGATATATAAATATATTTACACATATATACCTATATACATATGTATATATATATATAAATATATATATATATATATATATATATATATATATATATATATATTTAATGAGTATTCACTTGTTTATAAACAACAAATATCATTCATAGACAATCAACATATACAAAATTCCACACACACAGACACACATATACTAACCTAAATCAAAGGGTGAACACATCTATATGGCACTGCAACAACAAGCGGCTACCTTGCTCACAACAGAATGAGAAATCTCACTAAAATCAAATGGAATAAATCATGCGCTAGCCACTATAGGTGATTGCATAACGGTCGCCCCTATCCCCAAACCCTCCAACTACAAGATACACATCAATAATTTTTCAAGAAAAAGTGAACCTAAAGACTCCCCCCCAAGCCATTAAAATGTAATGGTTCCTTCTAGATAAGATATATTTAAACAAAAGGAGTATGCACCACATATGAATCCGCTGGGACATAACATAAATAGAAATTTCTTACAGAGCCAAAGAGGAGATGGGGAAAGAAATGTGCCAGTTGGAGTCTTTGATTAGCATCTAACAAATATAAAATAAAACTTTCATAGATAAGACCCAACACAAGGAGACATGGAAGAAGCTAAGGGCACTATCCAAGACTTCGAATCAACCAAAATTCACAAAAACCTAAGACAAGGGCATCGAAAGGTACAAGGCACCAGGAGCTTAGGAAATTAGTAGCCAAACAATGATCGATGTCCATGGAGAATTCATCAAACATAGCTAAAGGTAATGTAAAGAGTATGAGACAATGAGCATGATTAAGGTTAACAACGTATGAAGAGGGTAAAGAGGTGAGACCAACAAGGTCGATGGTAGGTTTATTTCACAGTGAAAACTAACAAAGCCCAACTAATGCATCCCTAAACAATAATATTTATCTATAAAAAAGCATGGGATAAAATTCACACTAAAATTGCATCCAAAAGATGTGTACAACCGATTCCAACATCTAGAAACAAATGAATGGTTTAGTCTATGAGTATTGTCCAATTTGAACAAGCTAAGGCCAGTCAGATTCAAGACAGGGAGCCTGATTTCAGCAAAGAATGAGTTAAATAAAAGATGAAGGATCAAATTATCATTTCTCCTAAGAATCACAATCAAACTTAAATGAAAATATCAAAGATATGCTTATATTAGCTTTTCAATTGAATCATAAAACATTCAGTTTCAACAAATAGAAAAGTGGGTGAATATCTGCAAAATACAGATAAATGAAGAAAAGAGCAAATTGATTCCAACCTGGAGTCCTACGCTTCGATGCTAGATACAATGTGCAACACGAGCTCCTTCGCAGCCCTAATCCATTCTTCAGAATCCACTTCTTTCAAATTCTGGAAGCTGTATTATTTTCTTTCACTTTTATTTTTACCAGAGAATAAAGTTTGTAGAGCAAAATTTTCATGTTGAACAAAAAAACAAAAGAAATTAACTTCTTTTCTTTTTCCTCCAATTCCAATTAAAGAAGTTATTTTTTTGTTTTCAAAAATAAAAATCAAATGCTTAATCATGAAAAAACTAAAAAATCAGCAAGTTGCCCTCTGATCCACAGTTCGAGAAAATGCATGCACTTGCATGCAAAATGTTTCCTGATTGCATTTATTTTTAATTACTTTTTCAAAATTTAACATTATCTCTTAAATTCGATTTAATATTTTATTTTAAATGAGATTATCCATTACATTTGAATTTAAAATAAACATTATTAATAAATACAATAATATTCCATTATGTTCCATAAAAATATTTGTCGTTAATGAAAATAGTAATATATAATTATCGAATCATTATAACTTAACAAATTAATTTAATAATTAATTAACAATATTCACTTAATAATTTAATTTAATACTTTAATTAAATCAACATAACACTTACAGGCATCGTAAACTAAAATAATACTTGAACATCATTTAGATAAACTAAACACAATGAACAACAACTATATCAAATAATTAAAACAACATTAATTAAATAGTTAAAATAAATGACTCAAAATGGACTGATACCAAAACGAAAACGGGGTTGCAAATGGACCACATCGTCAAACACAATGACGGGGTGATAGACAAGGATGGGGAACTTTCTTGTCAACTCCATTTTCCACATCTTACCCATTGGGCTTTGTAAGGCATGCTCTTACTTGACAGTGCAGGTGGAGTCGATGCCTGGTACTTGCATCTTACATCAAACTAGATGTCGAGCAACATATATATCCAATAATAAACACACCGTGAGAGGAAATCACAGTGTAGTAGGGCGCTTGCGAACGAGCGATGCTACACTGTCCTCTCACCAATACTCTAAGTAGTAAACACATCATCATAAATATCATAAAGCATTTACTTAATCAAATGCATAACAAGCATAGTACCACACCCATATGATAAAAATAACCAGTTAAATCCAAACAAAACATCAAACACCATGTATCAACATAACATAAACGTCTGAAAAGAGTATGATAATCATCCAAGTAAACTAAATTGTTAACCAACCAAATCCAAAATGGTGAACAACCACCAACACAGTGTCAAGGTACACAACATAACATAAAAAGTATCAGAATAGTGACAACAACACGAGAGGCATTACATCCTCCTAGAACTAGGCTTTCTCCTGGAATCCAATGAACAAATAAGGAAAAGACTCTCTAATGTGGGATGCATCCTCTGATGTCACTGAAGTCTCATCATTAGGGTCCCATTTGACTCACACCTGCTCAATTTCTTTGTCACTAGGAGTGAGCCTCCTGTGCTGAAGAACGACCATAGACTCAAGTGTCAGCTGCCTATCCTCTACTTGGAATGCATTGTAATCAAGTACATGAGATATATCATGATAATAAGGCCTAAGTACAAAAATTTGAAACACATCATGTATGCGCGATAGACTAGGTGGAAAAGCTAGGCGATAAGCAACGAGGCCAATTTTGTCCAACACCTCAAACGGTCCCACAAAATGAGGTGCGAGCTTAAAGCCTTTCCCATAACGGATTGGACTCTTTTGCAGACACACTCACAGGAAAACTCGATCTCCAACTGAAAACTGACGATTGACCTTATGCACATATGCATATTTCTTTTGCATGTCCTTCACTACTACCAAGAGCTCTTTGATGCGAGAACCTATTGCTCCATATCCTAAAGCATTTTAGGTCCAAGCAGAACTCTTTCCTCAAGATGGTCACAACTGAACGGGGTCCGACATGGATGACCATATAATTCCTGAAAGGGATGCATACTGATCGAACTATGATACCCGTTGTTGTAAGAAAACTCCACCAAATGCAAATAGTCCTCCCATTGGGACTGCTGGTCCATCACGTACATTCAAAGCACGTCCTCAAGAACTTGGTTGACCCTGTCAGTCTGTCCATCTGTTTTCGGATGGTATGTAGAACTGAAGTTTAGTTGGGTCCCTAAGGCATGTTGCAGGGATGTCCAAAATGCAGAAGTGAACACTAGATCTCCATTGGAAAAAATCCTTTATGGAATTCCATGCAGTTGAACAATTTCTTCCATGAATATTCTAGCTACTAATGAAGTAGTATAAGATGATCAGACAGGAGAGAAGTGTGCTACCTTGGTCAATCTATCAACGATTACCATGATAGCATCATGCCAACGAGAAGACATAGGGAAACCAACAATAAAGTATGTTGATATGATATCCTATTTCCATTCAGGAACAAGATGGGGCTGTAAAAGACCTGTGGGATGCTGGTGTTCCGCATTAACTCTCTGACACTCCAAATATCTTGCCACAAAGTCTGCAATATCTCTCTTCATTCCAACCCAAAAGTATAGCGGATGAAGGTTTGCATACATCTGCTTGACTCCCGAATGAGCAGAATAGGGAGCTCAATGTGCCTTAGTCATGATTAGGGTACGAAGACCCTCAGTAGGAGGTACATACATGTGACCCAAATACTACAAAAGGCCATCAAATTCTAGTGAATAACCAACAAAATTTCCCTCCAAAGGTCTATTCGACTCAATTTCTGACTTTGCTTCCCAATACTAGCTATTTGTAGGAAGTGCTACGAGGATTTGGCTCCTCAAGTCCACACCAAGAGTCATTACATATAACTCATGTCTCTGTCGACTCAGGGCATTTGCCACTATGTTTTCCTTTCCCTGGATGTACTTAACCTCAAAATCATATTCACAAATAAATTCCATCCATCTCGTCTGCCCAGAATTTAGGTTTGGCTATGTAAAGATATACTACAAGTTGTGATGATCGCTATTCAACTCAAACTGATGCCCCAAGAAAAGTGCCTCCATCTCACAAGGGCATGCACAATGATGGCTAACTCCAAGTCATGTGTGGGTTAATTCAGCTCGTGATCCTTGAGTTTACGAGACTCATAGGAAATCACGTGACCCTCTTGCATCAAAATGACTCCTAAGCCTTCCAAGGAAGCATCCGTAAACACCACGAAATCCCCAGTAGGATTAGGAACTACTAGGATAGGTGTGCTAGTCAACGTCTCCTTAAGGGTCTAAAAAGTTGATTGGCACTACTCTGACCAAATAAACTTCTTCCCTTTGCTTTGAAGAGAAGTGATGAGATGTGCAATCCTCGAGAAGCCCTGAATGAATCGTCGATAGTAGCCCACCAAACCCATAAAAATGTGAATCTCAAGAACATTCTTGCGTGCAGGCCAATCAATGATGGCTTGGATCTTTGAAGGATCTACAATGATACCTTCACTAGAGATAACGTGACCCAAGTATTTCACTTCTGTCTTAAAGAACTCACACTTCACTAGATTAGGATACAATTGATTATCTCTCAAGCATTGCAACATCTGTCTCAAATTTTCCTCATGCTCTTCCATAGTTTTTGAGTAGATCAAGATATCATTGAGGAACACAAGAAATAATCTATCCAAGTAGGTACGAAAGACTCCATTCATTAGACTCATGAAAAGTAACGATGCATTCGTCAACTCAAATGACATAATAGTGAATTCATAAGCCCGTAACGAGTGTGAAATGCAATTTTGTGTATATTTTCCTCGGCTATCCGTAATTGATGGTAGCTTGAATTGAAGTCAATTTTTGAGAATACCTTATCCCCCTTTATCTAATCAAACAGATCATCAATTCTCAGCAAAGCGTATTGGTTCTTCACTGTCACTTTATTTAGCTGTTTGTAATCAATGTAAAAATGAAGGGAACCATCCTTCTTCTTCGCGAATATCACTGGTGCTCCCCAAGGGGAAACACTTGGAAAAATGAACCCTTTTGCTAATAACTCCTCCAATTGCAAACAGAGCTCCTGAAGTTCTTGTGTTGTCATTCGATATGGAGCCTGAGATATAGGTTCGAATTTGGGTACAAGATCAATTTTGAAGTTGATGTCACGCTTTGGTGGCATCCTCAAAATTTCATTTACAAAAATATCTGCAAAATCCTTAAGGAGAGGATAGTCATCCAGTGACACCTCTCGACTCTCTCCTAAATCCAAGTCATTGACTAACACAACAAACAGTTGACAACCTTGATGGAAACACCTCTTCAGTTACATAACAAAAATCATCTGTAATGAGATGGGCCTCTAACAATCTCAACCTCATTATCTGAATCATCTACACATCGTACAACCTTGCGGTGACAATCTATCATTTCTTGGTGAGCACTCAACCAATCCATACCTAAAACAACATCATAGGAACCAAGAAGTAGGATTTAGTGGTCCACCATAGTCATAAATGAACCTATTTCCAAACTACAACTTTGAACAAGTGATTCTACTGCTACCTTTTCCTTGGAGATGAATTCATCTGCCACTTAACACCTTGCCTTGCTGCCACCAGTCTACAACGCTCTACTATAGAAGGAGAAATAAATGGATCTGAAGCACCAAAATCAAAGACAATAGAAATATTGGTGCCTTGTAACACACCTGATGTCTCAACCATGGTGCCCTGATGATCAACTTGATGTTTGTCAATTGTCACGAAAACTTGGTGTGATCTGCCCACATCGCCCACTGTCGGCTTGGAAGCAGTTGGCCTTTGACTAAAACCTATAGCGTTCCTTTACAGACATTGTCTAACAATATGACCCTGTTGGCCGCAAGAGGATCAACCTATGCCCCAGCCAAAAGCTCTGCTACCGGATGGTAAATTAGACTGTTAAAAACTACCCTAACTAGGTGCAAATTGTGTACTTTGTGTAGGCTGCTCAAAACGGTCTTGTCGAGCTTGTTGCCAATTTTGATTCTTTCGAGACTGAGATCTTCCACTTTGCTGAGATTGAGGATTTTTGTGCTTAGGCTATGACTACTACTTGTTGGAGTTATGGACAAACACTAAGAGGGGGGGGGTGAATCAGTGTCAACACTTTTTCAACTTTGACCAAGATTTTCCATTATGATTTCCTTTTCTTTCAACAATAGAGTAGAGTAATCACTTTTGAAAGCAAAAAGATATGACAACATTAACTCAGTCTATTTGACAACTTATGAAAATATGATTTGAGTGAGATATCTTGCATTTTCCAAAACATAGCTCAGATTTGATCTCAATATTACTCTGATTAATGCATTCATGAGTTGAATGTAATCATTCATAAACATAATTGAGAACAATAATAAACCCAACAGAGAATTGAAACAACAACAACACAGAAAAGCAGAGAGCATACAAAAGAACAAAGAGACAAAAGCTTTTTCCAAGTGGAAAACCCTCCTGGGGTATAAAAACCACTCCTAAACTGCCTTACTGGCTTAATCTTCAAAAACCACTTTTAACAATGCCTTATAGGCTAAATTTCTGAGCACCAACTCAAGGAGCACCAACCCCTTACTCAGATTTCAGAATTACAATCATAATATATCAGAGGATCACTCTGTTTATAGTTAAGTTCATAACACTCTGCTTCTGATACTCTAGGAATCCAACTCTTGTATTACAAATTTTTCCAATACATCTCTTGATACGGCCAAAATAACTCTCTCAGAATTACAGGCCAACAGCCAAACTGAAAACTAAGTTTTCTGCTTCTATATATACATCTTGATTTACATGCCGGAAAGGTAACTATCTTTAGGAGTAACAACAGAACAACCAACCCAGCTAAGAGCCGTTCTCAAAAAATCTGTAACGTATGAGTTCATATTTCTGCATAAAAAGCACAAATGTCCACCATAGAAAATCGTAACCTCTAATGCATGAATGCCAATACTCAGTCAGGGCATCATATTGACTGAGATGCAGAGAGCAGTTAAGAAAAATGGTGATAATAAATTAATATGCGTAGTATGAAATGCATAAATAAAAATACCAGATAGATCTGTAACTCCCATGGCTCCATTATCCACTATCGAGCTTCCAGACAGAAATGCACCAAATAAACCTTCCATAAACCTCTGTAAGAACCGTTACAGTCAGTAACAATAGAAACATAAACACTCATGATGATGGCTAGGCTAGGGTTTGATACCTAGCCAAAAAGAATAAGCTCAAAAAGTTTTCCCTAAACCTTTTTATTTCCATTGATGACACATTATGCCGAAGACAACTTTAACGTTGCCAGACATTCAATTCGCTTTTGCTGTGACACATCAGATTTGGAGAGAAGACATATCGAATACAACATGCTATGCCGAAGGACTTCCTTAGTATATTATTCTTTCGCTGAGACATGAGGAAACTTCTTACCGAGATTCCCTTTAGTTTCATTCACTATCGCTGTAACAAAACGATATCAAAGAGACCTCTTGAAGACTTCATAATGTTTTGCAGAGAGTCACTTGATACACATTATCACTGTGATAATTCAATACCTATGCCGAAGGCCTTTGTTATTTCCAAGTCGCCAAGACTATCCATAGTCAGGGATACACTATATAGACTGCCCCTTGTTTTTCTGAAACATGCCGAGCTCACCCTAGATCACCAAGACAGTATCAATCTCACACCGATGAGTCTTTGATAGAAATCCCTTGTGTGATGTCGCTGTAACAAAAAGTTTCTCTTGCCGATGCACCCTTCTAACTTATGAGGGTCGCTATAACATACCAATATCGGGGAGACCTCTCGTAGAAAAACTTGAGTCATACCGAAAAACTTCATTCACTTGGAGTCACTGAGACAATCCAGATCTTATGCCGATGAAGTCCCTTTATGTTCCATCGGCGAGACCGAAGGTCACTCGCCGAGACCTCTCACCAAAAACCCTAGCTCTTACCAAAGAGACTACATTTATTTTTTCAGTCGGTGTAACAAATTGAATTCGCCAAGACCTATTTCAAAACCGCTCAACTCTTGCCGATAGACTTCCACATGCACTAGTCAGTGAGACCAAGTGAAATCACCAAGACCTCAGCCCGATACCACTCAGTTTGGCTGAAGTTCTCTCAAAGAGTAGTTCGGTGAGACTCCTCTCGAAAAAATAGATAAAACCTTTTGAGCATGAGTCGGTAAGACAAGAAAGACTCGCTATGACATTACCCCAAGGACGATTTCCTTTGTCAATATGCTCATTCTGAAGTGGGTCAGGGAGACATAATGAAATCGATAAGACCTTATCCCGATGGTATCACATATGCTGATAGATAACACTTTTCTATTGCCGAAACCAAAGACAAGTCTTGCCAAAATAACCTTTCTTGTGCCGGTCATTGAGACAACGGGAATGTCATGCCGAAAGTAGCCTGTATGTTAAATTCAATCGCCATGACATCTGAAATGTCTTGCCGAAAGGCAACACAGACATTTCAAAATGGATCGGGGAGACCCTGCCATTCTCACGCCAATAAGTGTAAGCCCGAAAGAGAAACAACCAATACCATTAGACAAATGAGATGTCAAAATCAAGGTAATTGTAATGCCTTCAAAAATGTGAGTTCAAGGAATGTAATCAAATGGCTTGTAATCATGTGAAATACACCTATGGTAGGCAAGAAGAACCATCCTGACAAAGAAACCATCTGTCAACTCTATTAGTCAAAGAAATAGCATTCATAACATGAACCAGAGACCTCATCACCATGAATTTGAATCATAACAAGTAACTATCTGTAATAACAAAGAGACATTAAAGAAGTACCATAATAAAGCATAAAGATCCAAACTGAGACTGATCATCAAAGAGAACCAACTGAAAGGGATTTTGACATCAAGGACAAACTATAAACACAACTGAGATACAACACTGTTGTTGCTGCTGACCACCCTTAGAGGGCACATGATGACTCCTGGAAGAGCCTATAGCTTGAGGCTACCCACCTCAAGAACCAAATCTAGATGTAGGTGTGCTTCCAATTTGAACACCTATGTGGCCTCCTAAAGCCATGGCCAAGTTTTCCTCCACAAGGCGAGCCTTCTCCATAGCTACCTCCATCATCTTCAGCTCAAAGAATCAGACCCCTCCTCTTATTCAGGCATTCAAGCCCCTGACAAAGTGCTATACTAGCATTACCTCATCATTATTGACTTCCACATACTATTTGAGCTCATAGAACCGACACTCATACTGCTCTATGGACATTGTCATTTGTCTCAACAAGTGTAATTCATTTTCCCAGCGTTGTCTCCAGTGGTCTAAAAGGAAACAAGCCCTAAATCTCTCCATGAATAGCTCCCAAGTTACTACACTAATGTCTAGGTGCAATTTCTGCTCTTCTAGTCACCACCATGTGGATGCAAAGCCTTAGAGGTGCATGATGGCATACCTGGCCTTAGTAATTTTGTGATAAGGATGCATTGTGAAGCATCGATCTAGATCAATCAACCATGTTTCTACCTCAATTCCTCCACTAGTACCATCAAATGTGGGAGGACGTGCTCTGAATAGGTCTCTCATGTGACCTACCACTATGGCATCCCGCTGTGCTATTATGTCTCTCCTCCTCAGTGATCTCTCTCTTTCTCTCTCCACCCGCAGCTCCCCTTCCTGCCTAGGTCCTAAGCGGCCAAGTGTATCCTCCAAGAACTGTCATAACTGCATTCCATCTAACCCTAGCTTCTCCAGATTCGGGCCTCCGACTCCTAGGTTATTTTGGGAACTTTGACATTCCCCACGTTCCAAACCATGGAGCTCGAAGATGACAATCTCTGGTAGTTGGCTCTGCGGCCACCACCTCGACCTCTTCCATGGTCATGACCCATAACCCTAGGCATGTTCCTACACAACATTAGAGGGGAACATATAAGTTCAAGAATTAAGTGCAAGGTTACATAATGGGCTCAATCTACCTAGAGTACCCAATTTTTGATAACCTGGCTTTGATACCAAGTTGTAATAGCCCATCGTGCAAACCCAAAAGGACAAATAAAACTAACAAAATAGAACACATTTTTTTAAAAGTAAACTATAGACATGCAAATAATCTTAATCAACATCATACATCTAATTCCGATCAATTAACATCATTTCCTCTATTAATCAAATAAAGTAATTTATTAGATTAATTCACTAAAGTCCTCTTGTTTAATTAAATAAATCAATTTATTTAATTAAATCCCTAAATTCCTCTTGTTTAATTAAATAAATCAATTTATTTAATTAAATCCCCAAAGTCCTCTTGTGTAATTAAATAAATCAATTTATTTAATTAAATCCTCAAAGTCTTCTTATCTAGTTTAATAAATCAAACCATTTAAATCAAATGTCAAATCCCCTAACTTCCTCCAAGTTAATTAATTAACTCCTAATCATAATTACCCATTCTCTAGCTTTTGACTCAACCTCGGTCAAACTCAACCCTTGACTAACCCACCCACTTGCACATGAAAATCAATTTTTCTAATTAACTAATTATCTCATTTTCCCTCTCAAAAGGGAATATTCCTTCATTAGACTTTCTCATTCAAACAATTTCTCCCCCCAAAACAATTCAAGCAAATGCATTTCATGTCTCTCAAACATGCATTTGGTGCCTCTTACAAACACATACAAAGTGCGATCAATCCTTACCCATTGACATTGAGACAAATGTCTTAATCTCATTGGTCCTTTTTTAATCCCACATTCTTCCTATTCTTCAATTCTTCAAACCTTTAACCTATAAATAGAGGCCTTCTCTACTTGAAATCCATCCACAGTTTTATGCATCTACACTATACACACATTCATCTTCATCACTTGCATCTTGTTGATCATTTTGAAAGCTTATCAAGGGTTGGGAAAGGGCTACTTTCTACATCAAAGTAGCACCAATCCACTATGAGATAGAGTTTACTTCATGTTTTCATATGCTTTGGGTTTAGTTCAATTGTTTTCTTGGTTGCATATTTGACATGGTTGAATATTTCATAGAGATGATAATTTTTTGTGCTTCAATTAACTAATCATGCCAATACATGTGAGATTTTGAGCATTTGTAGATTTTAGCATCTACATAATGGCACTAGAAGGAGGGCTTTCATTTTCAACCTATCAACCTTTATTTTGTTAACTTGCAGTGCTTAATCATGTTGCAAAGGTTTTCTATAATAGAGTGATTATGGAGCTTCTTAATTAGTACACTATAGTGGAATGATAGCATGTTAGGAAGAAAAAATATTTTATGAGATAATAGAAATTTGCAAAAAATATATGTAGTTTGAAGATCTTTTGCTCTTTTCGACATTAAGCAATAGAAATGGATGATAGAAAGATTAAAATCCTACGTCTTCAGTATTAAAATCTTGTTTTCATTTCATTAGGTGAAAACACATTGGTTGAAAAGATATCTGACCCAACTATATGTTGTCATGTTCCTATGAATTATAGTGTGATTTCCTAGTCTTACGATAAAAATCTCAATCTCATGTCAATGTGTGCAAGAGGACGACCATTGCCCGCTTAAGATATCCATCATACTGTGTTTGTCCCCAAGCTTTGAAATTTGAGGTGGTATAAGATTCTGATGAAATACACGTCCTCATAGTTGGTGAAATTGAAGAATCTATTGAACTCTTTCTTGGCAGAATTTTGAAGAATATTTGAAAAGCCAGTAAGAGGGTGCGGGCTAAGGGAGTAATTTGCATCTTTTGAGTCCTCCCATCAATTAGTTCATACGCCTTTGTGTATGTTGCTGCATTTCAATACACTCAATTTAGATAAAATCCATTTACACCTGCTAATTGCATTAGTTTGAAAGTTTCTCAAATAACACTTGGGCACGGCTAAAGACACCTGATAGTTGCATTTGCTTGAAATATTTTAAAAGCTTTTATTCGCTTGTCATTTAAACCATTTTATGAAATCTTGGCTGTCTACCGTAGTAGACCAAAAAGAGTCAGTTCCCAAGTTTGAAAGTAACCAAGTTAGCATAAAAAACCAGTTGTTACATTTTAAATAGTAGACTAGATTACAAT
This sequence comes from Sequoia sempervirens, assembly GCA_007258455.2. Taxonomy (NCBI): domain Eukaryota; kingdom Viridiplantae; phylum Streptophyta; class Pinopsida; order Cupressales; family Cupressaceae; genus Sequoia; species Sequoia sempervirens. Next base: position 1,075,687,745 of record VDFB02281492.1, read on the forward strand.
AGACGAAGCCAAAAAGAGAATCTCTAGGTGTTCTATTTAAAAAGGTACATAGAAGATGATAAATATGTGATGAAATTTAGTGCAAATATCATCATTTGGATCGTTGAATTTACAAGGAGCTCACATTTTTTTGTGAAGTGTTGAATCAGAAGTTGACCTGTGGATCTGCCTCTGAGTTAGGTGGGAACAAATGAGGAAATAGTGTCATATCTAGATAACTTAGAAGTGGATTTGATTTGTAGTTAAAGGAGCTAAAAGAGTCCTAGGTTTGAGTGACGGAGTGATCCAGAAAAAACCAGAGCATAGCAGGTGCCAAATCACAGGAGCAAAGTGTGGCCAGATGATCGAATCCTCTTGAAATTGGTTGGAATTTGTTTGCACACCTGCCAACTGTATTAGCTTGAAAGTTTAGAATTGCATCTCAAGTGTTGTCACCATTTTTAAATAGAAGTTTTAATACCTTATATCTTCCACTCCGTTCTCTTCCCTTATTCAACAATTGTATTTGTGTTTTCTCTTTTAAGAAGGAAATCAAAGAATGTGGAATCTTTGCATTAATTACATTTTAATAAACCTTGCCATGATGTTGTTGGGGATACATTTTTCAAAAGCATAAGTGTGTGTTTCTCTAAAATGCACTCTATCTACTAACTTTATCTACCTACATTCGATTGGAAAATAAAGAGAACAACAAAAATTTTGTTTGGTGTCCTCCATGAGTGAGATGATTTTAAGTTGCACTTCAAGTCAATTATAACAACCTTGCATGCCTTTCTGCAACACTCTTGGGGACTTCACTTTTTGGACTAGCAACATTAGTTTTCTGAGTCAATATTTTGTATGGTGTATTTTGATCTTAACTTGATAGTAGTGATGTTGAAGAAAATCTGATTTTTGTTTCTTTTTTGCAGACTTTACATGACGAGGGTTTGCATCAAGAATGTTCAACGATGGTATTTTTTTACATGAGAATCAAATAGCAAGATTTGAGTTGGAAGTGAAGTTGAACTTAACAAAAAGCATTTTTAAATGCTTATTGTAATAGCTTGAAGCATCTATTTCTGGCTTTCATTTTCTGTTTTAGGACAACTCACTTTAGTTTTGGGGTTAAAATCAACCATTGATTTGATTTCTTCAAGTTGGTAAAATTGAACTTAGACACTTACTAGTTTTTCTATTTGGGCTTAAAATTGAACAAGAAAACTTCATACTTCATCTTGGCGCTTAAAAAGAATCCATTATTGGTTTGAGGTGTAAAATGAACATGTGTCTTTTGTGTTTTGTAATCCTTTTTACAAAGTAATCTCATTTAAAAAGGTGTATGCACTTTTCTCGCATTTCATGATGATCTTGAGAATCAAAAGTCTTCTAGTGATATTAAGTTGTATAAAAGATTGCCTCCACACTTCAATTTGGGCACTTAAAATTGAACAAATTTTGCAAGTGTGAGTTGAGTATATCGTGTGTGTTCTCTCTTTGTTTCTAGACAAGGATCGATCAAACTATGGATGTGCTTGCTCGCTTTTATTTATCCTTAGAGGGCTTTCTTGGTGGGAAAAAGTAATCACCCCAGGGAACAACCCAACCAAGAACACGCTAAATCCAAGCGACTTCCACCCAGTATATAAGTGTGGGTACTTGAGGAAAGTTCAAGTATCACAAGGATTGTTCTAAAAAGAAGGGCATCAATGGTCTCTTGCCGTATGGATGATCTCCTATGAACAAAATGCATATACTAGAACCTTTTTTTCAAAATCCCAAATCCTTATCTATATGTTGGTGCAAGAACGGTCGTTCTGAAGCTATTCCGCATTTTTACGACTCTTAGTAGAGATGAGAAGTATGCCATGGGAGTTTCATGGGTACTGATGCTTGGTTGACTAGAGAAGTGTGTGTTGTGGAGGGGAGCCAATGTGGTCAAGCATCTAATCATCCACTAAGAGTAGGCGTAGTTGGATTTATCCAAGTGGGAACTCAACAAATATTGTCTCATTCTATCCTAGGGTTGTGCATCATTTTGGAATCAAAATACTTTGCTTGGATATAAAATATTGGAAAACAAACATTCAACATGAACATCAAATTTCAAACCCTTTAGGAGGAGCAAATACCTTTGAAAAAATCCAAGTGCTATTGCTTGCCCTAGGGATTCTATCCTTAGAGGTTTCTAAGTATTTGGGTTTAAATCTCAATTTGCTCCTACTAAAGTCAACATTAGGAAACTATTGCCTTAATTTCCTTGATGTCCACATAATGGAATTTGTGGGATGAAAAAGAAGTTGGGACATTAGACATCTAGTTTGAAAATCTAATCAAGAGAGTGTTTGTGGTAAAAAGAACTCATTAAGAAAAGCTAAGAACAATTGAACCCCACACATGTGCTCTTCCAAATTATTTCCTGAAAGATCAAAATCTAAAAACGAAAGTCCAAAGGTCTTAGTCAAAAAGCTCACAAGAAACGTTTGTCCATGCTTTATGAATTTAGAGAAAGATTGACCTTCAACTTTTACAAACGTGCATCAAAGAACAATCCAAATTTGTACTCATTTTACTATTGTCAAAATCCAAGTTTCTTTCAAAGGTTTGAGTATCTCACATAGGAAGTATTGCATGTTCTTCAAAACTGAGGACTTGTAAACAAGAGTCTTTCTAGGTACACGTAGGATCAAAATCAACGTTCATCCATCTTCAAAAAGCATCAACCAAAATCATCTCACCAACAACTCTAGGAAATCTTGAAAAATCCTCTATACTAGACTTTTTGGAAAATCGTTGAATCAAAATCCAAAAATCAAAGTCATCTTGTTTTGGCTAGGTGTGTGTAGAGGCATCCTTCTTCTTACACTTAGTCAAAATTATCATCTCATGAGCAAGTTTATCCCATAGATAACATCCAACATCTTAGGGTATATTTGCTCATTATCCAAAATTAAAATCCAAATCCAAAACCAAATCAAAATCAAAGATCCAAAATAAAATCAATCAAGCATCAAAATCCAAAGTCCTAAAGTTTAGTACTCCCTTCAAGATTTCTCAAGAGTTCAAACATTCATATCACCCACCTTATCATTTTGTCTCATCATCACCCTTTGATCCTATTCATCCCAGACTTTCTTTTTTGTGCCTAAAAGTTTGGGTCAATCTAAGGAGTTAGATATTTATCTCCTACATTTCTGAAAATTGATCCCTATTTTATGGTTCAAACTAGATCTCAACACAAGAAGAACATGGAAGCCAACAAGGAAACATCTACTTCAAGTGACTTGAGTTAAACCACTCCCGAAATCAATCCCATTGGATCAAGAAATCCCCCACCCAACCTTCCTCTAGTATCATAAGACCTTCAAGAGGGTCAAGTAGAAGACATCACCAACAATGTCTTGGGAATGACACATGATGAAATCATAGAAATGGTCCAAAACCCTGAAAAATCATAGGATTGCCAATACCATGATGAAACTTAATCATTCACAATACATGCTAGAATTAGCAAAAGAAGGTGCTAAACTCCTGTTTGACTATGATATAAGCACCATTGTGCAAAAATATTTTGAGAATATGTCGCTTGTACCATTCACCTCACCCATTCAAGGCATCATTCAATCCATTCCACAATCCACATCATCTCTTGCCACAAGACAACCCATTGTCAAAAAAGGGAGTTCATTACTCCATACTCTTCAAACACACCCCATTGTGAATAATAAAAATTTAGACGCAAATACCATCGTAGGAAAATAAAATACCATCCCTCAAAATCCCCTACATCAATACATCCCACTCGTCTTCCATGACACTGATAATCCATCCTCTTTTCATGCAACACCGACATATGCTCTTGACACACAAGTTTCTCTCCCATTGGTGCAAATGGGTCTATTTGAACAAGGAGGACTCTTTGGGGCCTTATCGTCACTTGCTCGAGGAAATCTACCACCACTTCCACCAATCCCACCTCTGATTCCACCACCACTACCTCTACTACCATTGACATCTACATCAATCCTTGGTTTAGGGAAACCCCCTCTACCTAACATCCCAATCACAAATCAATCAAACCAAAACCATCCTTTGAACATCATTCAAATTAGTGTATCAAATCCTTTGAATATGCTGGTGATATCGCAACAACAGGTGGCATCCATCCAAACAACACCATTAATCCCCATACATCAAAACATGGCCTCACAAGGACCCACCATATCAATTGCACCACTCACATCAACACAACCCCAAATCATCACTTAAACAACAATTCCAAATCCTCCACCACTGCCACTAAATCCAAACGTGGCAAACCAATACATGACATTGCAAGAAGCTCATCAAACCTATCAAACAACACTCCTACAATACCAAAATCAACAAGCTTCCTAGGCACAAGCTCAAGCTTTGCTACAACAACAACAAGCCGCACAAGCTACTCAAGCAATGCTAGCTGCTCAAGCAACACAAGCCGCACAAGCTACCAAAGCTATCCAACAAGCTCAAGCACAATATCAAGCACAACAAGCACACACACAAGGACAATACAAAGATCAACAATAAGTAACACAACAACAAGCATACCAGAAAGCATCGCAACAATATCAAGAGCAACAAGAAGAAACCCAACTCCTAGCCCAACAAAAAGCATTGTTGGCACAACAGTAGCAAGCCCAACAAAAAGCCTTGTTGGTGCAACAACAGTAGGACCAACAACAAGCGTTGTTGGTACAACAACAATTCCAAGCCTACTTGGCATAGCAGAAAGTGCAACTAGCTCCCACCAACACACCAACCAATCCACCCATCACTCCCACAATCACACCACCTCAAAACACCTTCATTCCACCTCTTGATCCACAAGACGATGTGTTAGCATAGATCAAATTCCTCTCGCAATAGGTGCTTGACGTCCAATTAGGGAAAATAATAAAAACACCAAAGAACTTGTGCCCTTACCCGTTTGATAGGAGCATTATGATGAAACCATTCCCATAAGGATTTGAAATCCAAAAATTCGACAAATACAAAGGAATGGGTAACCCTGAAGATCACATTAGGGAGTTACAAGTGCATTGCATGGAGGTTGCATACGATGATTCATACCTCTTGTGACTGTGTCCTCGAAGCTTGGTAGGTCTCGCCATGGAGTGGTGTTATGCCTTGCATAACCACCCCATTTTTATTTTTATTTTGGAAAAAAATTGGTCCCCCTTTTCTTTTTGTTTTGTTCACCTTTGGTTGTTTGGTTGGGTCTTAGGAGTTCTTTTGTTTTGCTCCTAAGTCTATCTTTTGTTCTGTTAGAGGCGGGTTCATAACCAAATCTAAACATGGAACTCTTTCAAGGTTTCTAGTTCAGATATAGTTCCGACTCTGACTTTGCCTTCTCTTTTGTTTCTCCTTTGTTTTGTTGGTTGTTTTCGACTAACACTTGGGTTGGTCCATCCTCCTTTTTGTTGGTCATTTCCTTGTGTTTTTTTTGTTTGCTCGTGTGGGATCAGAACCAAGATTGGAACTCACGTAGGAAGTTTCAAGTTTCCATTTTGTGTTCCTGTCCCGACTCTGTCTCTGCTCTTTTTTCTTCCTCGCTTTCTTTGTTGTTTGGGCCGGGTTCGGTGTTCGCTTTGTTCCCACTTCCCTTGTGCTTGTGTGTTTTGTTATTTACTTTCTGGTCGGGACCGGATTTGGACCTGGAATCGAACTTCAAACTTTGTGAAGTTCCATTTCGGTTTTGTCTCTGCCCCCTTCTTCATTTGTCGTTTTTGGTCGGTCCTTTTTGTCGGGGTCGGATCCGGGGTTGGAAATGAAATAGGGAACTTTGTGTAGTTTCTTTATCTTGTTTCTGACCCGGCTCTGCATCTGCCTTACCTTTTGATGTTCCGTGGACTTGACTTAACTATCTGTTTTCGTCATTGGCTTCGTCCCCAAACTACCACATTTATGGCATTAAATGCAGCCTGTTTGCACATGTGAATTAATGATTAAAGGTTTAATTATGCTTAAGCTACCTCATTGTTATTATTATGTGAATTGTTTGGGCTGGGTTCGGTGTTCGTTTTGTTCCCACTTCCCTTGTGCTTGTGTGTTTTGTTATTTACTTTTTGGTCGGGACTGGATCTGGACCTGGAATCGAACTTCAAACTTTGTGAAGTTCCATTTCGGTTTTGTCTCTGCCCCCTTCTTCATTTCTCATTTTTGGTCGGTCCTTTTTGTCGGGGTCGGATCCGGGGTTGGAAATGAAATAGGGAACTTTGTGTAGTTTCTTTATCTTGTTTCTGACCCTGCTCCGCATTTGCCTTACCTTTTGATGTTCCGTGGACTTGACTTAACTATCTGTTTTCGTCATTGGCTTCGTCCCCAAACTACCACATTTATGGCATTAAATGCAGCCTGTTTGCACATGTGAATTAATGATTAAAGGTTTAATTATGCTTAAACTACCTCATTGTTATTATTATGTGAATTGTTTAAGCAAATCACTGCCAGGAAAGTTTTGAAAGAATTAATTTGATCGCGGGGGCGAATTATGGAGCGAATCTTGGCTAAATACTGGTCAATCCTGAAGAGCATTTTGAGGTAGGTTTCTTTTTCTTTTCTTTCTCCCATTTTTTCTTTCACGTGTGTTGTTTTAGCGTATTCGCAGGAGGGTTTTGTTCTGTGAATTTGTTCGCTTGGTTGTGTTTGTTTCTATTCTTCTTGTTCTGCTTGTTTGGTTCTTCCTTTTTTCTGTTCCGTTCCATTTTGGGTGTGTTTTTGTTTGTCATTTTTGGTTTTGTTGTTTGTTCTGTTGTCACTTTTGTGACAGGTTCATTTGTCGTACTCTGGTTTTGACTAGGGTTTTGATTTTTGAAGGGGTTTCCTTGCTTGGGTAATGTATTTTGTTTTGAGACCTTGTTATGGTTTTCTCACATCAGTTTTGGGTTGTTCGTACGGGTTTCTCGTTGAGCCCTAGTTTTTGGAAATAACGTATCTAGCAAACTAGGGTTTTGCAATATAAGATTTTCCATGGTTTTAATGACTTTTGTATGGAGGAGCTGAAGGAGGGATAAAATTAGGCTATTTCTAGTTTCCTTTGGGGCCCATGTGACATATGGTTTATGGTTCATATGACTATCTTGTTTGAAATACCCTCTATTTGTTGGAATTATTCCGCTCACATTCATTATTATGATGTCTTTATATCTTTACTCTTGGTCAGAACCGGATCCGGAAGGAATGTTGAACTTGGTAATTGAATTTTGTTTCTAGTCTGATCCCTGCTCCGGTCTCGCTTCTGACCCTGTTTTGGTTCTGGTCTAGTTCCCGTTCCGGTTCCACTTCTGACACTGTTTTACTCCTTGTCCAGTTTTGATCCCGACCCCACCGCATGATAAGAAACATTGTTTATGCCTAATACTTTTATGGTTCCGCCTCCGATAAAGGCATAGTTCGACCAAGTAAAATATTATCTTACGAGGATGGAGGAGGGATTATTTGATTGAATAACTTAGATGTTTTGTTCATCTAATATAGGAAGTTGCTACAAAAATCAATAAATGTCGAGAGCATTAGATGAGGCCTCTCAGAGAAGCCAACTAGGTGAAACTTCATGGCAAGGAGTTAGACCGAAGAAGATCAAAGTGGAACAAATTCCACATTCCTTGAGATGTAGGCATAGTTAAGTGGCCCTCATAGCTAGCAAAATCAATTTCAACTTGGCTGACATTACTGACACTAATTTGGGCCCTTTTAATTATGAAGAATTGCATGAGGAGACATTAATTAAGGAGAAGGTCATGGAAAGGACAAAAAGGATTGTTCAATCCGGGCTGGCACATGTTGCACTCTTCCCCCTATCTGTCCAATGTCTTGAGTTGATTCTTGCAGTAGCTGGAGCATATAACCCTGCTACTAGGCAATGTGTGGATGTAAAGGGTAATGTCATTATTAACTTCACGCCTCCAATGATCAAATTCTTGTTTCATGTACCTGATTCCAAGAATCCTAAGCAATTGAATGAGGTGGAGGCTTTGAAGCTTTATAGTGATAATAAGGAGAGGAATAGGTTTCACATGAAGAAGAATTGGATGAGGGTGGAGAAGAAGTCTCTGACCAAGCTTCTAGACCAGCGTAAGAGGGTAGACTTTAGTAAAGATATTGCAGATATAATCATGTTCATTTCTAGTGTGTTTGGAAAGAGGGATGCTTCACTGTTTAAAGAATGGATGTTTCCTTTCATTCAAACTATTCTGGATGGGAGGCAACAATTTGACTGGTCAATGATAGTATCAGACAACATTCACAATCAGATGATAAAACTGAGAGAAACCAAGCATTTCTTTATGACCTCCTATGTAGTTTATGCAGCTGCCCGAGTAGGGATTTTTCCTGGACTTCAAACAGTAGGTATATTGGGGGAAGCCCAAGGACAGAAGAGAGTGTGGGAGTATTATCATTAGCTCACCTTGCAGGCATCAGAGCAACATTACGAAAGGATTAATGATGCCTTTCTTTATGTCATTATTAACAAACTTAATGGTGATGTGGGATATAGGCTTAGCAGGGAGGCAATGGCTTGTGTGAATGAATGGGGGCATTGGTTTATCTAGTACCCCACATTCACCTATTTCAGGTTAGCAGGCTTTGATGGGCACCCCCATTTTCTACCTAGATGTTGTGGTGATAGGATCATTTTAATGGAGTTTATTTATCAAGCCTTGGTTGTGAATTTCCAGTTTAGCAACAAACACAAGATTGGGTGCCATAAGTTTCCAATGAAGCTGGGAGCCTTTAGTTGTCCACACATTCAGGTAGCTAAGGTCGTTTGTGATGAATTAGTTTATTTAAAGTTGGGATTATATATTGCAAGGAAATACTATGACCCCAAACACAAGATGAGGGCTTTGCTTCCGAGTGTCTTTGAGAAGCACTTTAATCTATTGGAGGATTTTTGGGAGGACTTGCAAGATGAATATGACCTTAGGAAGAGGAATTATGAAAGGATACCTATCCCACTTATGGTTGAGTTTGGGATAAAGGAAGACATTCCATAAACATTTTCTGATGATGGGATAGTTTTGGATCCCGAGTATGATGCAGACAAGATTGGTACTAAGGATCTTGATCCAATAGATTGGAATGTTGATGAGACAATTGACATAATGTAGATTGCAAGACTGGTGCTCAATAGGAGTATTCAATGGGTGAGTTTGAGGGCTAATCAGGTTGAGGCTCCATCATCTAAGAAGAGGAAAGCTACAAGTACCACCCAAGGATATAAAAGGGAAAAGAGAAGGATGGAACCTAAGGAGCCTTTAGAGTTTACGCCTTCTAGTACACAAGAGGAGGTGGTTCCTCAAGACCTTCCAAAAGTACAAGAAGATGAAACAACTGCGGAGGTGGGTGCTTCTGCATCTGCTGCAGGGGAGGCACCTACTTAGCCCTTTGATGCACATAAATTAGGTCAAGAATCACCAAAGGGAGCCCTCCATAATGAAGCAAAGGTCTTAAAGTGAATGGAGGATGAAATTGAGATACATAACATAGAAACAGATTCAAAAATGACTCCATCTGATAAAGAGCATCATGTATTAACATCTCTTAATATGACAGATGGTGCAGGAACCAAACATATATTGACTAAGGAAGATCAGTGGAAACTATTTGAAGATGAAAAAAGAGAAGCTGATGCTAAGGCACAAGTTGAGGCATCAACTAAGCAACAAGAAGAGGAGGTGAAGGCACAATTTGAGTTGGCAGTTAAGCATAAGGAGTTGGAAGATAAGGTCAAGGCTGATAAATTAGCTCAACGCCAACAACAAAAGGAGCAGGAGTTCAAGATTCAAGAGGAGAGGGATAAGTTGATAATGCAGCAAAAAATTCATAACCTTGAAGAGGAAAAGGCCCAACAAAGAAGAGAAAAAGAAGCTATTGAAGCTAAGCTCAAAGCACAAGAAGAGGCTTATAGGAAAAAGGAAGAGCAAGAGTGTTTGAAAAGGGAAAGAGAGGCTACTGAGATTGCTGAATATGAAAAGAAGTCCAAGGAGGCATGGGACTATGTTGAAGAGCTGAAGAAGCAGCAGGATCAAATGTTGGAGAAAAGGAAAGAGGAAGAGGAATTTTTAAAGCAGGAGCTAGAAACTAAAAGGCTGCAAGAATAGAAGGATAAAGAGGAAGCATAAAGGTTAGCACAGGAAAAGGAACAAAGTGATCAACAAAATGTGCAGGAAGTCGATTCTCAACCGGGGCCTACATTGTTACAACCTTTGTCTTCCACTACTGTTGCTTCTTCCTCAACCCAAGCAGCCACTACTCCTATTGCTCCTACTTGGTTAAATTTAGACTTGGGAAGAAAACAAGTTGTCCAAACACAACCATTGAATTGGGAAGAAATGATGAAAGAGATTGGGAAAGAGAAACCTAAAAAGAAGGCCCGGGTTCTTCACTCTACTAGGCTCACTGATGCTGGAGAGATTGTTGCTGAATGTTCCATACCTGTAATGTAAAAGAGTCATGATGATATGAAAATCACTAATTATCAGTTGGGGGCAGTAAATTTGGGAAAGCCAACAAGAAACCAACAGATGAGTTTAATTGATATTGCGGCCTCTTCAACTAAACCGGGATGATCAAAGATAAACAAAGGAAGGATGAGCTTAAGGCTCAATTGGATCAACTCCATGGTTTTTTGAAAGATGTTTCAAGTCCCATTTATCAACAAGATTCTCTTCCTGAATCCCCAGTTTTGTTAACAAAGAGGGAAGCAGATGATTTGATTCAAATGAAAATCAAGGTGGGGATGATAAATAAATGGTTGGATAAGCTCAACCAGGAGGTTGATGATGTTCTTGTTGAAGTTTCTAAAATTCATAAGGCTTCTGTTGAGTTGGCAGAAGATCTAGACCAGCAGGCTAAGGATCTGGATAAGCAGGATGATGAATACAAGGAATATGTTAAAAGGCTTGAGGATATAAGCAAAGTGCCCAAGTCCACATTGCTGGAATATTCAGTTCTTGAGCAGGGTAATGAAGATTTTGTGGAGAAAACTATGAGCATCATAAGATATAAGTCTAGGGCTATGCATGGACATCAAGAAGAAGTCCAAGAAATGAGTAAAGACTTGAATCAACAGATGGTTAAATTAGAGGCAATTGTGGCCATTGTAATCAACTTAGATTCCTCGAACAAAGAAGGCTTATCTTTGGATAAACTAAGGGAGAGATGGAGGGGTAGGTTTGAGGAAATCATGCAAAAGGGAGATGATGGGGATAGTTTATTGTTAGATTAGTTTATGGATATCTGGGAGGAGGTTAGAATTGCTAGAAAGGAGTTAATCAAGTTAAAGGAGATGCAAAGGTTGGTTGCTGCAGAATTTGAAAGGATCAAATTTGAAAGTGTTTGGTTAGATGGGCCGGATTTGGGTACTCTTGAACATGTGTTCTCCAGTTATGATGAGTACATCCTTGAGCATTCAGTGCAAAATTGACTAACTCTTTTCACCATACTCTATATGCTTTTCTCCTCTTTTTGTGGGTTTTGACATAGGCTCATCTCTGAGTTTGATCCGTCGGTTTCACTCTCTTCTTAGAATATCAGATTTCTTGTTGGCACAACAGAGTGATTAGCCTTGGAACAAGGGCTTCTGAGTCTACTTCTATGTTTAGTTTTGACTCCATGAATTGTTGATCTTGATTGATAATTGAGAAACTCGTGCATGTGGCACCCTATATGTATTATTAGAATCTACTTTGTAAAGGTCGGCTAATTGAAGAAAGATTAGCCACCCGATGATAGAAAATAGAGATTAGATCTAGGATTTCTATGTTTTAGGAAAGATACTCTAAAGTTCAGTAAAACTTGGTCATTTTATAGTTTTTCATACGTTTTCATGTTATGATTTTAAAGTTTGGATCTAATTTGATAAGGTTAATGGTACATGATCAATCCATATGCCAGTGATTTTTGTTGTGCTTAATTGTTTCTTATTTGATGAAAGTCAATAGAAGGATCTGGATTCAAGATTATATCATTGGATTATCTATGGATGAAGTTGTTATCATACTCATTTGATCTCTGTTTTAGATGATGAGTGAGTGATTTGTTTGAAGGAATTTTAGTGAATATTGATTGTATCTGAATTAGCATTATGGATGTATGCAGTAGCATAGTTTATTCTATGGATTGCATCTTGCTATAGTTGTGGCTAGGTGGAATAAACACTCATTACTGATATGCATGTCTGGATATGTAAGAATTTTACTCACGTTTCTTCAATTTAAAGCTCTGTTTCATCTTTTTCTTTTATTTAAAACCCCCCAAACATAGACTACTTGATGCTATGCATTCTTGTTCTTTGTTACCAGCAAAGGCCCCTTGAACATTACAGTTATATCAACCATTGAGTGAAATCAACATAATTGAGAACCAATTACCAGGACCTTGGGAGTTAGATCTCCATGTGTTATCTTTCTCTTTTAGGAGAAATAGAATAGTAATATTTTGTTTAATGTTGTTGTTTTGTTTTGACCATCAACAAGTGGTTCTCTCGTCTCCCTCCTATAATCAAGAAATTCCAAGAAATTGTTGATGCGTTCATCCAAAACTATTCATTCAATATAGGGATGGTTGTGAGTCTGGAAGAGCTATCTACTCTAAAGCAATCCAAGGGGGAATCATTTGCTTCATTCTTACAATGATTGCGATCCAAGGCCAATAGAAGCAAATGGGCCATGCTAGAGGAACAACAAATATGTACCATCATTTCCAACCTTGAAGGGGTCTTGTCTTTCCATCTAAAAAATGCAGTGCATCACCACCTACGACCAATTGATCCCCAAGGTACTCAACATCGAACGAGCCCTTATCTCACAAGGGGGAACAACTATGTATCAAGACAACCACCCATCCACCAACTACAATGACAAACCTTGAACATGGGCCAAGAACATAAATGTTACTAATGATGGCATTGTTGATGCCAAAGTTGTAATCAGTGCCCCGAGGTAGAACACACAGACATATCAACCACAAACCAACAATCAAAATAATTGACAAGCCAACACCGCAACACAACAACCAAACAATCAAACTATGAATAATCTAAACAACCAAGGGGGACCACCCTGGCGAAACAAATATTCCCCCAAGTGGAAATACACAGCCCTTGGGGAACCAATTGAATCCATCATGAATAAACTGGTGCAAGAAAAACTCATCACGATCCCCACTTATGAGAACTATCAAGAACCCCAAGTGAAACCACCATGGTACAATGAAAATCACCTTTGTGATTTTCATAAAATCAAGGGACATACAACTTCCAGTTGCATGAGGTTGAAAAACTTGATCCAAGACCTTATTGACGACAAGATCATAAATGTGGAACAACCTTTAGGGAATCAAGACCTAAATATTTACATGAATCTGATGCCTAATCACAATAAGGGAAACAATGACAATGGTAAGGGTAAGTATACAAATGTAAACCATGTGTATGATCATGTTGTTGCATCCCTAGATGAATGGGTCATTGTCATCACTATTAAGGGAGCCCAAGCCAATTGTAGAGTCACCACAAGAGGCAAAAAAGTCAGCATTGTTGGACCATCTCCATCTAGGGTATCCACCTCAAATCCAAAATCTGTTCCTAGTGGGTACAATGTCTTGGACCAGTTGAAAAGAACCCTTGCTCAGATCTCCATCATGGAGTTATTGAAAATATCACCCGCACACAGAAAGATTCTAGAAGAGGCATTGGCCACATCCTCCGTTCCCATGGATATTGATGCAAAACAATTCCAAGCTATGATTGGACACCTCACCACACCTCATCTCTTGACCTCTTTTGATCAAGACCTCCCAACCCAACCATCTCACAACCATGCACTTCATCTCGAAGCTTTCATCCATAAAAACAAAGTCAAAAGGGTCTTGGTGGATGGAGGTGTGGGTATAAATATCTACACCCTTAAGCTAATAAAAAGTTTGGGCTTCTTTGAGGATGCTATGGAGAAAGGAAAAGGTATAACCATCAGAGGATATGATGATCAGGAAAGAGTGTCACAAGGCACTATCCAAATCCCTATTCAAGTAGGGCTTGCTATTATGGAAACCACATGTGAAGTCATCGACCTTGAATTACCCTATAGCATTCTTCTGGGGTGCCCCTGTATCCATGGGATGCAAGACGTTGCCTCAACTTTCCACCAGTGTGCCAAGTTCCAACATCAAGGCCAAGAGGTCACTGTCCATGGGGATCCTAAACCATTTTACTGTTGAAAGAATCTAGAAGCTAAATACTACAAAATCCCCCAAGTTCCAAAGAAAAATGAAGGCCACTCAACTCCATATGTGGACCCGTCTACCTTGGCCTCCACATCTGAGACAAAGACACCTGCCATCATATCAAGGTCATTATCCAAGACAATGGGTGTGGGGATTACAAAATAAAGAAAGGTGCCTTTGTGGTAGGAGAGTTACCTCAGTCTCCTAGGTCGCATGGGAAACCACATCCAAATGCCTCCTCATCCCAAACTATCAAAGCAGATCCTTCTAGATTTAGGTGTTGGGGGGACCGAGGCTGAGAAGTGGTGGAAGAAGACCCATCAAGTCTACTATACCAAGACAAATGACCTACGGTTGATCTTCCCATGGATGATAGCAACAAAGGACTACAAATGATGCTTAGCATGGGCTATGGTAGAAACAAGAAACTTGGGCAGAATAATAACGGTCTCCTAGAACCTATCATTGCTAAAAAAAGCATTTAAGAAATCTTGGTCTCGGATGTACCACTCTGAAGGTGACCATACTTGGAAGACCTGCCCTAGTTAAAAAGGTCAAAACAACTCCTCATTTGTCAGCGACCGAGCTCCAGTTACACGTATCCATAGGTTGAGTCATAGATAACTTTACCTTTGACATAATTGATGTGTTTAGAGTGGACGAGGACCCTATTACGGATCTACCCATGATTTTTGAAGATTATTTCCTCTTTATGATTAGCACCCTATCCTTTGAGTCAAACAACCAAACCAACGAGATAAAGTTAGTCTATCCCCAACTCATCAACTATGACCAATGAGGTCTGCCAATTTTAGACACGTTCAAAAATGATGACGCGCTCTCAAAATTCATGGGATTGCGGGATAATATACCATGTGGAGATTACATTGTAGGATTTGACATTGATTTAGACACACATGCCTACTATGGAGAAACAATTGAATCCCTTAGTCACAAAAGTGAAAATTTGAGAATAATCTCTAGGTCTTTAAGTGAAAACCACACCATGGCACTTTCAAACCCAAAAATAGTAAAAAACAAAGGATGCATCCAAAGGTGAAAACCTCTCTGAGGTGTCAGAGGATGGGGGATTCAATCTTCCTTGTAGTGCTCTACATCAGGAGAAGTCAACAGTTCTGGCAGATAAGTGTAACCTAGTCAACTTGGGATCAAAGGAAACACCGCATATCACCTTTTATGCCAAATCATTGTTAACAGAGGAACAAGAGCTCCTAGCTACATTCTTAAAAGAGAGGAAGGTGAAATTGGGTGGACCTACATAGATATTCCTAGTCTTGATCCTGAAATTGTAGTTCATCATCTAGCAATATATTCTGAGGCAAAGCCAATGAGACAAAAGCTTAGGAAAATGCATCCCCAGATAGCACTATTGGTCAAAATGGAATTATAGAAGTTGCTTGATGTGGGATTCATACAGCCAATGGACTATCCAGAGTGGGTCTCAAATATTGTACACATTTCAAAGCCCATTGGGGGCATCTGTATTTGCACAGATTTCAGAGATCTAAACAAAGCATGTCCTAAGGATGACTTCCCACTTCCAAATATTGATATGATCATAGATATGACCATGGGACATGAGATGTTGTCTCTAATGGACAAATTCTATGGATATAACCAAATCATGATAGCCAAAGAGGACCAACATAAAATGACTTTCACTTGTTCATGGGGGACATATTGTTGGAACATGATGCCATTTGGCCTAAAGAATGCAGGAGCAACCTATTAGAGGGACATGATAGCAATCTTTCATGATATGATTCATAATGCTGTGGAATATTATGTTGATGATATATTTTCCAAATCTAGAAAGAGGCGGGATCACATAGCAGCGTTAAGTGCCATCTTTGAAAGACTTGAGGAATACAAAGTTTGATTCAATCTGAAGAAGTGCATCTTTGACGTACAATCAGGGAAGTTTCTAGGATATATTGTGTCCATGAGAGGAATGGAGATAGATCTCACTAAGGTCAAGGCAATCCTCGAGATGGAGGCACCAAAGACATTGAAACAACTAAGGGGCCTACAAGGAAGACTTCACTCCATCCATCAGTTTATAGCCCAACTAGCAAACAAGTCAATCCCATATTCTCATCTACTCCACAAGGGGGTAGCATACTAATGGGATGAGAAGTACGATCAAGCCTTCAACAAGATCAAGGAGTATTTACTCATACCGCTAGTTCTTATGCCGCCGATCCCAAGCAAGCCATTGATTTTGTACATATCGGCAACAACAGTAGCTCTCGACACTCTCCTAGCCCAACATGATGAAAATGGAATAAAGAGAGATATTTACTACATCATTCAAACTATGGTAGGGCATGCGTTGAACTATACATTCATCGAAAAGGATTTTCGAGCAGTGGTGTTTGACTCACAAAAGTTCAGGCACTACATGTTAGCTCATAAAATAAAACTCATCGCCAAGATTGACCCACTCAAAAACTTGCTTTCTAAAGTAATGCTCATAGGACAAATGGATAAGTGGGTTATGATCCTATCAGAGTATGATATCAAGTATGTAGAGTGAAAGGATATTAAGGGAAAAGTCATTGGAGATCAACTAGTAGAGGCGCCAATGTATTCAGAAAACCCACTGATATCAGAGTTCCCTGATGACTCAATCTTCAACCTAAGCATAATAGACCATTGGAAGGTGTACTTTGATGGATCCTGCACACAACATGGATTAGGAGTTGGAGTCTTTTTTATCAGGCCACAGGGAGACTACATACCAAGGTCATACAAGTTGTCGTTTCCTTGCACGAACAATATTTTAGAATATGAGGCCCTCATCATAGGGCTCAGAATAGTGGTGCAGTGGAAAATTATGGAACTCAAGGTCTATGGTGATTCCCAGCTAAACACCAGTTAGGTAAACGATGAATACTAGATAAAACATGACAAGTTAATGCCATACAAGAAACTGGTGGAAAGCCTCAAAGAGTCTTTTATTAACATCACATTTGAGAAGATACCTAGGGCTAATAACAGATCCACAGATGCTATGTCAACAATTGGATCCCTACTGGACATCCCATGCAACATCCCTAAGGAAGAATTTCTTGTAGAGAAACTTCTCATACTAGCATTTGAGGTACCAGAGTCTTAATTCATGTGTGAAATCATTGGTCCCAGTGATCCCTAGCATCACGACATATAAACCTACTTGTGAATAGGAGTCCTATCAGCTATCATCACCTCGAGCCTCAAAAAGACCTTTGTCAAGAAGTCATCCTGCTTTGTCATTTTAGGAGACACCCTATATCGTAGGAGCATTGAGGGAACCTTGTTATGATTCCTAAATGCTGAGGAGGCTTTGATCTCCTTAACCGAGGTGCACAATGAAATTTGTGGCTTACATTCGAGTGGTATGACCTTGGCTAAGAAATTGTTGAGAACTGGGTACTATTGGCTGTCAATGGAAAGAGAAGCTCATGAAGATGTTAACAAGTGTGCACAATGTTAGAAGCATGGGGACCTCATCCATGCACTAGCTCAAGAGCTCCATCCCATCATAACACCATGGCCCTTTTCACAACGGGGGCTCAATCTCATTGGAAAAATCATCCCCACCTCATCCAATGGACATAAGTTTATCATCACTATCATTGAGTACTTCACCAAGTGGGTAGAGGCCATTCCCATGACCTACATTATAGGAAAGCAGATATCCAAGTTCATCCTGAACTACTTAATTTTCCACTATGGTGTCCCTCAAGCCATTATCTCAGATAATGGGACACCATTCAAAAACCAGGATGTTTGAGACCTATGCTACAAATTCCAAATCCAACATTTCTTTTCCACTCCATACTACCCCCAAGGGAATGACCAAGCTGAGGCTACAAACAAAAATATCCTAAAAAATCCTGAAAAAGATAGTTAATGAAGCTGGTTGTAACTGGCACTTGTAGTTGAATCCCACCCTATGGGCCTACTGAACAAGTATCTACACACCGACAGGTGCAACCCCATTCTCCCTAGTCTGTGGATTAGAAACCATACTCCTCACTGAGATCGAGCTCCCATCACTAAGAATATCATTGTAAAATCTCATCATAGATGAAGAATATTGGGTGTCAAGATTAAATGAGTTGGAATTACTAGATGAGTAGTGCATGGATTCCTTGAACCATTTGCAAGTCTACCAAAATTGTCTCAAGCAGAGTTATAATGAGAAGATTAGGGGTCAGACCTTCTAGTTGGGGAACTTGTACTAAAGGAGAACCAAAAAAATGTACCAAATCTAGATAGCAAAGGGAAGTTTGAACCAAATTGGTTGGGCCCCTTCATTGTCACAACAAGCTACAAGTCAGGGGTATATCAACTATCAACGCCTGAAGGGTAACCTCTGCAGGAGTCTATCAATAGCTCCCATCTCAAAAAGTTTTATGCCAAAACTTCCAAGTTATAAATCCAAAAATACAAAAAAGTAAAAAAATATAAAAATCCAAAAAAATTAGAAAAAGGATTGAAAATAGTAAAGAAAATAAAATTGTCCTCTAGTGAAAACCACTTCGGTGGCACTTTGGGCAAGTACCTTGGTGAAAACCTGGCAAACAGGCCCCTCATGTAAATAAGCACTTTTCATCCACCATGATCTCTATGGATTTTTTTGCACCATTCATCCATCACACTTCCATCACATCCATCCATCACCTGTCCGCGTCCACATCATTGCTTGATCTCGTGTTTGTATCATGATCCCTCTTAGTACTACTCAGCCCATTCTAAGGTCAGTTTTTCCTTCCTATATCAGAGTAGTGTATTGCATCACGTTGGGGGCATGTTCACATTGGATCAGATTCATGTATATTCTTGAAGTCTCCCTTAAAATAAAAAAATCCAAAAAAAATCAGAAAAAAAAATTCCACACATTCAAAAATTAAAAAAAAAAAATTCAAAACATAAAAAAATCCAAAAATCTAAAAACATATCAAAATCCAAAAAAAAAGGTCAAAAAGTCATAAAAAGTCAAAAATAGAGTCGTCTTGTCAAACTACGAGTCTCAGAGCTCTGAACGTAGGCAAGGCCATCATCGATGTGCCCCCGAGACACTTAGGTCAGTCCTTTAGGAGTCCATCATAATAAACTGGCAATCCATTTGTGCATATCTCATCAATAAATAAGTCTATGTCAGTCAAACTATGTGTATAACATAGGCAAGGATAATCTTTTGATCAGCCCCCGAGGCCCCTAGGATAGGTCTTTAGGTTAGGTTCTTGGTCAAAATCTCAGAAAACACAAAAACATCAAAAAAATTGAAAATAAAAACATTTGTAAAACATCTCAAAAATTCCAAAACAACCTCAAAACATTGAAAAATACCAAAAACATCCATCCCATTTCACTTTCAACTACAAATAAACATCGACTCACAAGACCTAAAATATTTCCTAACGCTATTAGAATGCTACCAGTGAACTGGTTATTAGACAAATTGAGGCTTTGGTGGTTTTGAAGTCTTGCAAACTCAGGTAAAATGGGTCCACTAAGAAGATTTAAAGACGTATCCAACAAAGTAAGATTTCCAAGAAAAAAATTTGCTAAGGAACATGACTGGTATGCAGGTTTCCTTGTAAAGATAACTCAACCACTGCAAATGGAATCTCCAATCTACTCAGGAATATAGCCAACCAAAGCATTCCATGAAGGATATAACACCCAATAATGTTGTAAATATATAGAATCAGGCAAAGCCATTTTCTTGAATCCACCACAAATTTCACTTGGAATGGTGTCACTAAGCTTATTGTTTGAAAGGACAAGGTTATTCAACATTCGCAAAATATAACACTAAGTCATTATCTGAACTACGTCGTCTCTGAGCTTAAACATAGGCAAGGCTGATCTTTGATCATCCCCTGAGACACAAAAATAAAAAAAAACATTTAAATAACTTGAAAATCTAAAAACAACCTCATAACATTTCAAAAACATCAAAAACATCCAAATATTTGAAAAAATCCATCCGTTTCATTTTGCTTCACCCACAATAATCAATCATCCATAATAAATCAATCATCACCTTCAACCTTTGGCAAAACAATCAGAAACAAGTATAGCAAATTTAAAAGTGTAAACCCAAAGGTCTCAAGTCTAGGTTAGTAGGTAAACAAGTTGGTCAATTCTTGGTATCAGTAGCCCATCATCCCATTAGTCTCAAAATCACCTAATAATATCATGTCCTAGGATGCATCCTTCCTACAATGGACATTAACATCAGGCATCACCATAGTTTAGTCTTGGCTAGTGGTATGAAGAACATTAGCTTGTTTGTTTACTTGATTGTGTCTTGTTAATTTATCTTATTGCGCTCATTCCCATGACCTCTCGATGATGTCTAAACAAAATGATTTAGAGAGAAAGGTAATGGAACTTCATTAATTTTTGCTCCTTATGTTCCATTCCTACCCTGCCTGGTGTTACTGGTCTTTCATGTTGTTGGAAATTTCTTAGGGTTGGGGTTTTAGCTTTTCCTTATTTTCATGTAAAAACCTTGTGTTTATTTTACGCCTTGGTCAGGATCTATTTCGATGTTACTTTTTGAGGGGTTTTAAAATGACTTATGTCCTATCGGTTCATCTAGGCCAAGTCCCTTTGTCTTAATTTTATTTCCTTCATGGGGTTTTATTTTCCTAAGTCCTGGTTGGCCCTGTGTTTCACGGTTTTAAAATGACTTATGTCGTTGTTTACCATCCGCCTAGTGATGTCCCGTTGTCCTCTTAATAAATGTTTTATTTTGCAGAAGGATGAAATTCGTGTGACTGTTGATCAACTGCCAATTGATCTCAACCTTTCCCCGCCATCCCATGATGACCCCACCATAGTGCTTTGGTTGATCGCGATATCACGAGCAGGCGCCACGTGGCCTTTTGGCTTGGCCGAAGGAGATAAGTTTGGTTGACCTTCGATTGATTATCATCAGATCTCAACGGTTTCCCACCATCGCATGATTGAAGGTTACAAGATTTTTACTGATCACGATATCACAGGCGAGCGCCACGCGTATCATCTGATGATGCCGAAAGAATAAAGGAAATATTGTCCACCCTTAATACATTAAAAGGTGGGTTACTAAAGTGTTCTTGAGATGCACATGTTCTAAATCAATGGATCTGTTATAATCGAGGTGGGAAAGCTGCTCAATGGTTAATGACAAGGCTAGTGACTGTGTTGAACGAAGAAGATCACTGATGCTCAAGATCTACGGTTTCCTGTCATTTAATGTATTGATGGGAAAGCTACTCGATGGTTAATGACAAGGCTAGCAACTATGTTGAACGAACAAGATCACTGATGCTCAAGATCTACAGTTGCCCACCATCGCGTGATCCAAAGTTGTAGGATCTTTACTTATCGCGATATCGCAGGCAAGTGCCACGTGGACTTCCTTGGTAGTGTATGGTATGGTGGGCCCCTTATTGCCGCGTTGGTGATTGTGTTAGCTTGTTCTGAAGGCGATTGTTCGATGATTTGATCTAACTAAAGGATTGACGGCTAGAATTTAAATATGCATCAAATATGGTTGGAGCTGTTTGTGCAGCATACGAGTGAGCTTTAATGATAGATGAGACACTTACTAGCACGATTTGATCAAAATAAAATCAATTCTCCTGCTTTATTTGTATTACAAAGAATTCAAGTATTTTGTGGAGCAGTTTTAGAGTTGAAAGTGAAGTTGTGAATCATTGCAACTAGAATTTGGGACTTCTTCAAACAAAGTCATGAGTTAATTTTTGTGTCTTCCGGTCATTCTGCATTTGAATTTGGGAAAAGATTTGCTATGCTTGTCATTGAGCTTGTTGATAAATGTGTTAGGGCTATAGTTTAATTATAGTTGTGATAAATTGCAGTGTTTTGTTCCATAATTTTCTATCTTTGGTTAGTCCTAGCTATTTGAAGTATAACGTTGTAAAGAGGCCCTAGTTTGTCCGAGATGGCACCACCCAAGCAACATTCTAGCCAAGTTGATTATTTAAGAAGAAACTTGTACGATGATTTCCTAGATTAATTGCCCTTGTCAAAAAATGATATGAAGAAGGGATTGGTCCTAATGCGAGGGAAAATCCTGGGGGAAGGGTTACTATATAAATTCTCTAACATTGTTGATGCTAGGGTTCCTCTCACAGGCTTAGAAATGTTCAGATTGTGGTATGGACAGAGGAATTTTCCTCACCCCTTTTGAAATGGTTGGATATATGATTTGGGAAAGCTGGTGGTACCAAATGTGTTCCCTGATGTAGACATGCTTAGGGCAGTGGCCACAAGATATGACCCTATCACACGGGTAATTAGGGATAATGATGGAAGGGTTTTATGAAGCATTAAAAAAGATGATATCCAACATATTTTTGACTTGAGTGAACTGAGTGAAGACTTGGTTCCTATTAGTCCTGGTGCGATGATGCCCATTGCATACATGTTCATGGGGGTGCAAATACAATACCCTAACTTCTCTATGACATATGACTTTGCTTCTTTCTTGGCTGAGAGGATACATGAAGGGCTGTCAAAGTTATAGAAAAATGATACCGACACTCAATTTTTTTGGTATTCTATGCTGATGCATATGTTCTTGTTCAAGAATGCTGATTTCTTCTTTGAAAGGATGAAATGAAGGCAATTTGTTGATGGAGAAAGATTTCCAGTACAGATATGGGCTACAGATTTATCTTGCAATAAGGAAAGTACCAGTTATGTGCAATTTGATAATTGCTTTGCTTCCAGATTGAGGGCTAGATTGATGGTGAATGTACCTAGGATCCTTGAGGAATTACATGATTTCCTCAGGCCAAAGGGGAGGAAGCCAAAATTAATAGTCTGCCATAACTGGGGTGACATTATCCCATACCCAATCAACACTATTTTGAGAGTATATGGTTTTCAGGGAGCCCCTCATATACTACCATACAATGTGCCACCAAGAGTGGGGTTTGTAGAAGTTATGTGGCAAATAGGTTGTATTCATGAGGACAACCTTACTAGAAGGGGTAAGGGGACATTTTCCCCTGATTATACAGTGGTGTCTGATTTTTCCTTTTCAAAGGGAGGCTAGATGCATTTTGAGAAATTCTTTGATGATTACCATTTGAGGTGTGGTCCGAAGCTACAACATGATCCTGAAGGTTTCTTTGCTCTTTTTAGACAAAGAATAAGGGCTGGAAAGTTTGTGCATGAGTTCAACTTTCCTGAGGATTTAATTAGAAATGAATTCAACCTAAATAGGAAGGAGTTGAACAAGGAGAAATGGATAGCTTATGATAAGCTATTAGATATTGTGCACAAAATGGATCCAAAGTATAATCCATTGTCGGAGTTCAACCCATACCACAAGAAAATTGACTTTCTAATGGAGAACTTCAAGGAAATTATGGGCACATTGAGGAGTAAAAGGATAAACTTAGAACTAAGTTTGGGTGTATAGGAACAAGGTTCTAGGCCAATTGAAACAAGGCCAGCATACCAGCCTACAGAAAGGTGGCCCATTTACAGGAGGAAAAAAGATGACATTAGTAATGAAGAAGAAGTGGATAGAAAAGGAAAGCAAATAATGAAGTTTCCTTCACAACCAAGTCCAAAATTCAAAGTGCTTGGGGCAATCAAAATCATTGATTTAGAATCATCACCAAAAGACAGTCCCTCATCACCACCATCTGAGCCAAGCCTTAAGAGGCAAATAATTGATCAACCATAGGAGAATTTGATAGATGAAATTATTGTTATTGATCATGACATGCAGGTTGGTATGCCTTCCCCTCCTAGACCAGCTGAATTGGTTTTATCTTATTTAGATATGAAAGGTAAAAGTGTACAAGATGCAAGAATGGAAGCATGCAAGGAGTTTCTAGATGACAATACATTTGTAAAAAAAATTGTATTCTTGCAATTGGTATGGAGGATGAAATTTGAAGAATATCAAGATAAATGTAAGAAGAGAAGAGAACTAAGGCCTGATAGGTCAAACCAGGAGAATGATGAGGAGGTAAAAGCTGAATTAATGGAAGAATTCAAGAATATCACTCCTGAAGAAGGAAGGAAATTGGTGAGTCAGGCTGGTGTATTGATTCTGCGTGAATGGGACATTGCAGATGCTATAGCATTTAATGCTATTCTAAAGTCCAAGCATCCCTTGTAAGACTTTGAAGAAGAAGTCAAGGCAACATTTCAAGATTCTGCCTTCAGTGAGGACTATGAAACCTTGGCAATTTGGGCATTGGCCCCACAAGGGAGAAAAACAAATGTTATAGATACTAATCCAAATTTCAAAGGAGGATTAATAATAAAGAGAGATTCAAATACCTCAACCACCGAGGCCACTAATTTGACTGTGAATGTGGCCAAATTGGCCCAAAACACTGTTGAAAGGGAGGAGGCTGAAAAGAAGAGCCTAATGGAGAAGTATAACCTTTTGATTGAGGAATACAACAAAATGCAGCAGAAGAATGTTGAGTTGCAGAATGAGATGGAAAGGTTTAGGTATAAAGAGATTGGGGAGACATCAAGTGCTCCAGGGACTAGTACATTACCTTCCATGGCAGGGTCAGTGCCTCCTGCTTCTCCAATTGTTTCCACACCAGGGTCTCCCAGTCAAAATCTTTCCCTCACCCCTCCTTTAGAACAAATTGATGAAGAAACAAAGTGCTCTATTGATTCTACAAAGAAGTAGCTCATGCAAAGAATTAATGAATTACAAACATCATTAAAGGTAAGTGAGGAGGGATCTCTTTGAAAGCAAAAGGAGATTGTTACTACTGTCTTGAAGAATTTAAATGAAAAGGTTGATAATAAATTTCTATCTATATATTCTTTATATTCTTTGCTATTAGATGCAATAAAGAATATTGATAGGGATCAAGAGGTAGTGATACCATTGATTGAAAATTGGATCCCTAGGGCCAGTGATTTGGATGTCATGTATAAGGCCTCAAGACACAAATAATAGGCCCCAATCATTAAAGCCTACTCAAGTAATAGGTAAGTCATTACAGGGTTTTCAGACCCTACCAGATGATTTGAGTAGGAAGATTAGGGAGTTGGTGAAGAATTTTAATGATTGGGGTAACACATTGTTACCTGATATAATTGATGAGCAAGGGAAAATCAGGTCACTCTAGCAGTGGCAAGATCAAGCAAGTGAGGTCATCAATGATCAAATTAATTTAATTTGTGATGACTCAGATTATGATTTGTTGGTGAGCTGTATGGATAAGATTATTAGTACTAGCTCATTTTTGGAATCTTTTGAAAGGGATGCAAATCAGGTAGAGGTAAAATACACACCTTATAGCGCCAAGGTGAATGAGGTAATTAATTTTGACTGGATGACTGATGAAGAATACCAGAAATGGGTAACTAAATATTTGACTGAGGAAGAATAAGGGAATGGACTACTAATGGGTGGTAAATCAGATGCTACGGTTACAACAGTTTCTAGTTTTGCTTTGATGGCAGTCTTGGCGTGGGTTTCTTGTGGTTTTTGTTGTTGCATCAACTTTCCTCAGCTGACATGATGAACAAGAATATTCTCCAAGGTGATGGCTATTGTAACAATTTTTGGAATATCATCAGGTGCTCCAATTGGCTGGTGACATGTGTACTTTTTGACCCGATGCTTGTTTGCTCCTTCATTTTCTATAAGAAGGATTTCAAGGCCAGAAGTACAGGTTATCAAGTTAGATAATTTTTGGTCGAGTCTAGTGAAGTTGCAGAGAAAATTGTAAAGTTCTATGGCTTTAGAGAGAAATGCAATTTAGGTTCTGGGTCATTCTGTAATAGGTTTTGAATTCATGGGGATTTAATGTTGTATAACAATACTAGCATTTGAGTTGAAATGATAAATTCAAACTCATGTCTCTCCACTATACATGCATATCTGAATTTTGAATAAGATGACTAAGGGTTGTTTCATTCATCTCACTGTTGTGGTGTGTGTGATCCTTATTTTAGCTTTAATTCAAGGAACTAATTAAAATGCTTGAATGGGATTATAGGCGGATATGTTCTGTATGAGGATTTGATAAGTAGTATTGGGTTAGAATGCATACTGATGAAATTGTAATGCAATATTGTCAGGGATCTTATATGTTATGTATTAAATCTGTCATAAACTTTTAGATGCTTATGAATTTGACTCTTGCAATGGATATATGGCACTAATCTAAGTTGTACTTATTCGTGTAGTTCAATAATTGTGTGCCTTTGCCTAGAGCTTGCTACAAATTGAAAATCAATGAATATCTTATACTATGGATTATGTTTACTTATCTCATGCTCCAGGTAGTTGATATTATCGATGAAGAACTGATTCTATTTGATATTATCCTATCATGTTGCGCTATTAAGTGAGATTATCTATTATTGTTAATGTTGTTTAAAATAATGGTGTGGAGGTTGTAAACACATTAAGGGATTACCCTCTTGGGTCTTGCAGAGCCCGAAGTGTAGGAGGCTCTTTTAAAGTCCTCGTCAGTTGGTCTAGGTCCTTTGAGCTTCCCTTAATTGGAATTGGCAATTCCATAGGTAGATTAGAAGACAAACCTGGTTACAGTGTAAAAAACAAACCAACAAAAGGAATGGGGCAACGATCATTATCCTTTTTTTGTTGTGCTTGTTGGATATTCTTGTAATATAACCTTGGTCATGTGTGCTTTGTTTGGTTTCTAGGGAGGGTGATTTAGGTGTCTTTTTGACCACATAGGAAGGCTTTCCTTTCTATGTTTTGGTTTGAGATGTTTGGAATAACTGAACTGCATTCTAAATAAGGTTGCATATGCCAGGTGTGAACAAGAGTACTCCTATCTGATTGTTGAGTCAAAGTCCATCACACTAGGTACAATGCCATCCTGGTTCTTTATACCTTGATGCATCGTATCTATGTGTGATATCAAACATAAGGTAAGAAAGCTCTTTTAAAATCCCAATTCCTAATAAGCAAAATATCATCCACTCTCATCATCATCTCCAATAAAGTCTTGTCAAATCATGGACTTGTTGGATCCTCTCTTTCACCATCTTATTTCTTCTTATTCTTCTATCTTTACTAACATTTCTATCCAAATTTGTATGATATCTCAAAATATACACGAGGCTACCCATTGTCGATGACTATCTATACATCATGAAATTTTTCTACATCAAACATTTGATTTTCTAATCCTCTCTGAGCTAAACTAATCTTGAATCATTATTGTGAGCTCGACCCAAAAATCAAAACTTTCGCTTGATATCTTGAGGGGGCAGTGTACTAGCGTACTTCTTTTGACTCGGGCATCTGAAAAAATTAGAAATTTTTTGAATTTTGATCTTAGCAAGGTTATTCTTTGAACCAATGTAGCAGGTACATTGCTTCAAAGAGGGGCAAAATGTAGACATGCAAATAATCTTAATCGACATCATACATCTAATTCTGATCAATTAACATCATTTCCTCTATTAATCAAATAAAGTAATTTATTAGATTAATTCACTAAAGTCCTCTTGTTTAATTAAATAAATCAATTTATTTAATTAAATCCCCAAAGTCCTCTTGTGTAATTAAATAAATCAATTTATTTAATTAAATCCTCAAAGTCTTGTTATCTGGTTTAATAAATCAAACCATTTAAATCAAATGTCAAATCCCCTATATTCCTCCAAGTTAATTAATTATGGATTAATTAACTCCTAATCATAATTACCCATTCTCTAGCTTTTGACTCAACCTCGGTCAAACTCAACCCTTGACTAACCCACCCACTTGCACATGAAAATCATTTTTTCTAATTAACTAATTATCTCATTTTCCCTCTCAAAAGGGAACATTCCTTCATTTGACTTTCTTATTCAAACAATTTATCCCCCCAAAACAATTCAAGCACATGCATTTCATGTCTCTCAAACATGCATTTGGTGCCTCTTACAAGCACATACAAAGTGTTATCAATCCTTACCCATTGGCATTGAGACAAATGTACCATTCTCATTGTTCCTCTTTTAATCCCACATTCTTTCTATTCTTCAATTCTTCAAACCTCTAACCTATAAATAGAGGCCTTCTCTACTTGAAATCCATCCATAGTTTTATGCTTCTACACTATGCACACATTCATCTTCATCACTTGCATCTTGCTCATCATTTTGAAAGCTCATCAAGGTTTGGGAAAGGGATACTTTCCACATCAAAGTAGCACCAATCCACTATGAGATGGAGTTTTCTTCATGTTTTCATATGCTTTGGGTTTAGTTTCATTGTTTTCTTGGTTGCATATTTGACATGGTTGAATATTTCATAGAGATGTTAATTTTTTGTGTTTCAATTAACTAATCATGCTTATACATGTTAGATTTTGAGCATTTTCAGATTTTAGCATCTACATAAACTAACATAAGATGTACATTAACATACAATACATGTAATGCAATTATACATATACAATATCAACTATGACCTCTGGGGTACACGTGACTGCATGACTAAACATAAACCCATTCCTTAATGATAATTACCACATTGCAAGATTACATTATAAACCATTATATAGGATAAATAAACAATGATCATACATCCATTACATTACATCAATGAGGAACACCCATATATGAACACATAACATAATCAAGAGTGTATATATAAACATTACATTGATCAAATCAAAATATACCCATACATCAATATGAAATTACATCGTTTCATGTTTACAAAGGCACAAAAGTGCTTCCCGACACATAGTGGGAATGATATATCAATTACATGAATATTATAGAAATGAACATGGTACAACTAAAATGTGGTGAAGCTATCAATACAATCTCCGTGTTTCACGAAGTCCATTTGGGAACCCAATGGGGTGCATAGCATGTTCCACTTGGTGACATGGACCCAAAGGCCCACCCCCCATGCTAGGAGATGACAAGAAAGACCCACGACAAAGAAAAATCAAGTGGAAAGGCTACAAGACTCAATAAAATAAGAGTAACAATAAACATAATAAATAACTGCATCAAACGACTACTTCCAGAGGCACACAAAGGCAATAGAATAACGAGGAATATTATAGGAAGAGTGTCATTGCATGGCCCTAGCATGGGTTATCCTAGCTTCCTCTCAATAGGCGCCAACTCCCATCTATGGTTATCCTTGCTGCCTCTCAATTACACATTCAAGATAATAATTTTAGAGAATTATTTTAAATGATCAATTACATTTTAATTATATTTCCTTATTGATATCATTTAAATAATTAGAAACTATGTAGTCATAATCAACACAATATCTAATTATGCATTTTAATACAAACAAATTTCTTTTTATTTATAATTCATGATATATAAATATATTTACACATATATACCTATATACATATGTATATATATGTATATATATACATATGTACATATATATATATGTATATGTATATATATATGTCTATATATATACATATATATATATACATATATATATATACATATATATATATACATATATATATATATATACATATATATATATATACATATATATATATATATATATACATATATATATATATACATATATATATATATACATATATATATATATATATATATATATATATATATATATAATAAGGTTAATAAGGAGTATTCAGTTGTTTATAAACAACAAATATTATTCATAGACAATCAACATATATAGAATTCTAGACACACACACACACATATACTAACCTAAATCAAAGGGTGAACACATCTATATGGCACTACCACAACAAGCGACTTCCTTGCTCACAACAGAATGGGAAAGCGCACTAAAATAAAATAGAATAAATCATGCGCTAGACACTTATAGGTGACTGCATAACAATTTCCCCTATCGCCAAACCCTCCAAATGCAACATGTGTATCAACATTTTTTCAAGAAAAAGCGAACGTAAAGACTCCCCCCCAAGCAATTAAAATGTAATGGTTCCCTCTAGATAAGACAAATTTAAACAAAAGGAGTATGCACCACATATGAATCGGCTGGGACATAACATAAATAGAAATTTCTTATAGAGCCAAAGAGGAGATGGGAAAAGAAATATGCCAGTTGGAGTCATTTATTGGCATCTAACAAAAACAAAAATAAAATAAAACTTGCATAGAGCAGACCCAACACAAGGAGATATGGAGGAAGCTAAGGGTGCTATCTAAGACTTCAAATCAGCCAAACTTCACAACAACCTAAGACAAGGGCATCGAAAGGTACAAGGCACTAAGAGCTCAAGAAATTAGCAGCTAAACAATGATCAATGTCCATGGAGAATTCATCAAACATAGCTAAAGGTAATGTAAAGAGTATGCGAAAAGGAGCATGATTAAGACAAACAACATATGAAGAGGGATAGAGGGGCATGACCAACAAGGTCAATGGTAGGTTTATTTCACAGTGAAAACTAACAAAGGCCAGCTAATGCATGCCTGAACAATAATATTTATATATAAACAAAAGCATGGGATAACATTCACACTGGAATTGCATCCAAAAGATGTGTACATCCGATTCCAACATCTAGAAATAAATGAAAGGTTCAGTCTATGAGTATCGCCCAATTTGAGCAAGCTAAGGCCAGCCAAATTCAACACAGGGAGCCCTATTTTAGCAAAGAATGAGTTAAATAAAAGATGAAGGATCAAATTATCATTTCTCCTAAGACTCACAATCGAACTCAAAATCAAATATCATAGATATGCTTATATTAGCTTTTCAATCGAATCACAAAACATTCAGTTTCAGCAAATGGAAAAGTGGGTGAATATCTGCAAACTACAGATAAACGAAGACAAGAGAAAAATGATTCCAACCTGGAGTCCTATGCTTCAACGCTGGAGAAAATGTGCAACAAAAGCTCCTTCGCAGCCCCAATCCATTCTTCAGAATCCGCTTCTTTCAAATTCTTGAAGCTATATTATTTTCTTTCACTTTTATTTTTACCAAAGAATAAAATTTGTAGAGCAAAATTTTCTTGTTGAACAAAAAACCAAAAGAAATTAACTTCTTTTCTTTTTCCTCCAGTTCCAATTAAAGAAGTTATTTTTTTGTTTTCGAAAAATAAAAATCAAATGCTTAATCATGAAAAAGCTCAAAATTTGACAAGTTGCCCTCTGATCCACAGTTCGAGACAACACATGCACTTGCATTTAAAATGTTTCCCGATTCCATTTCTTTTTAATTACTTTTTCAAAATTTAACATTATCTCTTAAATTCCATTTAATATTCCAATTTAATATTTTATTTTAAACGACATTATCCATTACATTTGAATTTAAAATAAACATTATTAATAAATACAATAATATTCCATTATGTTCCATAAAAATATTCGTCGTTAATGAAAATAGTAATATACAATTATCGAATCATTATAACTCAACGAATTAATTTAATAATTAATTAACAACATTCACTTAATAATTTATTAATTTAATTTAATACTTTAATTAAATCAACATAACACTTCTGAGTGTCGTAAACTAAAACAATACTTGAACACAATTTATATAAACTAAACACAATGAAAAACAACTATTTCAAATAATTAAAACAACCTTAATTAAATAGTTAAAATAAATGACTAAAAATAGACTGATACCAAAACAGAAACGGGGTTGCAAACGGACCACATCATCAAACACAATGATGCAGTGACGAACAAGGATGGGGAAATTTCTTGTCAACTCCATTTTCCACATCATACCCATTGGGCTTTGCAAGGCATGCTCAGACCTAACAGTGCAGGTGGAGTCGATGCCTGGTACCTGCATCCTACATCAAACCAAATATCGAGCAACATATATCCAATAATAAACACACCGTGAGAGAAAATTGCAGCATAGCTGGGCGCTCGTGAATGAGCGATGCTACACTGTGCTCTCACCAAGACTCCAAGCAGTAAACACATCATCATAAATATCATAAAGAAATTAGTCAATCAAATGCATAACAAGCATAGTACCACATCCATATGATAAACATAACCAGTTAAATCCAAACACAACATCAAACACCATGTATCAACATAACATAAAAATCCAAAAAGAGTATCATAATCATCCAAGTAAACTAAACTGTCAATCAACCAAATCCAAAATGGTGAACAACCACCAACATAGTCTAAAGGTACACAACATAACATAAAAAGTATCAGAACTTTGACAACAACACGAGAGGCATTACATGTTGTATCAGATATTGGTTGTCCCCACACACTTTGGACTTGACTTTGAGAGATCCATGGAGGCCATCATATCTCTCCATTCCCAAAGGATCCTACTACAAAATATCTCTTTCCTCTTGTAGATGCAGATTTCATACCCTTTGATGATGATACTTTAGATGATCTTGAGTATATCATAGGTCTTGCATGTTCTTATGTTTCAAAGACTTTCCTTCGTGTTCCAACTCTTTAGATCATGACTCACACTCCATATTATGTATTTTTTGATCAACCTAACATCAACACATCCTTGGCCCCTATTGGTCCAGTACAATAGGAAATTCATCATATTTAGATACAAGTACTTGGGATTCATATCTTGCAGGAATACCATCTTTTTTTGTAAAGTCTTAGATTGCATATTTTTAGGAGCACTTTCAGAAAATTCATCTCCTCTTTGTTGACAACCACATCATCGTTATTGGACCATCATCTTCATCATTTTTAGAGCTTGTTCTACATCAACATTAAAAAGATTCTAGATTGACATAATCTCTTTCTGGTATGTGGACATTTGAGAAAATTTTAAAGACACACATCATTTGGATTTGAATTCCTTATTCTTTCATATTTTGGAATGGCTTCTCCAATCATGATCAATGTATCTTTTTTTCTCCTAAGGGGAGAAATGTTGTTTGGACGTAGTGGATCATGTTTTGTCTTTAGGTGTTCATCATTGATACATGATCTCTTTCTTTGTGGTGGGATTCATATCCTCATTTTATCTCTCCTACTATGGGGACATCTATTGTACTTGTGTGAAAGAAGAGTCCTTGGGAGATCACATTGAGTCCTTCTATCCTTCTTTCACTAGTGCAATTATTTCATTTTCTCTCTTTTTGGAGAGGATTTTTTTACCATTTGGTTTTATCCTTTTCTATGGCTATGAGAGATTTAATTTGTTTGCACATGGGTACCTCATCAGGCCTTGTAGCTAGGACCCATCCATGCATCCATCGTTGTGTTCTTCATTAAGTTGTTTAGTTTCTCCCTAAGCTAATCTTAGGGGGGGTGTTGGAGTAATTAAGAAAATCACTTAATGATTAATTAGTCATTAATTAATTATTAGGTCCCTTATTACTTTAATTACTTAAGATAAACTTAGGAGCGATTTTTT
Source organism: Sequoia sempervirens (assembly GCA_007258455.2). Classification (NCBI taxonomy): domain Eukaryota; kingdom Viridiplantae; phylum Streptophyta; class Pinopsida; order Cupressales; family Cupressaceae; genus Sequoia; species Sequoia sempervirens. The sequence continues at coordinate 1,075,721,358 of VDFB02281492.1, forward strand.
ATCATTAGATTGGTCAATTTATAGGTCAAGTTATCTCATTACATATAATTAGGAAACTTGTCGAGTAATCTAATAAAATCCTCATCTAGGGTTTTCACTTTTACTTTATAAGTATTCATTTGTACTTTTTACACATTCATATTCATTATTCAACACATAAGGCATATCGGATGCTTTTTTAGATCAATCATTCCCTCTTGGTTTTATAAAAAATTAGTTTCTTTGATCTCCCATTTGTGATAGGTGTTTTGGTTGTAGGTAATTTTTGGGAGTTATGGGGTTCATTATCAAGTCCAACACCATTGTGTAAGCCTTCAAAACTATATAAGAATTTTTAGATTCCAAAATATAATTCAAATTAAATTATCCTTAAGATCCAAATTATCTAACATAAACTTTTCATCCAAGCTTAGAAAATCCAATCCATATAGTCCACCTAATCAATTATTCTCATATTTGGGATCATCCTAATCATTCAAATTGTCTAATAAATTTCTTCCCAATCTAATCATTAGACCAATCAAACATCCAAATAATCCCAAAGTTAAAAATACAAGGACCTAACCAAAATAATGGACCTATATCGCACATGAGAAAATCCAAAATTTATAATCAAAGAAAGATGAAATATCATAATCAAGGGAAAATAAATCACTTGAGACCTTTAGATCAAATCCTTTTCACAAATCAATCCAAGTATAATTAGTATAATAGCATTATCTAGTCAACCAAGATAAGATTTGTATGATTATGATCATAGTATCATTACCCAAACAAAATATGATCCTTATGATGATGAGGATGGTCCTCTTGACCAAGTCAAATATGTTCCTAACAATGATGATGATAGAATTGACCTAGACATAATTGATATGACCCTTATAGATTGTCTTGCCATATATTTCCTAAATCCAACCATTAACTCCCATATCTCCCAAAATCATAACCTTCCTAGTATTAGATACTTCATGAACCAACATAAAATATCTATGGATCATCCTTATCCCACCTTTGGAAATGAAAATACCATCCTAGAACAATATCCTCGTTGCCCCAATCCATGTCATTTGAATCTTCTTCACCCAAATCTTTTAAATTTGCAAAATCATTTGTCTTTAAAATCATTTGCATCTACCTCCTCCAAATAATTATCAACCAAGTCCTTTTATTCCTACCAATCCTTTATAGGTTCCACATCACCCTCATCCAAGTCCCCCAATCAAACAAATATAGATTCCACCCATTCATAAAAGATTCATTGGTCCCATCTGTCTACTATTTTTTCCAAGTACTACTCACATGGGATAAACAACAAAAAGATTTCAATAAATCCATGTCCACAACACCTATCAATGAGTCTGCTACCACTATGCCTATCCTAGATTAAACACCATCAGGCACTACCATCTCCATGAGTCAACCCATATGAGATGTTATGAATAAATGTTTCATGCGGTCCATGAAACCCATAAGGTCAAAAATATATAAGCATCCTCAAGTCCAAATGTATCACACTAGTGAAAAAATACTATTAAATGCGACATTAGGAACATATATAAAATCCATAATTGATATAGGGGATATCAAATCAAAGCAAAGTTTATCCATAATCTAAGAATCAATTAAGGTTATGTCAAGAGCTAACTCTAAAGCATGATCAAACTTACCCCCAACCAAATTAAGATCAAGGCATCCAATTCAATTCCATACACCCTATCATAAAATACCATGAACAAGAAACTAAAACTAATCCTATCTACCATTTGGCCACCTCTCATTCATATTATGAGATAGTTGACCTAATTGAAAATATAGACAAGCATAATGAGTATATTGGAACCAATTTCTAAATTATGTTGATCATATCAATCATGAGGTTGACAAGATAAGATTGATGATATTGATCATGTCATTGATAAAGATACAATAATTATAAACAAGAAGGAACAACAATCATCCTATAAGTTGCATTTCACTAGTTTTGTACAGTTTCACATTCTTGTAGAAGAGAAAATAGACCTCTTTGCTAATTCATGGTTTTTTAATGATGAATTTGCATCATGTTTCTAAAATTAAAAATATCCTACAACCAAAAAAAATGTAAATCATGGGGTACAATGGTAAATTCTTAGGCCTTCATGAACAAGGAATTCTAGAACTAACATTAGTATATAAAAATAATGGATATCAAGGTCTTGTCTACACATCTCCAAGAAAGTAGTCTAATTGTGATAAATCAATCATAGTTGGCGCAACCTCATCCAATGAAAGGATCAAAATTGATGCCATTCATAACTCTTCTAACAATCCTCATTTGACCCATCTTTGCCCTGATTTATCCATCCATACTATCAACCTACATCCACAATATCCTAGACCCCTTGATTGGGACCAAAAATATCATCCATTATACAACATGAATCATTCTCATGAAGCAAAACATTACAATCAACTACAAAAGAAACAATAGAATCCATATCAAATATAAAACCAACATGAATATAAAAGGTTTAAAGCATCTAAAATTCAAGATGAAATTAAAAAGAAATATGGGTCTGAAAGTAAAGTAAATTGAAGAATCCAATTGAAATGATTCATCCAAAGTAATCAATTACTTGAAAGTAACACACTACATATAATATGTGTGCATCACTTTCACAATTATCATTCAAAACTTCACAATCTGAAAAGAATGTTGGTCCCAATCCTAATCCATATTGAAAATACAAATCTAATTTTGCCACCCAATCTCAGTACCCCTCATTTCAATACAAATCTCAAATCGCTCAATCCACGCTTACAGCTCTAAAGTCTTAGTTATCAAATAAGCAATCAAAATACGAATCCTCAACTCCAACATCTAAATCCATACAACTTTATTCTAAATCCAACCCAACATCTGTAATCCACATCATCCTTGTAGGTACACTTTACCACAAGAGTTATGATGGCACTTTATCAAGATGCTTATATTTAGAAAAGAAAAATCCAACTATCAAAGAACATCATCATAGTTGTGAATTTTATACCAATGGAATGATTCTAGAAAATAAACCATGTAAGGTAGGGTACTATTGACATGTCACGACCCAAGAATCTAGATCAACTACATTATATTCCCATGCATGTAATAAGTAAATAAAAATAATTCAAAAATATCCCAAAAGGTCTAAAATTACAAAAAAAATCATCAAAATTCTAACATATATATATATATATATATATATATATAAGAAAGAGAACTTATCCATCCAATTATGAAAACCACTTCTTGTGGCACCTTGGAAAATTACCATGATGAAAACTCATTTATAGGCATCATGTATAAATCAAATACCTTTGTGAACCCTGCAATTGGGAGAAAGTAGTCTTATCCATTCTACCATACATATCCCTCATATAATTTCATTCCATCACACCCATCCACCATATCCATTTATTCATGCCTCATCCATCTTCCATACCTAACTTGATCTTAACAAAAATTGGGGCACAAAATGCAACTGCATGCTTTGGAAAATTCTTGACATATCCATGCTTTATCCAAACACCATCTACCATCACTTCCTTTCCTATATTGCACTACCCAACCCCTATCTTTGATTTAAACATGTTAATGCTATGTGATGTAGTCCTTGCATATCACCCATTACATGTCTCCATCAATTCATATGGACTCTACACACCCTTCAATATATACCATTCCATCCAAACCACCTTCATCCTTGTATTTAGGATTGGATTATCCCTTGCCATTGGTTCCACCATCAATATAACAAACAAAATAAAACACTTATTCAAAAACACTCCCAATCTATAACATGATCCCCAAAACACTTCATCCATATGCAAGAATTCAAATCCAAGAATGCCCCACTCAAAATATCGTATCCATCCAAAAACATCCATACTATTTATTCTTTATCTTACTATAAGTTGTGCTTAATCTAAAATAAATCCAATTATCATCACCAGGATATTGTCATTCCTAATATTTGAGGTGTTCTCATCATTAACATTACCATCTTTGCATTTTTCTTATTTTCAATAGTGTTATCATCATAATCATCTAGAAAATCCATGGCTCATAGATTGACCAAGGGAAAAATTTAATCCAATCCTCATCACCAATCCTTGGATCCTCACCAACCAATCCATACCCTCATCTCATATTCCCATACACACTTGGCTTCAATGTCATTAGATATCAAATTGTGTTTTTTAAAAGATTTTGATTTCTTTTTTATATGGATTTGTGTTTATTTGTTGACTATATTGCGAGTGTTGCATCAATCATATAGTATCACGGTCACCTTCATCCTTCATATGATGGTGTTCCTTGAGAATGTGTCTATTGGATCACTATACTATTTTCATCTTCTTCTTTTTCATGTCGATCCTTACACAAATGGTGCATTTTCATCATGATCTATTATATCATTTGCATAACACTAACTGGTATAGCAAAATAAAAAGGTTACTCCTTATATTTGATGTTACCATAAAAACATTACATCCTTTTATCATTATATCATCATCTACCCATACCCCAAATCATGTGTCGTTTAGTAGCATTACATCCTTGTGAGATTTCATCATCTAACATGTACATCCATGCAATCTAGAATCCTATCATCCAATCATTTGAGCAACATCAATCAATATACTCAATCCCTATCCATCATCTACTCTATATTCATGGTATGTACATTATCCCAACATGATTTCTCTCAAGTTATCTTTTATCAATCATGTCACATCTTTTTCTCACCCTTTGTCTTATCAAAAGATCTCTTAGGCTCCATTTCACCCAACAACTCTCTTGAGGGGGAATCAATTCCATCATCATCCTTAAGTGTTAAGGGAAACCTACAATCAAAGCTCCATCCCATCCTATTTTTTATTCTTCTTTGACATAATACCACTTAGTTGTGACATTGTATCAAAGAGAGGAAAAATGTAGAGGCCTAAATAATTGCCTAGTCTTAATCAACCAAACACATCACCTAGACAAGTTGCCTTCACCCAATGTTCCTCAATTAAATAATAATGATTTAAGTATCTTATTTTTTATTTCACCTCACACAAATAAATAAATAATTACCATTTATACATATTTTCCACCTCACACATGGCTAAATTAATTAATTTTTATTATTTAGTATAGCTATATTTTCTCAACCTATCCCAAGAATAAAGGATAGTTAAGAAATTTTTTTCTCATAGTTCCAATATTCTTTCCACTAAACCCAATAATAAAGGGATCCTAGATGCATAAGTCCCTTATATTTCTCATCGTTGCAACCACTTACAAAATTTAGTAAATGCGTCCTAGCTCTTCACATTCCAAAACCTCTATATCAACCTTCCGTTCTCTCCTTGATTCTAGAAAAATATTTTCAATCATCCTCCACTATTAATCTCACCATTAGATCTCAACCATCCATTTGTCTCTTCCAAAATTCTTTAAATGGAGGCACATTCTTACCAGTTTTCATCCATCAACTTTGAGCTAGGTAATCTTCAAACAAAGGAGCATCCACATACCAATAATCATTTGGAGTAGATCATTCAACAATGGAATTTGTGGTAACATTTGAGCTGATTTTCTATGTTATTGTGTTGTTTGCATTCCTTTGTTGAGCTATATTTGAGGTTTGTAGTAGTAGTTAGGAATGAGATTCTCTTGCTTTGCATTTGTTTCCTTTTCAATTATGAATTATTGTTTATAAAATCTAAAGAAAGTCTCTAAAAAAGAGAATTGAAATAATTATATTTGTTTATAATGTTTAAAATCACCCAAAAGTGAAAGAGAAGACCATTCTTAAATTATCACTTTGGAATAAAAAAACACTAGTAAATTAATTAATCCAAATCCAAATGTGAAGGTAAATTTTAATCTCAATTTCAAATGTGAGCAAACAAGAAAAAGGACAAGGCATATAAAAATGGAAAAGATCTATAATCATCTTCTACAAATCATCTTGTGAAAAAACTAAGTTAGTAGTTTAAGCATGAAAGCGTTTGATACACGAGAAACACCACATTCAAAAAAGATTAGCCACAAAAATAGAAAATAAATCAATTCAAAGGAGAAATAAACAACACCAACAAATTGCTTATGATTTTGTAATAATTTTTTATTTTTATTTTTAGAAAAAAGATTATGTTTTCAAAAGTTATGAATATTTGAAGTTTTAAACATCAAGGCTGAATTTCAAATGACTATACGTTATTGTTGGTGCAAAATTTGATTCACAATATAAGGGAGAGAGGCCCATAATGGAGCAGGGTCCAATAGTGGGGATAGAAGTAGTCCTCAGTGGGCCCCATAGTGGAGCATTTTAATATCCAATTGCAAAACACTTTTTATCCATAAAGTACGCAAAGTGACAAATCATGTGATGCCACATCAGCGCACCAATAAAACATGACTTAGTGCACCACTATCGGTCTCACCTTTTTTTTGGGCCTTTTTGGATACCTCAACAAAAAGCATGCTGATGTGGCATCATATTTGATGATGTGGCCCTAAAACGAAATATATGAGCACATGAGTTGTCAAATACACTATTGTGCAAAATTGAGAGTGATTTGAAATTTCCACATAGGATTTTGAGAAACGCAAAGTTAGGGTGCTCCACTATAGACCCCTCTCCCCTAGAGCTCTTACCCAACTTTCAAATGCCCATTTAAAAATTCAAAAATCTAATTAAAAATAAAAAAAGTTATGCCCGTTTAAATATAATATGTTTTTTTTAGAAAGATACAAAGAAGATGGACAAGTGTTTAGCACCTTTTGTGAGCTGGTTCCTAATTGCCCATATGACTTGCTACTGTTCTAAGTGAGGCTTAGCATCTGATTTTCTGTTTGACCATACATTAGACAGATGAAGCAATTGTGGGCTAAGAGGCAATCCACTCACATGCATATTTAAATGCATGTGAGGTATTCAATGTGATGGGTTTCAATGCAAAACTGTGGATTTTAATGCCAATGACTTCAACTGTTGATTGAACAACCTTCAGTGACCCTCTTGTAAGATCCAACATAGCCCATTGTCCTATACTGAATTTCCTTTCTAAAAAATTCATTGCATATACTAAACTACCAGGAATTGAAAGTTATTTTTTGCAATGATTAGATTGAAGGTGGTTTCAAAAATCAAAGGCAATTTCAACAAAGTAAACTACGAATTTAACAAGCACATTTATCAAACGATTTAACAAACCAAAGACGAAAGTGCTCAATTTGTGGTGAAGAGAATTGGTAAGTGTGAAAACAGATCTTTTTGAGTATTAAACAATTCTATGCACATGTCAGATCAACGTGCAAGTTTTTTTAAGTGGGCGGATCAATAGATTTTGATTAAAATAGATACGGAGGTTTTTTTCCTCTCTCTTTCACCCAAAAGATTGTCTGCTTAACTCTCACATACTGAGTTTTAATATGGTTATTAGTAGTTTGTTTTTGAAGTTACAAGTGCAAAAAATACTAAGGGGGAACCAGTCGTATACTTTGCATTCCCCACTAACACCCATTATCTCTTAAAAAGAGATGAGTCAGGCGTAAAATCATTCAGAGCATATTAATTCTGTTGAAGTCTTGATTAGAGGGCCGCACTGAGCTTGTCTGTACTCATTTAATGGATCCCATCTTTTCAGAGTGGTAGGTTGTTAAAGTCTTTTAGGTGGAGAACTTTGCATTCTTCAAACTCATAAATGGCAGGTTATTAATTATTTAAATATATTGATATTTATGATGTTGATTATTAATCATATTATAGAATGATTTATTTTATAGATATGTTGTTAAGTGTTGAATTTGTAATATTTGATTGAAAATTATGTAAGAAATGATTGAATAATCAAGTGTTAAACCCATTAAAATATGACTACTATAATGCTTAACCACCTTTTCCCTCTACTCCTTCTAGATCTCTCTTACACATTAACATGCAAAGTGATTTGTCCCTAAGTTTAAAAATGATTGATTAGGCTTGGTATCCCAAGCACTAGGGTTGGATTTGACTTATATTGTTTCACCCTAAACTTTAATTTTGTTTCTTCACTCGTATTCTTGCCTTGCAATTGACTAGAATCCATTTTGAGAGAAGGAACCAAAATAGGAGAGCATGCAGACAAGAGACGATGAGAATAGACTATAGTGCTGCCATCACCGATTTGCAGGGTCTGTTACTGTCACTAACAATGCATAGACCAAATGATTGTAGTTTGTTTTGATCCATATTATGATGCTATTTTTTTCCAATTTGAGTTTATTGGGTTGAACAATTTCATTGTGTTATAGATCCTATCCTCTATAATGCTTAATATGTATATATCTACGAAGTATGCCATCTTTTGGGTATTGGGGTTTTTTAATTTATGCAAAAGTCACATTTAAATAGTTGCAGATGTGCAATATTTATAAGTCCTTTTGCATTATTGATTAAATTAGACATTTTGAAAACCCTCAACTACAATGTATGGGTTTGTCTAGGGTTTTGGGGTTTGATGATTTCATTATGTTGTGCACTCCATTATTTGTAATTTCAATATGTAAATTATAAATTCATAATGAAAGCTTTCTTCTAGGTATGAGGTTTTTGATTTATGACTTCTTTTGGGCATGCGATTTTTTATGTGCACAAAATTTATAAATATGTAGTTGTTAATGTGTAATATTTGTAGAGGTCATTTTGCATTTCTAGTTATTCCAAACATTTCACATGTTTCTAGCTATAATGCATGCTTTCCTTTAGGTTATTTTGGGTTGATAATTTTAGCATTTAGTGAATCTTTCACTACATTAATATTTTAATAAAATTTTCCTTTTTTTAAAATACCATGACATAGCATATTAGGATTATTAGTTGCAATAGTCTATTTAATACTTCCCCTCCTCATATGAGAAGTGTGGGGTAATTAATCTAATAAAGAAGCCCATTTTTAGGTTAACATGTTCTTTAATCTCATTCATTAGAAAATCCTTTTGGATCAATTAATAAGATTACCGTTACTCTTATACCAATCTATAAGTTTGGGGCTTTCCTATTTTGTAAGTGATCTTTGAGTACACTAATCAATATATTGTCTTTGTCTTTGCTTACTACACCTTAGAGAGTGTTCTCTATCTTAATATTATGTTTATTGTCCTTTCTTTCTTATGGTTCCCAAGTGAAGGCAAGATGAAATAGTTCTAGTCATAATCACTATACTTAGGATAAGTAGGCAGTTGAATTACTATTTTAGTATGTCACCTCCTTTTACTTTTGTTTCTCTACACCAAATATGTCTCCTTCTATCCTTTTTCCTTATAATTTCTAGTTTAGATAGGAATTGCACCTTCTTTGAAGGTTGCTCACATGTTTATGTTGTATGCGTGGGAATTAGACATTGTAGATCCAATTTGGCTCACTTTACCCCTAATTTGGTATACATTTTTGAGCATTAATAGTTGCTAGAATGCCTAATGAAATTTCAATTTTGAAGCTCTAAAAATGTGTATTTGTTAGGACTTCATTTTTTAAGAAACCCATTGAATATATTTGCAATATTTTGGTATTTTCAATGAAAATATATGAAATCTACTAAGGTGTTGCCACAATAATGGGTTACACTTTCTGGAACATCCTGATTTTTGATGAAATCACATATTTTTAGAAAATATAATGATTTAAACCTTGAAAAGTTCCATTTAAAGGATTTTAATTGAAGAGGGTTTGATCAAACCCCCTTAGATCAAACTCCCTTGGATAGAACCCCACTAGTTTTAAACCATACCTATAATGGAGTCTGCTCTACACCTCTCAAAATGCTAATAAAAAACCACTTTTGATTTATCTTTTGGAGGATCAAATGAATTCATTTAAAATTTATGTTTTGTAAGTATGTAGTTCTTATTATAAGATTCCCAAAAAGCATAATTTGAAATATATTTAATTTGATTATTATATTTATTTTTCATTTCTTATGAATGTAGGTTTTCACCAAAAATCAAGATCTTTGTTTTGCACATGTGGAAAATAGTAGATTATCAACAAAAAAATTTGAAAAATATCTAGGTGCTTGGTATTGATGTCCTTAATCCAACAAAAAAATAATAATTTCAATACATACAAAAAAGTTACGTTATACAATAAACCTATGTCTAAATTGTAATTGGTTTGAATTCAAAACTTAATTAAGAAAAAAAAATTCAATAAAACACTATTTAACCAAATGAAGGTGCGAGATATCATAGTTACAAATCTAAATTAATTTTTTTTTAGAATTTTATCCTTACAAAAAGAAAGTTATGTGTTATACGGTGAACACCACTCTTTAAAAATGGTGTTTACTATTAAAAACTAGTTTTCGAAGGAGATGGAAAAAGAAATACAATTTGATTCCATTTTTAAAAAATATATATTTAGAATCTACAGGCAAAATTTCACAAATCACTAGTTTGCATCATTTTCAAATTCCTCGTGGTTTAGCAACTATAGGTGTCTAAAAGTGAATATTTAGTTAAAAATGTTCACTTAATGTCAAGTTTGGCCAAAAAGTGTAACCCACTATTATGTTATCACCCACTCTCTAGAGAAAAATTTCCAAATCATTGCATTTATACTATATTTCTCAATGAAAAAAGTATAGCTAATTTCTATACTTGAACAATTTCAACCATCTAGTAATTTTACGTTGTTAAAAGTAGAATTTCAGATAGATCCATTTTAATGTTCTACAAATTTATAAATTGCACTAATAATTTATTTTCATCTTGATATATATATATTTTTTACTCATATACAACGACTACATAAAAAATATGAATTTCCTTATATGTGATACCATGTTTACAAAATGAAGCTTATACTTTTATCTTGCTTATAGGAATTTTTTAGGTGGTGTGCATAATAAAATATTTGTTCAAAGAGGCTATGCTTGTGGAGATATAAAAAATAAGAGATTCCTAAGAGATTCGTACCTGATGAGATAAAAATCGATTAGAGATATGAGACATACTATTAGGAATAAATATACAAAGTAGAATGAAATTTTGTTCACTCTCTATTCATATTATTTATTCCTACTTCCAAGAGGTGCATTCCTTTCTATTCATGTCTCTTGTAGAATATTATTTTATTCAACTTGCTCCATTCTCTAAAAACAAACTATGTATATGCAGAGATACCTAATCCTAAGGAAGATACCTTGACTAGATATTTTCTTGCACCATTTATTAATGTTGGAGACTCTTCCGAATTATTAGATGCAACAAGACACAAGGATAAGGTACTACCTCTTCCCAAGGAGTTTGTGTGGTTTGACATCTTTAAAAGATAGAATATATGAAAGCTATTACTAAAGTGGAAGGAGAAAATGTGTCCCTTGTAGAGCCATTTTTTCACCCATGTGTTCTCTCCTTATATTTTGGAAATAGTAATTATGTGTATTTCAACTTCCTACATGGAATATTTCTAACAATTTTTGTGGTTACATGTGCTCTTCAAGCTAAATTTGGGTGGTTCTATATTTCTTTTATGTGAGTGGATGTTATTTCTTATGATCGAATAACATCTTATAGTCATCTAGATGTTGATTAAATGGATTCACTTAGTAAATTTATCCTGTATCACCTTGGAACATGGACCCTTAAATATTAGCTATGTATCTTGAATTAGCACACCCTTAGTACATAATTTCTATCAAATTATCCTTTTTTACCATATATCTTAGGTACCTATTTTTTATGACATTTATTATAAACCTCATATGTTGAACTAAACATCTCATTTCCACCACTATAAGGCCCAACTCTAAATGAAAGTGATGATTTTTGATAGAAGACTATGAAAATGAAATACATTAAAACTATTTTTAAACTATAATAAATGATCATTGATCCCTAATGGAAAATATAATTGAAATTTTTGAAGAGTAGCATTTAATGTGAACACATGATCATTCTTAACTTCATTTACATTTTTGGATTGATAAAATAAATTAATACTTCTATATAGGGTAAATCTTAAGAAACTAACATATAATTATTCAGGTTCATCTCATATTGACCCATCAAAACTAATAAAATCTAGTTTAATAACATGTTGTAAGCTTGTAAACAAGGTATCCTTTAACCTTTAAAAAAAGGACATTAAAATAGTTAAAAGGGTAATTTTTTTCTTATCATCGCCAAGTTAGAGAATAATTTGATGTATGATATGCTCATAGTAAATGGCCACAAGGAAATTTAGTACCCATTTACCTTATATGGTTTCCAACAAGTTGTACATAAGTGAAATCACTCATTTCAAATCAAACATTTATCTACTCTATATGATGTACAAACACCTTGATAATTTCACTCGTTTAGGAATAAAAGCTGTGTATCTAATCTATATAGCCAATTCCTCTTTGTGGCCTCATGAAAGTGAAAAGTAAAGAGAAAAAAAATTATTTATATTGTTTTAGTTAGCTTCTTATCCCTTAAATCAAATTACTAACCTGTTCGACTCTTACCTTGAATAATTACAATTTTTGTTACCTTCTCTACTTCTAATACCTAGAAGTATATCCATCTATTTTTTTAATATTAAATACCCATAATGAACTAATGTGTTATGATATTGTATATATAGTGACACTCGTAGGATTTTGACTGGACAAGATTTAAGTCGGAGTTTAATATCTCTTCATAGTGGGATTTTCCAAGTTATTTCCTTCTTCACTTTTATTTTTGGAATCCCTTTTGGCTCATGCATCTTTAATTCCATGAGGGAAAAACTAGATTGGTTAAATCAAGTCTTCTTTGAATTCTATTCCTTAGTTATTTCATATTTTTTTCTCATTGTAGATCCCTACCTTGTTCTTCACTACAAAATTTGTATGTGTTTGTGTGAGTGTTGTGGTGTGGCTTATCTTTTTGTAGATTGTTGTAAGGCTTTGAGTATAATTCCCTAAGTGACACACCTAGAAAATTAATGGACTAAATAGATTTTTATTTTATAGAACAACACCAATGACCAATGTACAACAACATATATCATTAGTAATCAAGATTTTTGGATAAAAATGTGTGCAATTTTTCTTCATCAATGTTTCGGATCATACTCCATGATCCATCATCAGGATGATTAGCAGATAGAGAGAGAAAATCATGGAGTATGATCCGAAATGTTGATGAAGAAAAATTGCACATAGTTTTATCTAGAAATCTTGATTATTAATGATCATGGACTGTGGAAGTAGAATGTTATTAACATATATCATACTAAACAACAATGTGCACACATTTTTGTGTCAAACACAACAAAATAAGGAAAATAAAATAAGAAAAAACTCACCATTACTACAATAATTATAACACCAATGGAAGACTTACTAATTATAGGATGAATCCACCATGATGAATCTATGAGAGGGGGAAATCAAATCAAATGATGATCAAGTATTAAACCATTATCACACTCTCTTGTGAATACAAAAAAAAGGGTAGGATGAGGAATCATCGATATTTAATCTCCACCAGAACACACTTAAAAAATATTACAACACTCAAGGAAACCCACATAGATAATGAAATGTCTAGGAGTTAACATACCTCGAGTAGATGATGCAACCACTGATATTAAAAATAAGGATTAGGATGAGGGTAAAATTCACCTCAAATCTACTTAACAGAAACCTTAGAAACACCTAAATACAAGGGAAAATATTCACAAGATGTTTCCTTTCTATGTGGTACAACCCCTCCACTAGGTAGAAGAATGGTTTATTTTTAAGCAATGACACACTTCCTAAAGAAAGAGGTGTCATAAATACTTGAGTACAAAAATTTTCAACAAAGAAAAAAATTAGAAAGAATCATTAGGCCAATGGGAAAATATCACATACAAAGTTTCCCTAAGAAATGGTTGGAAGACCTAATTATCTAATGAAAAAAGGGACAACATGCTAGAGGACTATAATGACCTAGAGGACACTAGCACCGAAAAAGGACACTAGCATGATAGAGGGACACTAGAACAAGTTCTTTTGTGTCTTGCATATTTGTTGGCATCCTAGTTTTGCATTGAAATCATAACCCAACATTGGAGTCCAAGGAATAAATTATAGTCCTTCCATATGTTGGTGTTATATTCTTGCATTAGCATCTTAGTCAAAGAGCCAACAAAATACCATGTATAGACCTCTATGCCAAGAAAAAAACTTAAGATACAAAAGGAAAGAGTCAGAACACAACAAAATATATAATGACAAAAACAATTGGGAGATCAAAGTGAACAATAACACTTGATCTCTCAATCTATTCATCAAACTTTGAAACAAATTATACTTTAATATTCTAGACCTAACAAAATAGATGAGGAATTTGGCACTCTACAATTTTTAAATTTTATAAAGTTTCTCAAGGTTCTAAGTCATGGAGCTAGCAGGTGGGTGGTCCTAGAGGGATTTTTCATTCAATGTGGTTGTATTTAAGGCAATAAAGGAAGGCATGATGGAAAATTCCATGATAGTAAAGGATGGAGTGAAGGTGAATAAGGCATCATTTTTTTTGGAGGCCTTTGGTATGGATGCTGAAAAGACTCCTATGTCCCCTCCTCTTGGTGTAGACTCATTTGCTAAGGAGGATCCAATATCCTATGTTGATAAGTTGGTTGGTGGAAGATCTTTAAACATGGTGAAATCTAGGGTTTTCAATCCTTTGGAGGTTTTGTACTTCGTGGAACGAATTGAGATTGTTGTTCTTGATGATCTAATGAATACAATGATTGCTAGTATTTGACTCTCTCTTGTAGGTAACTTTCTTGCTTTTTGACCCCAACATAGATCAAATTAGGAAATGGGAAGAAATTTCTTGGAAGCTCAAGGGTAGTGTTAATATCAATGCAATGGAAAATAATTTGTTTCTTTTTAGCTTTATGAATCATGAAGATTTGATTAAGGTGGTAATGGGGGCTCATGGGCATATGATAATAAATTTAAGAACTTCTTATCCTTATGCAAATGAAATCCTAGTTTTGATCCATCGACGGATCTTGGTTCAATTACTCCTACTTGGATTCATCTTTCACTGATTCCTCTTGAGTTTTGGAACTATAAAATATTCCAAGGTATTGCTAATTCCTTTAGAAATATGCTTGTGGTAGACACCACATAAGCCTAGATTGGTGTTTGCAAGGATCTATGTTAATGTTGTTGTTAACAAGGTTTTACCTTCCTCTATCTCTTTGAAATCAAGGTTTGGGGTATGAAACCAAATAATAGAATATGAAAATATAGGTATTTGTTGCTAGATTTGTAGGAATGGCCAATTAAGTAAATCTTGTAAAAAATAGATTCTAGATAAAAACAAAGTGTTATCGGTTCAATATAATAATAATAGTTTAGTAAGAAGAAGGATTCAGGTCCTTATCAATAGTAGAAGCAAAATATATTTTTGCAACATCCTACTACACTCAAGTGTTATGGATGAAGCAAATATTGAAGGATATATAAAAGTAATATATGATGATATCATTCCAATCCTATGTGACAATACAAGTGCCATCAATATTTCAAAGAATTTGGTGATGCATTCTAGAACCAAGAACATATCTATAAAGTATCACTTCTTAAGAGAGAAGGTTGTAAATCAAGAAGAATGAAATATGTACCTACAAGGAACATGTAGGAATTTTTACAAAGGAAATTTCTAAGTATGCATTTGAATATATAAGGCAGAAGTTAGGGCTTGTTTCCCCTCCTAACTAGATGCATAGTTGGTGCATCTATCTAGGGGGAGAAATTCAAGAACTATTTTAATCCCTAGATTGATGAGGGCTACCTCTCAAGGGGAGTAGGTAGAAAGTATCTAAGAAGGTTTGTGCAAACATGGGGAGCTTTTTTGTTGGAACAAAGGAAGACCATTGCCATTTTTGCTGGATGTTAAAGGGGGAGAAATTATATATCAGGTTAGAATTGCCATCAATTCCAAAGGGGAATATTGTTTGCAAATTTTGTCATTGATGTCAACAAAATGGAGATTTTTGTAGGTGTGTCATTGATGTCAACATAATCAATATTTTTGTATGTGGCGTCATTGATGTCAATAGAGTGTTATTGCAGAAGGTTACATGTGGTGCAATCCGTGTGGTGATCAAAAGTATTGTGAAGTATGGGACATAATGATGAATGTCATGAGCATCATGTACACAGTTGTACTACATCTCTTGTTGCTCATGAATAGGTGAATGCTGATATGAAGAAGTTATGGTTTCTTCATATTGATGAAGGTTGTTGTGAATGATTGTATTCTCCATCCCTTGATGTAAAACATTGCATAAGAAAGTGTTAATGTTCTTCATGAAATCAGTGGCTCAGGAAGTTATACTAAAGAAGCTCAGGAGAATGTTCTGCATTCCTCCACATTTGAAGATATGACCTTTCGCATTGGAAAATTAAGATAGAAAAAGAAGTGATGTATGTAAGCTCTTGATTTCAGAACATAAAAATTACCATAGAAGTTTCCAGAGCTAGTAGAGTGAAGACTGTGTTGTTGTAGTAAGGAGGAATTAGATGAATGCTCTATATTTGAATATGTGATATTGTGATTTGGAGTATGAGTTCAAAATGTCTATATGTTCTCTCATTTCAAGTTCTAGGTGTTGAGGTGTACCACACATATGGTTTTCAATGTTCTATCTCAGGAATGTGTCTTTTGGGATTGAAAGGGATGTTGGGATCAGTGTTTTTTTTCTTGTGCTAACATAAATTAGTGAAGGAAGTGTATGTGAATATTTTTAATATCATATAATGTTTGTAAAGTGATCTACATGTTGTTTGATATCTCTAGTACCACCTTTGTTTTGGAGCTAATGTGTGGAAGGTGAAGTGTTTGTTGGGCTGACTTGGAATGTTGACATGTGCACTAACATGGGAATGTGTGTTAAGGTAATATAGGTTCTACTTATCTTGGACCACATTTGATTCCCTCTTCTTGTGGATGTTTTGAAGTAAAATTATTATGAACATTGCACGTTTCATATCATATGTTTCATTTTGACTGATAAGGAGAATTTTTTTGAAGCTTGGGGAGGATATAAATGAATGATCAAGTTTGTTGCAAAGAGTGTTTGATGAAAGGAAGTAATGTGCCAAAAGCAGTGAGATGAAGGAAACAAAGTGAATGTGAATATGTGAAGAAGTATATGAAGTGTGCTTAAGGCAGTGAGCCAAAGACAACAATATATGTGTGAGTGAGGAAGTGTGTTGGAGGTAGTGATTTGAAGGCAATAGAAGTTGTTAAGTAGAGGAAGTGTGTTGGAGGAAGTGAGCCAAAGGGTGTAGAAGTTGTTGAGTAGAGGTATTACAGTGGAAATTGATCATCAATTCTTGTCAAGTTTGTTATGAGGTTGTAGCCTCCTTTTTTAAGTGTTGTTATTTGTAGGGAGTCATAGACTTCCTTTGATCGAAGCCATAAAAGTTGTAATTTGTTTTTTCATTTGTGAGATTGAATTTGGATAGTAGCTCCAAGTAGCTTGTTCATCATGGTTTTCCCTTCTATATTTTTCTATGAAAATATGATGTCATGGTTGTGTGCTTGTGCCTTTGAAGTGCATTTTCTATTCTATCTATTTGAGGTAGGAAGAAGTTTTTATTGATAAATTTGTGGGATATATTGATTCACCCCCCTCTCAGTATATCATTGTGTTCTAACAATTGGTATTAGAGCTGAGTTCCTTGGTGTAGCCTAACAGTTGAAGGTAGATCTTAGAATAGAACACATGGCTTAGAAAGATTCCTCTTCTAAAGCACCATTGTTTGATGGAAGAAACTATGATTTCTAGAGTGTGAGGATGGAAGCCTACCTTACTTCGCTAGAGTATGATGTTTGGAGAGTTGTAAAGGATTATTATACTGAACTTTCTCATCCTATTACAAATGGTAATGCAAAGAAGGCCCATGAGAACAATGCCAAAGTAAAGAGTTCTATCTTGAGTGGCTTAAAAAATTCTAAGTTTATTAAGGTGGTGCAATGCAAGATAGCCAATGGGATATGGGATAAACTCACAAATCTCTATGAAGGAAATGATAGTGTGAAACAAGCAAAATTGTAATCTTACATAAAACTATTTAAGAATCTAAGGATGAAAGAAAAATAGAACATTGCTAGATATTTTCTTTGAATGGATGAAGCTATCAATGGGATTGGAGAACTAGGTGAAGATATAACTCACTTAGTGGTTGTAAAGAAAGTTCAGAGAACTCTCCCTCACCGGTTTGATTCAAAGGTCTTTGCTATTGAAGAAGCCAAAGATCTGAAAAAACTTACCATGGCATAACTGTTTGGATCTCTCATAGCCTATGAAATGAGAAATGAAGTTCAAGATACACACAAAAGAGAAGTTGCATTCAAAGCTATGAAGAAAGAAGAAGCATATGATTTACACAGTGAATATGAGGAAGAATAAGAAAACTTTTGAGAAAGTCATCCTCACCATTAATGGTGTATCTACCTACATTCAAAGGCCATAAAGGATTGAATCACTCATTTTTGCATCATCTTTGCAAGAATTCAAAGGAGAACACAAAGAAGGAGACCTCAAACACACAAATTTAGAAGTAAAAGTGCTTAAGGGTTCCTGTGTAAGTAAAAGTTTTGCTTCTTTGTGTGAATTTCCTAGTAGGATTAAAATTGGGGTAGAATTTACTGATAGAAGTGAAGGAAATCATAGCTTAGGGTTTTTGCAATTATTTTTCTGAATTATAAAGGGTGAGTTGTTAAGCCTAGGCTATTTTAGAAAGAAACAGGTAAGGTTAGTTGTAGAGTTTTTTGTTGAGTCAATTTCAGCAAAGCCCTAGCCTCCTAGCTCAATTGTAGCAAAACCCTAGCTTTCTATAATATGTTCACAATGTTTCAAGCAAGTGAATCATCCAAGCTGAATTAAAAACCTAGAAAACCTAAGATTAAGGCTGAAGCTCAGAAACTAGAAGTTTCAGAGGCTTTTGAGAAGAAGGGCACCAAGAGAGATTTCACTCATTTCAAGGAGAGTGACCCTCAAGAGGCACTTCCTAAGGCAATGCCAATAGGGAAGAGGGCCACTGGAGGTGTCATGACTAATAGATTGCAGGATCTAGAAAGGTGAATAGGAGAAGTTGTGTAGCCTCAGAGTGGATGGGATTTATTTCTATATGCCTTCAATAGAAGAGGAGCCAAACATTTGACTTGCCATTGTGGGAATGTGATCTTGAGAAGCTAGTAGTTATCAGCATATTTGTGGAGGAAAATTTAATACTAGAGATTGTAAAGAATATCAAAAGGTCAAGATTATCTAGAGTGTAAATGGAGTCCCACTATTGGAGACATCCAAGTATCGAATTGTGGAGATCTTCAAACTGAATCTTGTTGCCATTGTATCAATAAATTTTGTTGCATTATTCTAAGAATATGAGAAAAATAAAAATGGATATAGAAGGCGTGTTGCTAAGGAACAAGAGAAGAGATCAAGGGAAAAATGATGTATGGTTTGGCCCAAGGGATGTAGAGCCCTTTAAGTGTGATGAATTCAAAGATTACTTCAAGAACAAAAACTACAATTTGTGTCAAGTCCTCACAAGAAAATATGATGTCAAGATGAATGTTCCATTGATGGTGATGGCCATTGATATCCAGAACAAACAATCCAATAGAGGGTTTGACTATGTGGCCTATCTTGCAAAGGAAATCCACAAGGAGCTGGTGGATTTAAGGGATGCAAGACCTCCCTTGAAATTCAGTGACTATTCTTTATTAATGCACATGATTTTGTGGATAGGTCGTAAGGCATGGAGGAATTTTATGAGGTTGAGAGAAAGAGATGAGAAAGACAATGATCTTCCTATTAAAATGTGGACACATATCTGGGACCAAAATTGCCTAGAGTCCAACTATGCTGCCTTTTGCAATGGTTTCAAGTTTGGTGTTATGGAGAGTTTGGGTTTGAAGCTAGTGTATAGAATTTCAAGAAGCATAAATGAAATTCTGAGACCCTTGGAATTCAGAGAAGGTACCAAACATGATCACAATTGAGGTGATTGGTACCTACATGCACATTACACTGCAATAAGAGTCTATGGAGCCAAGGTGCCCCCACATTGTTTACTTGTCTACATTTCTGATCGGTTGGCCTTTATGGAGATCATGTGGCAGCTAGATGCCATGGCTAAGTAGCACTTTAGAGATGTGAGGAAGTTCTCTCTCAGTGTCACAATTTTCTTTTATTTATCTCATTGTCATTGCTAAAGAAGGCTATGACAAGTTTGACATGATGCAAAAAAATGTCAGAATGCAAGTTGTTATTGTGAGGAACTGTGACCCAGAGGGGTTTGTGGATAGAGAAAGAAAGAAAAAGGGTCCAGTTTTTGACACCATTTCCTCTATAGTGAGGATGTTATTAGAATTTTTCCTTTAGATTCTATAGTGGTTGGAAGGAAGAAAATTGGATATTGATTTGTGATGCATAGGATAATATATTGAAGAAGAATCCATTCTATGTTAGCCCCTATTACAAAAGAAAAGATTCTTATGAGCAAGCTATGGCAAGGATTGATGAATACCAAAATGGGATATTCTTTGAGAAGGTCAAGGAAGTAGGGGAAAAGGCTAAAGTCATCAAGGAGAAAAATGACGCCAAGCTAAGGATCCTTGTAGCTAAATTAGAAGCTCATGGTTCTCAAGGACAACCATTGGTAGTTGACGAAGAACAAGTAGTTAGTCCCTTGGTTGCTTATTCTGAGATAAAGCAAGTTGGAGAAGAGAAATATACAAACCATGTGCCTACTGAGTAGGAGGTGGAATAAAGGTTCCCCTCCCCTATGATCATTAATGCTCTAGATCCCTATGAACCTAGTGATATGATTGTAAAATGGGAATATGATGTTAGAATCAAGGCTTGTAAAGAGTTTATGAGTGATGAATCTTTTTTTCAAACAAAGGAATTTCAAGATTTTGTGATTCAAATAAAAGGCTAGGAAATCAAGAATAGAATTGAAAGTGTTAAGGCACAATAAGATCCCTCACAACAAGAGGAGGTCGAAAAGGTCGAAGAGGAAAAGATAATGAGTGAAATTGCAGCAATAACTCCTATGGAAGCTAGGAAGTTGGTAAAGGACAACATAATGATGCTATTATCTGGTTGGGACCTATCCTTAGTGATTGCATTGGATGCAATTAGGAATGACCCTAGAGCTTCAGTTTCTGTGAAAATTTTGATAATAAGGTATTCGGGTTCGACTTTAGCCCCAAGCTTCACACATTAGAAATTTGGTCCATGACACCAAATATAGGGAAGCCAGAAGTCATAAAATCAGTTGAGGAGATGATTGGGGAAGTTATGGTAACAAGAGCCATTGAAATCACCCCACATAGGTATCCAAAATTATAATGCATGCAACAATGTTGAGTGTGGACATAGCACAAATTTCTTAAGAGAGATATGAAAAATTATTGGAAATATACAACACTCTCTTGGATGCATGCAATAGGATGAGGGCCACTGCAACTCATGCAAGCTCTTCAAAAAGGGATCTGCCATCTCCAACTTCTTCCTCATAATTATCAACAAAAGATAGAGAGACTCTCTCTCTCAGGGTTAAGAGCTTGAAGGAAGAGTTGCAAGCAGAGAAGGAAAATGTGAAGAAAGCCAATGAAGATATAGCAACACTGTCCAAATAAATAATTGATGAAATTTTTCAACATAGGCTCTCTTGTGCATTGCAAAAGATAGATAACACTTGGACTGTGTACAAAAGTTTCCATGAAGTGCATCAGAGGTATATCCATGTGTAAGATGCTTTCCAAAATGTATGGAGCAAGTGGAGTGCCAGGGCTGGTGCTCTTAAGGAAATGATGGCTAATATGAATGAGGACCCTAAAGCACCCACACACATCCCCAAATTAATAAAAGTAATTGATTTTTTGGGAAAAGTATCAATTTTCCATGGGAAATTGGGTGTGCAACTACAAAACAAGATCAAAATGTTTAGAGATTTGGAGGGATATGGAGTGCCCAATATTCTGAATGAGGAGGGAGCACTAAAAGAGTTCAACACATGGAAAGAATAATTTGGATATCTCCTTAAGGTTTTCCCTCAGATTATTTATGCCTCTAGAAAGCTTGATTATGCTACATTAAATGCTGCTACTGATGATATGTTCATGTAGACATGTAAAATATACATGCATCTAATCCTGATTCACTAATTTCAATTTGTCCTTAATCATCCCTCTACTAACCATTTTAATCAAATAATCTTTATTTGATTAAAATTCATCATATTTCCTCTTTTAATTAAATAAATCAATCTTCATTTAATTAAATATTATTTTCCCTTCTAATTAGATAAATCAACTTTATCTAATTAAATATATCATTCTATTTGATTAAATCATATTCTTCTCTGTAATTCAATAAATGAATTCTATTTAGTTAATCTCCAAAGTCATCTCTTTAATTAAATAAATCAAATTTATTTAATTAAATTAATAATGCATCAATTTCCTCCCATTTGATTTAAATAAATCCAAAAATCTAAATCAAATGTCATGTCAACTAATCTAAAGTTAATTAAATCCTAATTAACTCTAAATCTAATCCTCAAATCCTTTAGCTTTTGTAGCTTGCACAATAAATCAATTTATTTGATTTATTATTTTTTCTATTTTCACTCAAAATGACATCTTTATGGAATATACTTCAAATTTGAAATCTCCCCCAAAAAGGGACTTGTCCTCCAATATGGCATTAACTCCTCTTACATTGTCTCTTACACGTCTCCAACTTGGCATTTACGACACTTTCTTCTTCCTCAACAAGCCAACTTTCAAATTTTCAAATTTCCACCTAATATCATTTATGAGCACAATGACCAAAATGTGCTCATTCCTTCCTCCATTGACATGTTGATAAGTGGCATCTTGCCATTGGTTTGTCTTTTGTCCCACATTCTTCCATTCTTCTCATTTCTCCATCATTCTTTCCTATAAATAGAGCATCTCTATATTTATTTGGGATCCACAATCTTATGCACAAGTTCATTATTGTCATTTGAATTCGTAGCATTTTCAAGGAATTCTCATCATTTAGCTTATCAAGGGTTGGGAAAGGGCTACTTTTCATATCAAAGTAGCACCAATCCACTATGGAATAGGTATGAACATGTTTTGCTTCACATGCTTTCAATCAATCTCTTTGATATTTTATTACTTTGTTTGCATTTGTTTAGCATGATTCCATATTTCATAGGAGTATTTAATTTTCTTGTTTAAACTAACCTATGTGATAATGGTTGTCAAGGTTTAGTATTTTGTAGATTAGGTGCTTACATCTAGCGCTAGAAGGAGGGCTCATGGATTTGCTTCACATATACTATGCATTGGCTTATTTCTAATTGTTTATTAATATAGCATTTGTGAAAGTTTCTAAAGCCTCTGCAATAAATCTATTTTAGGCATATTGAGCTTATGTTTCTTTGAAGCATTCTTTCAAATAAATTGCATGCCTTGTGTATAATTTTCTTTTTAGAGGCCCGTACCTTAAGAAAAGTTTTTTTAATCTGCCTAGTGTCCTTCATTTGTAGCATTTTGATATGGGACAGTAAGTATACATTTTGAAAGTACATTTTGCATTATGTATTCTAGTTTTCTATCTTCTCTATGCAACTACATTGCGTGCCCTTTAAATCATTACAAAACCCTTGGTGTTGTTCAAATAAACTAAAAAAAACCAACGCCATCCTGGGATAGGGATATATAATTTTCTTTTCCACACCTATTATACCAACAATAGATTAATATGTAGTTCCTTGTGTAATTATTGATGATCAACATTCATTGCTCACAGGAGGAGTAAATAGTGGCGTTGGGATATTAGGCGTATTTTCTTTTATTGATCATCAATTGAATGCATTAGTAAGTAGCACAGATCTACTTTAGTCGCCATAGTGCTTGGAGGATTTAACATCAATTCTATCAGCTCTCCATTTACTAATGTCTTGCTTAAACAAGTTTGGTTCTATACATTTTTTTTTGAGGATAGTAAATGCAGGATATTGAATCGAGTGCCTTCAATACACGAATAAGAGGGAGTTTAATCTAATTGCAATTGATATTGTTGCATCTGCCTCCATTATGCAGTCAAATAGTAAATGCTCCTTCATACAGTGGTGGTTGAATTTATTATTTAGATGGCTGATCCAATATGTAGATTTCAAATTTGCATTAACTTCTTTGTCTTATCAAGCTTTTCCATTTATTGTTAAATGATGCCAAAATTGTCTCCAACTTAAAGAGTGATGCTTTTTTAAGACATCATTTTTGTTTAAAATGGTACAAAAGCATGCGGGAGAATAAACGAGTTCCAATCAATAAAATATTTATTGATGCTTGTTTAGTTGCACAAAACAAATCAATGTTTCTACTCATAGATAATCAAAGGCGAGATGAGAGGTGAGATTAGGTGCTTCAATCAGTTTTGAAATGGATGGTACATTTGCTTGAAAGTTTCTTACGTGGGCAACAAGGATGCTGGCAAAGGTCTTGTAATCATCGCATTTTGGTCAAAGGGTGCATAATTCGGTTTTACACCTGCCAAATGCATTTGCTTGAAAGTTTTTTAAAGATATTTATTCACTGTCTTTTCATATACCTGCTAATTGCATTAGCTTGAAAGGAAGCATTTATTCACAGTTAAAAACATTAGCTTGATTTTTTTTCAATTGTGATTGAAACACTTGGGGTTTGCTTTGAAATCTACCCGTATGACCAAATGTGCATCTTCTGAAAGAACATGAATTCTTTTTAATGAAACTTACCATTGTTAAGATTTCATTGATTTTGTAGGTTGAAGTGAATGTTTAAGATGTTTGACTTCTATGAATTTGAAAGATTACAATATATGTTATAGATGTTTTAATGTCCACTAATGTGTCACTTCGATTTGAAGCTCGCTAAAGGAAAGGTTTTGTTTTTATATGGATTTGTATATGAAAAATATGAAGTTTTGAAATCAATCATCCTTTCTTGAATGCAGATGCGAATAGAAAATGTTTTGACATTTATTATTGGGTTAACTTCATCAAAAAGAACTCATGAGCCTTGTTAATTTTATTTTCTTTCTTTAAATAGTTGGCATGCCTTGTGCATACTTTTATAGTTTTGCAATATGTGCATACTTCTCATTTCTGGTAAATTTGTAATGTTTGTAGGTTGGCATCGGGAAACAACAGTGGTTTTTCTCTCACATTGGAATTAAAGAACACAAACAGATTGGAGTTGAAGAAAATTGAGCATTGAACATTGAAAATTGACAAAGCATTTTTAAATGCTTAGGGATTCCATTTTCTGCTTTTGTTTTTTGTTTTAGGCCAACTCACTTCTTTTTGGGGTTTAAAATTAACCATTGATTTTATCTTTTCAAGTTGGTTAAAACTGAACCTTAGACACTTACTAGATTTCAATTGGGTTCTAAATATTTGACAAACAAACTTCACACTTCATATTGGTACTTTAAAAAGAACTTAATTTTGCTTTTGGAATTTAAAATGAACATGTGCATTTGGTGTTTTGTAATCTTTCTCAAAAACTAATATCATTAAAAAATGTGTATGCACTTCTCTCGTGCTTCATGACGATCTTGAGAATCAAAAGTATTTTGTCATATTAAGTTGTGAAAAAGATTACCTCCACATTTTGATTTTGGTTTAAAATTGAACAAAATCTTGCGAGTGTGAGTGGAGTATATTGCGTATGTTCTCTCTTTGTTCATGCAAACAAAGATTGATCAAACTACGAATGTTCTTGTTCACTTTTGTTTACTCTTAGAGGGCCTATTTGGTGGGAAAAAGTAATCACCCCAAGGAACGGCCAAACCAGGAACATGCTAAGGCCAATCGACTTCCACCCAGTATATAAGTGTGGGTACTTGAGGAAAGTTCAAGTATCACGAGGATTGTTCCAACAAGAATGACAACAATGGTCAATTGTCGTATGGATGACCCCCCATGAACGAAATTCCTATACTAGAACCTTTTGTTTAGAAGGCCCAAATCCTTAATCTATTTGTTGGTGCAAAAATGGTCATTCTGAAGCTGCCCCACATTTTTGTGGTTCTTGGTAGAAATGAGAAGTATGCCATGGTATTTTCATGGGTACTAAAGCTTGGATGACCCGTAGAAGTGAGTGCCATGGAGGGGATCCAGTGTGGTTAAGATTTTAATCATTCGCCAAGAATAAGCACAACTAGATTTATCCAAGTGGGGATTTAACAAATATTGCCTTTTTATCCATAGGGTTGTGCATTTTCTTGGAATCAAAACACTTTTCTTGGATCTAAAACATTGGAAAACAAACATTCAACATGATCATCAAATTTCAAACTCTTTAGAGGAAGCAAATACCATTGACAAAATCCAAGTGCTATTGCTTGCCCTAGGGATTCTATCCTTAGAGGCTTCTAAGAATTTGAATTTACATCTCAATTTGCTCACTAAAGTCAACAATAGGGAACTTTTTCCTTAATTTCCTTGATTTCCACACAATGGACTTTGTGGGATGAGAAGAAATTGGGACATTAGACATTTAGTTTGAAAACCTAATCAAGAATTGTTTGTGGTAAAAAGAACTCACTAAGCAAAGATAATAAACAATTGGACCCCACACATGTGCTATTCCAAATGTTTTCCCGAAAGATAAAAATATGAAAAACAAAGTCCAAAGGTCTTAGTCAAAAATATCACAAGAAAAGGTTGTCTATGCTTTACGAATTTAGAGAAAGATCGACCTTCAACTTTTACAAATGTGCATCAAGGAACAATCCAAATTTGTACTCATTTTACTATTTTCAAAATTCAAGTCTCTTTCAAAGGTTTGAGTATCTCACATAGGAAGTATTAGCATGTTCTTGAACACCTTGGTTTAGTAAACAAAGTCTCTCTAAGTCTCTTAGGATCAAAATCAAAACACTTTCATCCATCTTCAAACATCAAAATAAAAAATCATCTCAAAAAACAACTCTTGGAAATCTTGAAAAAATCCTTTACGCTAAACTTTGGGAAAATCCTTGAATCAAATCAAAATCATCTTGTTTGATTAGGTGTGTGTAGATGAATCCTTATTTACACACTTAGTCAAATTATCATCTTGTGGAAAAATTTACTCTAGGAAAACATCCAACCTCTTAGAGGTTATAAATTCATTATCCAAACCAAATCCAATCAAAATCAAAATAAAATAAAATCAATCGAAAATAAAGATCCAAAATCAAATCAAACATCAAAACAAAAGTCCTAAAGTTTAGTATCCTCTTCAAAGTTTCCTAAGAGTTCCAATCATTCTCCAATCATTCTCCAATAATTCATATAATCTCATCACCGTCCTTTGATCCTCAATATCTTAGACTTTATTTTTTGTACCTAAAGTTTAGATCAATCGAAGGAATTAAAGGTTCACCTCTCATTCCTAAAAATTGATCCTCATTTTATGGTTCAAACTAGATCTCAACACAAGAAGAACATGGAAATGAACAAAGAAACATCAACTTCGAGTGACTTGAGTCAAATCACTCCTAAAATCAATCCTATTGGATCTAGCAATCCCATGCTCAATCTTCCTCCACTTCCACAAGATTCTCAAGAGGAAGGTCAAGTAGAAGACATCACCAACAATGTCTTAGGGATGACACAAGATTAAATTATTGAAATGGTCCAAAATACCAAAACTCATAGAATTTTCAATACCATGATGAGTTTCAATCCCTCCCAATACATGCTTGAATTGGCAAAAGAAGGGACTAAACTCCCTTCTGATTATGATGTAAGCACTATTGTGGAGAAGCCTCTTGGGATCATGCCCCAAATCTTGTCCACACCTCCATTTCAAAACATCACTCAAATCATCCCACAAATCACATCATCCATCACTCCAACTCAACCTATCATAAACAAGGGGAGATCATTGCTCCATGCACTACAAACACCCCCCTGTGAACAACCAAGATTTGGATGCGAACACTATATTGGATCAATTCATCCCATTAAATCCATTACACCCATATGTTTTGCTCACCTTTTGGGATTGCAATGACCCATCATCATCTTTTCACGCGACACTGACATATCCTCTCAGGACACAAACCTCTCTCCCTATGACTTCGCAAGGGGGGTGGGCTATTTGGACTAGGGGGAATATTTTATCTCTCATCATCATCATTTCCTCAAGGGAGTACACCACCCACCTTTCCACCACTTCCACCTTTGCCATTAAGATCCACACCACCCATCAGTTTAGGGCTACCTCCTTTACCACCACTCAATCAACAAAATAAAAATAACCCCCCAATCATCAATCAAAGCATCATACTGAATCCTCTAATCTTTCCATCGATATCACAACAACAGGTGGCAACCATCCAAGTGACACAAGAAATCACAACACCATCCATAAACGTGGTCTCTCAAGGACTAAGCATATCAATTGCACCATCTACCACACAAATCTCCACCATCAATACAACAATACCTCTCATCACAACAACAAACACCATCCCCAATTTGCCACCACCACTGCCACCAAGACCAAATGTGGCCAATCAATATAGCATCACGTTGCAAGTAGCACAACAGGCCTATCAAAAGGAATATCAACAGTTTCAAGCTCAACAAGCACAAAATACACAAGATGCACAACAAGCTGCTCAGCAAGTGCAAGCAGCTCAAGCTACGCAACAAGTGCAACTAGCACAATGAGCACAATAGGCTGCTCAAGCCCAAGCCTTATTACAACAACAACAAGTCGCCCAATCTGTGCAAGCAGCTCAAGTTGCGTAGGATGCACAAGCCGCATAAGCTGCACAATCTACCCAACAAGCACAAGCTCAAGCTCAAGTGCAAGCCCAATATCAAGCTTAGGAAGCACAAGCGCAAGCTCAATACTAGGAACAACTGGAAGCAACCCAACAACAAGAATGTCAGCAAGCCTTGCAATAGTACCAAGCATAACAAGAAGCATCATTACTAGCCCAACAACAAGCCTTGTTGGCACAACAACAAAAAGACCAACAACAAGAGTTGTTGGTGCAACAACAACAAGACCAAGAACAAGCATTGTTGGAACAACAACAAATGTAGGCATATCAACAAGCCTTAATCACATATCAAAGCTTGCAAAAAACTCCCACCAACATACCCAACACTTCACCCATCACTCAAACACCTCAACCACTTCAAAATACATTCACTCCACCTCTTGATTCACATGATGACATGATAGAAAAAATAAAATTTCTCTCACAAAAAGTGCTCGATCTACAATCAAGGAAAACAACAAAGACACTAATCAACTTGTGCCCCTATCCCTTCGATAGGAGCCTCATAATGGTACCATTCCCCAAGGGATTCAAAATCCCTAAATTCAACAAATATCATGGGACGAGAAACCTTGAAGATCACATCAAGGAATTCCAAGTACATTGCATGGAGGTCACATATGATGATACATATCTTATGCAGATATTTCCTCAAATTTTGGTTGGTCCTGCCATGGAATGGTTCTCTTGCCTTCCTCCTGGCATCAAAAAGTTCCAAGAGATTATAAACGCATTCATAAAAAACTATGCCTTCAATATTGGTATGGATGTTAGTCTAGAATAAATATCGAATCTTAAACAAGCTAAGGGGGAATCATTCGCTTCCTTCTTGCAAAGATGGCGATCCAAGGCCAAGAAGAGAAAATGGGCCATGCCGGAAGAACAACAAGTTTGCACCATCATTACCAATCTTGAGAAAACCTTGGTGTTCCATCTTAAGGTGCAATGTATCACCACTTACGACCAACTGATCCCCAAGGTGCTTAGCATCGAACGAGCCCTTATTGCCCAAGGGGGAACACCCACATATCAAGAAAATCAAGACAATCACCTATCCACCAGCTATAATGAGAAACCTCGTACATGGGCTATGAATGAAAATGTCACCCATGATGGTGTGGTGGATGTCAAGGTCATAATCAGTGCTCTAAAACAAAACATGCAAACCTACTAACAAATACAAAAAAAAAAATGAAACAACGTGCAAGCTAACACAGTATCAAAACAACCACCCAACAATAAAATCAGCAACCTGAATAATCAAGGGGCACCACTGCCACGAAATAGAAACCCCCCCAAGCGAAAGTACACTGCCCTTGGGGAACCAATTGAAGCAGTCATGAAGAAACTAATAAATGAAAATCTCATCAAAATGATCACTTATGAGAACTATCGGGAACCCCAAGTGAAACCACCATGGTACAATAAGGATCACCATTGTGATTTCTATAATCAAGGGGTACACAACAACCAATTGCATGAGGTTGAAAAATCTAATCCAAGACCTCATTGATGACAAGATCATAAATGTTGAGCAACCTGCTGGAAATCAAGACGTAAAAATATACACGAATCCAATGTTGAATCATAACCAAGGGAACAATCGTGGAAAGACCAAGTATGCCAATGTGAACCATGTGTATGACCATGTTGTCACATCTCTAGATGAAATGGTCGTTGTTGTTAGCGTCAAGGGAGCCAAAGCTGATTGTGGAGTCACTACATGCAGTGGAAACGTCACCATTACTGGACCATCATAGCCACCTAGGGCATCCACCTCCAATCCATAATCCATTCCTCATGGCTACAATGTCCTAGACTAGCTGAAAAGAACCCTTGCTCAGATCTCCATCATTGAGTTGCTGAAGATATTGCCTTCACATAGAAAAATCCTAGAGGAAGCATTGGCTTCATCCACCATCTCTGTGGATCTTAATGCTGACCAGTTCCAAGCTATGGTTGGCAATATCACCACCCCAAGTCTCCTAACTTTCTCCGATCAGGAATTCCCCGCCCAACCATCTCACAATCGTGCACTCCACCTTGAAGTCCTAGTTCATAAAAACAAAGTCAAAAGGGTCTTGGTGGATGGGGGTTCGGATCTAAACATTTGTTCCCTCAAACTAATAAAGAATATGGGATTATCAGAGGATTCCATTGAAAAGGGTAAGGGCATCACAATCAGAGCATATGATGATTAGGAAAGAGTGTCTCAAGGCACTATTTAGCTCCCTATTCAAGTAGGGCCAGCCATTATGGAAACAACATGCTAGGTCCTTGACCTTGATTTACCTTATAACATTCTCCTGGGTGTTTGTGGATCCATGGGATGCAAGTAGTCGCATCAACCTTCCATCAATGTGCCAAGTTCCCATATCAAAATCAAGAGGTCACAGTCCATGGTGACCTCGAGCCCTTTGCCTACTGAAAGAATCTGGAAGAAAAATACTATAAAATCCCCCAAGTTTTGAAGAACGATGAAGGCTCCACAACTCCATATGTAGACTTAGCTACATTAGCCTCCACTTTTGAGACGAAGACACTTGCCATTCCTGATATATCCGAAATCAAGGTCATTATCCAAGACAATGGGTGTGGGGATTACAAAATGAAGAAAAGTGCTATCGTCATAGGATATTTACCTCAATCTCCTAGGACTCATGGGCAACCCCAACCAGCTGAAACATCATCCCAAACCTTCAAAGCAGACCCCTCTAGATTCAGAAGTTGGGGGGATCTATGTCGGGAAATAGTAAATGAAAGAGACGTATCTAGTCTCCTATACCAAGATGAAAGGCCCATACCTGATATTCACATGAATGAAAGAAACAAAGGATTACAAATAATTCTTGGTATGGGCTACAACAAAAACAAAAAGCTTGGACAAAATGATAATGGGCTTCTAGTACGTCTCATTCTAGAGAAATGTATGAGAAATATTGGCCTCAGATGTACCCCTCTGAAGGTGACCATACTTGGAAAAGGTTCTTTGGTTTAGAAGGTGAAAACTCCCCCTCAACAATCAACATCTTCCCTTCAATTACCAGTATCCACAGGTTGAGTCATAAACAACTTTATCTTTGACATAATTGATGTATGTAGTAGTGTTGAGGACCCCATAACTGACTTACCTATGCTTTTCAAAGATTCCTCCTTGCTCATGATTAGCACCCTATCTTTTGAGTCAGACCATCAAACCCATGAAATAATCTTAGTCTATCCTCAACTCATCGATTACAACCAATGAGGACCACCAATTTTGGATATAATCAAAAATGATGAGGCGCTCTTGAAATTCATGGGATTGTGGGATACTGTACTATAAGGAGATCACAAGGCCGGGTTCAACATCATGTTGGACACACACACACCTATTATGGGGAAACGATTGAATCCTTCAATGACAAAAGTGAAAATTTGAGAATAATCTCTAGGTCTTTGAGTGAAAACCACATTGTGGCACTCTCTAACCCAAAAATAGTAAAAATAAAGGATGTATCCAATGGTGAAAACCTCTCTAAGGCACCGGAGGATGAAGGATTCAATATTCCTCTTAGTGCAATTCATCAAGAGAAGTTAGTGGTCCTAACAAAGAAGTGCAATCTAGTCAACCTAGGAACAAAGGAAATACTATACATAACATTCTATGCAAAGTCACTTCTCATAGAAGACCAAGAACTTCTAGCTGCATTCCTAAAAGAAAGAAAGAAAAACTTTGTATGGACCTATGCCAACATGCCTGGGCTTGATCCAGCAGTTGCGGTTCATCGCCTAGCTATATACCCTGAAGCAAAGCCAGTGAGACAAAAGCTCAAAAAGATGCATCCCCAGATTACATTGTTGGTCAAAATCAAATTACATAAGCTCCTAGATGCAGGGTTCATATGGCCGATAGATTATCTAGAATGGGTCTCAAACCTTGCACTTGTTTCAAAACCCATTGGGGGCATCAATATCTGCACAAACTTCAATGATCTAAACAAGGCATGTCGCAAGGATGACTTTCCACTACCAAACATTGATATGATCATAGATATGATAGCAGGGCATGAGATGCTATCTTTGATGGATAGATTCTCAGGCTATAACCAGATCATGATAGCAAAAGATGACCAACATAAAACAACCTTCACCTACCCATGGGGGACATATTGCTGGAATATGATGCCGTTCAGTTTAAAGAATGCATGAGCTACCTATAAGAGGGCCATGACAATAATCTTCCATGATATGATTCATAAAATTGTGGAAGATTACGTGGATGATATATTGACTAAATCCAAGGAAATACGAGATCACGTTGCAACATTGGGCTCCATCTTTGATAGGTTAGAAGACTACAAAGTCAAACTCAATCCAAAGAAGTGTGTCTTCGGAGTACAGTCAAGGAAGCTCCTTGGGTATATCGTGGCTATGAGAGGGATTGAAATAGATCCTACTAAGGTTAAGGAAATTCTTGAAATGGAGGCACCCAAAACATTGAAACAACTAAGAGGCCTACAAGGAAGACTCCATTCCATCCGCTGATTCATAATACAACTAGCAAACAAGGTTGTCCCCTATTCTCACCTACTCCATAAGGGGGTAGCATATAAGTGGGATGAGAAATGTGATTAGGCCTTCAAAAAGATCAAGGAGAACTTACTTACGCCACCAGTCCTCATGCCAATAATTCTAGGAAAACCCTTGATCTTATACATATCAACAATAGCGGCAGCCCTTAGTGCTCTCTTAGCACATCATGATGAAAATGGAAAAGAGAGAGCTATCTATTATATTAGTAGAACTATGGTGGGCCATGAGTTGAACTATACATCCATTGAGAAATCCTATCTAGCAGTCGTGTTCCTAGCTCAAAAATTCAGACATTACATGGTAGCCCATCAAATAAAGCTCATTGCAAAGATAGACCCCCTTAAGTACCCGCTCTCCAAAGCAATGCTTACAGGGTAGACAACAAAGTGGGTTATGATCCTCATAGAACATGACATTGAGTATGTGGAACGTAAGGCCATCAAAGGGCAAGCAATTGCAGATCAGCTAGCAGAGGCACTGATATACTCAGAGAATCCACTTGTCTCAGAATTCCCCGACGAATCAATCTTCAACTTAATTGTAGCGGATCACTAGAAAATGTACTTTGATGGATCCTACACACAACATGGGTCGGGAATAGGGATCTTCTTCATCACCCCACAAGGGGATTGCATTCCAAAATTATACAAGTTGTCATTCCCTTGCACAAATAACATTGCAAAATATGAGGCTCTTGTCATACGGCTAAGAATTGTAGTACAATAGCAGATAATGACACTCAAGGTCTACAGAGATTCACAATTCATAATCAAATAGGTCAACAATGAGTATCAAAAAAAGGATGACAAGCTAACTCCATACAAGAAATTGATGGAAAGCCTCAAGGAGTCCTTCATTGATATCACATTTGAGCAGCTACCAAGAGCAAATAGAAGAGCAATAGATGTAATGGCTATAATCACATCACTCCTAGATGTCCCACACAATGTCTCAAAGCAAGAATTCCTCATAGAGCAGCTTCTCGTGCCTGCATTCGAGGTACTAGAGTCTAAATTTGTGTGCAAAATCATTGGTCCCGGTGATCCCTAGTACCATGATATATATACTTACCTAAGAATAAGAGTCCTCCCAGCGGACATAACCCTGAACCCCAAAAGATCCTTTGTCAAAAAGTCATCCCGTTTTGTCATCCTAGGAGATACCCTTTATCATAGAAGCATTGAAGGAACCTTGTTACGTTGCTTAAACGTTGAGGAGGAATTGACCGCCTTAACTGAGGTACATAGGGATATATGTGGTTCACACTCGAGTGGTATGACCTTGGCCAAGAAACTAATGAGAATAGGGTACTATTGGTTTACAATGGAAAGAGAAGAACATGACTATGTTAGAAGGTGTCTATAATGTCAGCAACATGGGAATCTCATCCATGCACCAGCTCAAGAGCTCCATCCGATTGTCATACCTTGTCCATTTTCACATTGGGAGCTCGATCTTGTTGGAAAAATCACCCCCACCTCATCCAGTGGACATAAATTCATCATCATTTCCATTGAGTAATTCACAAAGTGGGTAGAAGCCATCCCCATGACCTATATCATAGGAAAGCAGATATCAAAGTTCATCCTGAACTACCTAATTTACCACGATGGTGTCCCTCAAGCCATTATCTCAGATAATAGGACACCTTTCAAGAATTAGGATGTTCACAACCTATGCCACAAATTTAATATCCAACATCACTTTTCCACCCCATACTACCCCAAAGGAAATGGCCAAGTTGAGGCTACAAATAAGACCATCCTGAGAATTATCAAGAAAATAGTCAATGATGCTAGTCGTGACTAGAATTTGTAGTTGAATCCCACCTTATGGGCCTACCGAAGAAGCATCCGCACACCAATAGGTGCCACCCCTTTCTCCCTGGTCTACGAATCAATATCCATATTTCCCATTGAGATCGAGATCCCGTCGTTGAGGATATCATTGCAGAATCTCATCACAGATGAAGAGTATTAGGTGTCAAGATTAAACAATCTGGAACTATTGGATTAGTAGTGTATGGATGCCTTAAACCATTTGCAAGTGTACCAGAACTATCTCAAGCAGATTTATAACAAGAAGATCAGGAGTCAGACATTCCAGGTAGGAGAACTTGTGCTGAAGGAGAATTAGAAGAACGTTCCAAATGCAAACAACAAGGAAAAATTTGAACCCAATTTGTTGGGACCATTCGTCATCACAACAAGCTATAAGTCAAGGGCATATCAATTATCAACAGCAGAAGGCGAACCCCTGTAGGAGCCCATGAATAACTCCCATCTCAAAAAGTTTTATGCCTAAAATTCTAGGGTGTAAAACCAAAAAATACAAAAAAAATGAGAAAATGTCTTGAAAAAATGGTCACCCTGATGAAAACCTAGCAAATAGGTGTCTTGGTGACAACAAAAAAATAACAAAATATAAAAAATCCAAAAAAATAAGAAAAAGGATTAAAAATAGTAAAAATAAAAATCATCCTCTAGTGAAAACCACTTCGGTGGCACTTTGGGCAAGTACCTTGGTGAAAACCTAGCAAACAGGCGCCTTGTGTAAATAAATACTTTCCATCCACCAGGATTCCATGGCTTTTTCTGCATCATCCATCCATCACACTTCCATCATCTATATCTCTATCCATCATCCGTTCGCATTTGCACCATAGGTTGGTCTTGTGTTCGTATCACGATCCCTCCTAATACTACTCCGCCCATTCCCAAGGTCAGCTTGTCCTACCTGTAGTGGAGTAGTCTATTGCTTCATGCTGGGGGCATCTTCTCATGAGATCAGATTCATGTATATTCTTGAGGTCTTCCCTAAAATAGAAAATCAAGAAATCCAAAAATATTCATAAAATCAGAAAATCCAAAAACATTCAAAACATATCAAAATCCAAAAATAGGTCAAAAAGTCAAAAACAAAGTTGTCTATTCAAACTACGAGTCTCTTAGCTCTGAGCGTAGGCAAGGTTAATCTTTGATCATCCCTTGAGACACTTAGGTCAGTCCTTTAGTAGTCTGTCATAATAAACTGACAATCCATTTGTTCATATCTCATCAATAATCGAGTCTATGTCAGTCAAACTACGTGGTCTCTACATGTATAATGTAGGAAAGGATAATCTATTGATCAGCCCCTGAGGCCCCTAGGATAGGTCTTTAGGTTAGTCTCTTGGTCAAAATCTTGGAAAACCCAAAACATTTGAAAATTGAAAAATAAAAGAATTTGTAAAATCTCAAAAATACCAAAAACAGCCTCAAAACATTTCAAAACTTTGAAAACATCCAAATATTTGAAAAAATCCATTCATCCCATTTCACATTTGCTCATAATAAACAATCATCACCCCCAACCTTTGGTAAGAAAATTAGAAACAAGTCTAGCAGGTTCAAAAGTGAAAACTCAAAATGTCAAGGTCTCAAGTCTAGGTTAGTAAATAAACAAGTTAGTCAACTCTTTGTGTCAATAGCCTATCATCCAATCAATCCCAAATCATCTTATACATCATGTCCTAGGATGCATCCTTCCTACAATGGACATCAACATTAGGCATCACCGTAGTTTAGTATTGGCTAGCGGTATGAAGAACATTAGCTTGTTTGTTTACTTATCTTTGTCTTTTGGCATATTTTATTGCATTCATTTCGATGTCCTCTCGATGATGTCCAAACAAAGGGATTTAGAAAGGAATGGGGCAACGATCATTATCTTTTTATCTGATGTGCTTGTTGAATATT
This sequence comes from Sequoia sempervirens, assembly GCA_007258455.2. Taxonomy (NCBI): domain Eukaryota; kingdom Viridiplantae; phylum Streptophyta; class Pinopsida; order Cupressales; family Cupressaceae; genus Sequoia; species Sequoia sempervirens. The sequence continues at coordinate 1,075,758,541 of VDFB02281492.1, forward strand.
CTTGTAATATAACCTTAGTCATGCATGCTTTGTTTGGGTGTAGGGAGGGTATTTTAGGTGTCTTGTTCACCACATAGGAAGGCTTTAATTTCTATGTTTTGGTCTGAGATGTTTGAAATATTTGAATTGCATTTTAAATAAGGTTATGTATGTCAGGTGTGAACAAGAGTACTCTTATCTGATTGTCGAGTCAAAGTCCATCACACTAGGTGCAGAGTCATCTTGGTTCTTTATACCTTGATGCATTGTTCCTATGTGTGTTATCAAACATAAGGTAAGTATCCCTTTTAAAGTCCCATTTCCTGATAAGCATCATCATCTATTATCATCTCTAATAAAGTCTCATAGATCATGGACATGCTGGATTCTCTTGTCTTCATCTCATTTCTTCTTTCTTCTCTCTGCGCTAACATGGTACCATGACAGTTAATCAAAATCATCGCCAATGCATCCATCCTGCATCCACAAACCGTCAACATGTTGCATATCATTCACATGCATTACATTTTCATCATTGCATAATATAGATCTATCAGTCTAAGCATATCATAAACCATACATTTGCATAAAACATCCATTGCATAATCATATAGGCATCATCACATCATCCATCTCAAATGCAGTGCATCATCATTTTAAGTTGTTTAGGATAATATAGATTGGTTATTCTAAGCATCTTAAAACCATCTCATTTGCATCATCATCATAAGCATCCATACGTCCATCTTGAAACTCTTTGTCGTGGTATCGACCCTCAAATTGAACTTTTCACTTGATCTCTTAAGGGGGTGGTGTACCAGTATACTTCTTTCTGCTGGGGCATCTGAAAAAAATCAGATTTTTTTTTAAATTTGACCGCGGCAAGATTATTCTATGAACCAACACAGCAGGTACATTACTTCAAAGAGGGGAAAAATGTAGATACATAAAATATACATGCATCTGATCTAGATTCGCTAATTTCAATTCATCCATAATCATCCCTCTACTAACCATTTTAATTGAATAATCTTTATCTGATTAAAATTCATCATATTTCCTCTTTTAATTAAATAAATCAATTTTATTTGATTAACTTCAAATGTTCTTCATTTAATTAAATAAATCAATTTTATTTGATTAACTTCAAATGTTCTTCATTTAATTAAATAAATCAAATTTATTTAATTAAATTAGTAATGCATCAATTTCGTCCCATTTGATTTAAATAAATCCAAAAATCTAAATCAAATGTCATGTCAACTAATCTAAAGTTAATTAAACCCTAATTAACTCTAAATCTAATCCTCAAATCCTCTAGCTTTTGCAACTTGCACAATAAATCAATTTATTTGATTTATTATTTCTTCTATTTTCACTCAAAATGGCATCTTTATGGAATATGCTTCAAATTTGAAATCTCCCCCAAAAAGGGACTTGTCCTCCAACATGGCATTAACTCCTCTTATATTGCCTCTTACATTTCTCCAACTTGGCATTTAAGACACTTTCTTCTTCCTTAACAAGCCAACTTTCAAAATTTCAAATTTCCACCTAATATCATTTATGAGCACAATGACCAAAATGTACTCATTCTTTCCTCCATTGACTTGTTGACAAGTGGCATCTTTCCATTTGTTTGTCTTTTGTCCCACATTCTTCCATTCTTCTCATTTCTTTATCATTCTTTCCTATAAATAGAGCATCTCTCTATTGATTTAGGATCCACAATCTTATGCACAAGTTCACTAATGTCATTTGAATTCATAGCATTTTCAAGGAATTCTCATCATTTAGCTTATCAAGGGTTGGGAAAGGGCTACATTTCATATCAAAGTAGCACCAATCCACTATGGAATAGGTATAAACATGTTTTGCTTCACATGCTTTCAATCAATCTCTTTGATATTTTATTACTTTGTTTGCATTTGTTTAGCATGATTCCATATTTCATAGGAGTATTTAATTTGCTTGTCTAAACTAACCTATGTGATAATGGTTCTCAAGGTTTAGTATTTTGCAGATTAGGTGCTTACAATTCAAAATTGAGGTGAATATGGATACATTTGTTAAAGAGACCGGAATGATGATGGATGATATGTATAACCTACATGATTTTAAGATACAGAGGTTGTTGGATGTGAATTAGCTTACTAAGGAGGAATAAAATACATGGCTTGAAAATTTTATAGATTAATCCTTTAATATATCAATGTTTAAAATATTGTTTCCTCCTCACTTCAAAGTTGTTGATGGGTTGTTGCTGATGTGGATGTTGTTTCACCTTTTCTCTGCTTTAATGGTTTTATGTCCTGCATTTTTGGGTGCACATGGAAGAAGTTTTTTTTCTCATGGAAGGAGTGTCTTCATCAACTAGAGAGCATTTTGGAAGGCGGGAATATCTACATCAACAAATAAAAATGAATTTTGTCTCATCTAGGATATTCCCCCTCACGGTTTGCAAACATAACTGTATTTTGAAGAGGATTGTGATTGTCAAATGTAAATGTGACAAGTGTCAACTGGCCTGAAGCTTGTTTTTCTCCCTTATTTTTATAAAAGGGAATTCAGATCCATTTGACATGGTTTTTGTTGAATGAATTTTGAGAAGCAGATTGTAATAAAGAATGTGGATACATTTTGTCTAAGTTTTATCTAGGTTTTGGAGTTCGTTTCTTTGGTTATAAGCATTATATATCAGTATTATCATTTTGAATGCAAAGAGTATATTTCTTGAACCTTTGTTCTCCAATTGTATACCTCATATGAATTATGAATAAAATGGATCAAAGATCTTTCTATTCATCTTCATGGTATTTCCATTGAATCTTTGTTTATTGTTAATGCTCTTGTTCAAAGAACAAGTTAATTTTATTTGACATAAATGAAGATTTATGTGAATGTATGCATGGATAACTAGGTAATATTGGTTTGGAATTTTGAGTTAGGTGATGTAAGGCATCGTTTAATAGCTTTGTTGTGATAGGTCAAATGCTGTTATATGATTTTAATGGAATGATTTAAGACTCCATGCCCTAAGATAAGGCACTATTCTATAAGCTATGTTGATGTTGTAATTCTCTGGTCGTTCATGAAAATAATATACAAAATCATTTAAATCTTTACTTTCAATTTGAATGTATGTCACAAAATAAGTTTCACCATACTATCATGCTATAGATTGGTAAATGTTGTAAGATCCACCAAGTCTTTTAGATTTGCATCTACGTAACAAAAAATTGCAGAATATATTTGTTATTACAATGTTCAAGGGTAAATGGCACAAGGGGGCTTGAAAAAAATGTTAGGGATCACCCTCCAAGGTCTTGTAGAGCCCAAAGTGTAGAGGGAAAGTCTCAAAGACTTTCACTTGTCAAGTTGGCCAATCCCTTCTGATTATTGACTATTGAATCTAGCAAATTCATAGATAATTAGTGAGACCAACTTGGTTTATTTAAAACACCAACAATCCCATTGAAGCAAAATGAACAAAATTTATCTGATTCTGATTCAACACTTTGCATCGCTCTTCATTCACACAATTTTTATCTTCAACTCAACATTCATAACTCAAGTTCACACTACTCTGATCAAATTCACATAATATACATCATATCTCACACAAAACATAAAAATAATCCAACTTATATTTTGAAATCAAACATAACATTAATTAGGTCGGCCTAATTAGATGTAACAATCAAAATATAACTTGTCAGCTCAAAGCATTTCATACATATCTCACGCTAAGATACAAAATTTAAAACAACTTTAAATAGGTCAGCATGGACCTATAATTGATCCCAAATAAGACCACAATACCTACTTGAACTTCACATACCTTTAAAATTATTAGGCCATCTATGCATAGGAGCTAAAAGTAAAAAACTTCAATTGTGAATCCACATCTTGACACATGGATCTCAAAACTCAATGCAAACTGGAATTAATACACCACTTCCATCTGAAAAATTATCTTCAATATCACAAAGCCCAAAAATCATCCGTGGAGACATGTAGAATCTCCCACATAACTGCATTGTACAGAGAGTCATTGTAATTTTTTAGGTCGAACTCTATCACTCATAACTTTCAAACCACTTGTCAAAACATGATGAATTTTATAATTAGATACATTGAATATCCATCAAAATTATGTTAGAACCACAAAGTGACATATTTATTAGTAGATTAAAGCGGACCCAAAAATTGGTGCACTGTAACAATATATACGTACAATTGACACTTAGTCAATTTCCCATTACAACTATCTTTACCAAACCAAACCAACTGGAAAAAATGTCTTCCTCAACAAATCTAAAAACTATTAGAACTAATCAAAATGGTTTGCAACCAAAATGTTCATATAAGTTACAATGTTGTCATCAATGACAACACTACAACACATCGTTATGTACCTTCCATGCTCATGTTGCCAAACAACATCATCAATGACAATCTTCCAACAATTTTCCCCTTTTTCATTGATGGAAACATGCCAAGATCTCCAAAACACCTTCTGAAAATATCCTTCCCCTTTGACATCAAGGGAAAAGGGCACCTATACAATAGTTATGATTCTCACTAGAGCTCCCTCGAGTGGTGTAAATAAAGTCTTGTACCTAGTTAATTCATTACTAGGGGAATTATTTACATGTGTTAAGTTTACTTAGGTCCTAGGAAGGATCTTTCTAGAAGGTGTTAGTTGTCATTAGTTGTTATCTTATATTTTGAATTGGAACACATGTGAACCTAGGTAAGTGTGATAAGTTGTCCCATGTCATATGATTAAGACACTTTTCATAATCCTATGACATCTTGTATCTCACCTTGGCTATATAACCAAGGGGTCTCTACTACATTGTACAACACATCAACATTGAATCATAATTGATAAGAATACAGTTTATTCTTGTCATATTCATATTCTCTCTTTGTGTGTTCCATTTGGCCTCAAGATCTTGGCAGGCTATCTCCATAGCCAATTTTGACATGGTATTAAAGTGGGTTGGGTGCCATTGGATAGTCTTTTTCTAAAGAGAGATGGTAAATCTTGAAAAGTTGAGTATGCTCTTCTCTTGCATCATATGATGATTTGGAGAATAAAAAAAACTTGATGGAAATTCCAGATTTGGGGGGATTCCATTTTTGGCTCTTTATTGCAGGTTCAAAGTGTAGCTTGCTAGTGAAAATTTGAGCTCACCATTGAGATTAGAAGGTTCGAGATAGTTGGTTTTTCCTTTTATTTCATCCAAATTGGGCATATGAGGCCAAATCTATGAGGGTTTGACGCTGAAGAGTGGTTGCTAGATCTACAAGGGAGCTGAAATTTTGGAGCATTTTGGGTCAAATCCGACCCTGCCATCATGTCTAGGAGGGACAAAAACCTTAAGACTGACTATCAATTCATCTGAATTGGAGCAGTTGTTTGTTGAGGAATTTTTTTTTGCCTAGGGAGCTATATGGCCCCCCTAGGTCATCATAATTACGTGGTACAATTTTTCAAATTTTTTTTTCTAGTTAGTTGGAAAGTTTTTGAATTTTTTTTGAAAAATTAAAATCTGCCGATTCAATTTTTATTGTAAAGCATTTTTATTAAAAAAATAATAAAAAGGGGCAATTTTTTTTTCTACTGTTTAGCAGGGTCATACCTTGCTCATTCTGTAGGGTGCCACCACCCTGTGGAACCGCCACATGGCAGGTAGCCACTTGCTTGTCGCAGTCCCACATATAGCTCCCTGCCCAACAAACTCAGGAATTCAGATTTATAAAATTCGACATCGATTTATTCAACTGATAGACTCTACCAAAACAACGATGACCAAAATTTTTATAGGTGTGTTCAATAAACTAAACTGGGGACATTAAAGTCTGAATATTCCATCAGATTCCAAAATCATATTCGCAGAGACACCCCACCAGCCGATTTAGGAATATTCTAAAGTTATATGCTTATAGGGAGGATATTATTTTTTATCGGCCACATGCTATCAAATTTAAGCTTGTTTTTTATTGACATCAACACCACATCAACATTTTATAAATTTTTTCCCCCCCCTCTCCAATGAGCTTTTTGATTTTGTAATTCAACTTCAGAGGCTCATAACTCAATCATTTTGACTCCTTTTTTAAAGTAATTTTTTTTTTTATTTAGGCTAGTTTTTCACGCTCTTCATAGTGGTGCAATCAGATTTTGGTTTTGGTGTCTTTTTTTTTTCTATAAATTCTAGATTCTCACAAGTGTTACTGCTTCATCCTCATTTTGGGAACTTTGGGAGCTCATATATTGCTCCTACGGTATCATTTTTGGGTGGAGTTGTTTTTGAAAGTGCATAATTTCTAATGTAATTTTCAGTGGTATGATCAGACTAATCTCATTTTATACCAAAAATTATACTTGATTGTGTGGCTTATTTTGGCATCTGTAAGCACTAAGATCAAGTCTACCTTGCTATTTTTGGCATCTAGCAATTGTAAACGCACTAAGTATAAAGTGCCAAAAATTAGATATTGCTTGGGGGGTTTCCTAATTGAGTGATTTGGGGGGGTCTCTTGGTGCATTCTTTTGATCTATTTGCTTGTGATCTTGTTTCCATAGATCATTCTAAGGTTCCTTTGCTCATATCATATAATTATTCAACATGGAATCAAAATGCATGGAGTATTCTAATGACTAAAATTCACACTCTATATATTGAAAATAAGGTACCTGAACCTACAGATGCAGATAAAAAGCTAAAATCAATGATTAAACATACCAAAGCTCTTGGATGTCTTCGTAGACTTTTTTCTCAAGATTTTTTGTTCCAAATTGAATCATGTAAAAATTCTCATGATTCTTGGGACAAATTAAAAACATTTTATGGTACCATGGATGAAGTAAGAGGCTATCAGATTGATAATGAACTGATGAGCCTTGATCCTAAGAACTTTGACAACATCCAAGACTACATCACTAAGGCTAATGATCTAAGAGAACAATGTAAATCATGTGGTATTGATAAGGACATTCAATTGGTCTACAATTCATTGAACAAACTTGGTCCTAATTATGCTTCTTTTGTTTCTAGCTTTCATACTCATAGATTGACAATGGGGTCTACATATACTACACCTTCATTTGCATCATTTCCTGAGATGTTGATACATGAACAACAAAAGCTTATCTCAATGGGTCTCATCAAGTCTTCTAAATCTCAGGCACTATTGGCTAGTCAGGTGAAATAATCAAATACTACTGATAAGAAGTAGAAGAATTCAAAGAATAATCAACATTCAAATCAAGCAAATAAAAAATCCTCTTCTAAAGGGGAATCATCTAAGAAGGAGAGGCCTAATTGTGCATATTGCAAGAAGGATGAACATGAAGAACACTATTGTTATAAGAAGGATATTGATGAGTTGAAACATCTTCTAAAAAAGAATCAAATTGATTTCCCTTCTAGAATGTATGAATCACCTCCTTCTCCTTCTTCTTCAAAATAGTCTAAAAAGGGAAAAGGTCAAACTTCTACATTAGGAAATAAAGGATATGCTCTTTGTGCTTTTCCAAGTCATGGATCAAGGAGATGGCATCTAGATTTAGGAGAATATCATCATATGGAATCTTTGTAGTCTATATTCTCTTCTTTTCATCCTTGTACTATGTCTCCTATCTTGATGGGAAACAATACATATGAGTGTAATTAGGAAGGGATCTATTAGTTTTGGGGACAAAATTTTCCATGATGTTTTGTGTGTTTCTCATTTGATGAACAATCTTCTTTCCATCTATCAGATTACACATGGTGGAGATGGGAGGACTGTGGAGTTCACATCTATTTCAGTCATCATTCGAGACTTGGAGAGTAGAGAGATCATTTCTACTAGGGTGGGTGATCATTCATCTCGGTTGTATACCTTTGCAGATTTTGCTTTTGATGATGACATTGTTCCTTTGGCTATTGATCACACTTCAAGTATGAACCATGATTTAGAGGAGACATTTGGCTTCTTGAACTTGGGAGTTCTAATATCTAATCCATCTCTTGAGCCATGCATTTCATCCCCACCATCTACTATTGTACCTAAGGATGCTTGTGATTCCACAATTTTGGTTCCTTGTGATTCAGTACAGTAGGACATTCATCATCTTTCAGATTTGGCTACTTTGGATGGATTCTTGACAAGTATTTCAAACTTGTTTATGGAGTCCCATATTTCAGATTTGGGAGACATCATTGATGACATTCATCTTCTCTTTGATGGAGAAGATCCTTCTTTAGTTGTTGTGAGGGAACACCTTGACCCTCTTATTCAATCACTACATGATCATTCTTTTCAATTTGACATGACTATGGAAACTTTTGGACAACATTTGGAGGAGGCTTCTTTGTCTTCAGAGGGGATATCCTTGTCTTTGGATCATGTTCTACATTCATCTCTACTAGATTTTGGATTGTCCTCTTCAGCAGTGTGGCCTAGAATTCCTGTTTGGAGTGTGTTAGCTTTTAGCATCGGCATGTAGACACTTGAGCATGCTTCAAAGACATCATCATACATCATCCATATTCCTAACATCCTACATACATTCTTGGTTTTGTTTCTTTCTAAGGGGAGGGACGTTGTTCGACGCTTTTGGATCATCTTCAACATTCAATGTTGAGCTTCTACCATCATTGCAGGGGACTCAACATTGACTCTCTTCTTCTTCTCTCTTATGGGGGGGTCTTTTTCCTCATATAGGGTTTTGGCCTTCTCATTCTTCATTGAGAGTATTTATTTTTTGTATCTTTCATCTCTCTTTTGGGGAGGATTTTTGTCCCACTGGGTTTTCTCCCTTTCTCCGTTTGTGAGATATTTCATTTGCATATGTACATGGGTACCTAACATGGCCTCATAGCTAAGACTCATCCTTGCATCTTTTCATCATTTGCATAATAATTTGCTACTCCCTAAGTTTCACTTAAGGGGGGGTGTTGATGTAAATGAAGTCTTGTACCTAGTTAATTCATTACTAGGGGACTTATTTACATGTGTTAAGTTTACTTAGGTCCTAGGATTATTTCTAGAAGGTGTTAGTTGTCATTAGTTGTTATCTTATCTTTTGACTTGTAACACATGTGAACCTAGGTAAGTTTGGTAAGTTGTCTCATGTCATATGATTAAGACACTTGTCATAATCCTATGACATCTTGTATCTCACCTTTGCTATATAACCAAGGGGTATTTGCTACATTGTACAACACATCAACATTGAATCATAATTGATAAGAATACAATTTATTCTTGTCATATTCATATTCTCTCTTTGTGCTTTCCATTTGGCCTCAAGATCTTGGCAGGCTATCTCCATAGCCAGTTCTAACACCCCCTAAGAAATGTAAGCATATATACAAATTGAAAATAATAGATTGGCTCTCCCTAAGTCATATACCAGAGAAAAAAAACCAAAAATTATGCTAGAAACAACACTATACAGTCCACATATGTACAAAGAATTTGAACTGAAATATTGGAAATGTATAAAAATATAAGAAATAAGTCAACCAGAGGTGGTTGATTCTTGCAAATTATTTAAATGGTCATCTGTTTCTTTCTTTGCATATTCCCATTCTCTTTTTTCTTCCATAAGTAGCCTACTCTGCATTTCAAAATCTAATAATAATTTTTCTCCCTTTTTTGAAGCACCAAGGATCGAATTTATGTTCTTGGATTTGTCTATAATTAGGAGAGCTTTTGAAATCAGTAAGAATTTAGGATTGAAAAGATCTCTTAATTCTCCAAATTATAGAATAATGTGTTCTTTCTGTGCTTGCAGCTAGAAGAATTTCTTATGCATATATTCAATTATATTCCTTGCTTCACCTGTAAGATCAACTGTTGGATCATAATAACTTGAGGTAGTATTGATTTGTGACTCAATAGAGTCCATTTCCTTCCTGATTCTCTATGTGGCTCTGGGCCACTTCATGCCATATTGATGCAAAAAAATTTCCTCATCAAAACATCCTTCAACGTCTTTCAATAGCTCTAAATTTTTTTTATGTGCAATGGAACATTTCTTAGTCATTTCTAGCATCCTCTTATGATTTATCCTTTTATCAACTTCTTTCTTTACTTCTTCCTTTAGTCTGGATGCATATACCTTAAATGAATCAATTAGCATTTTTAAGTTCTCTATACCAACTAGAGATGTGTCTATATTCACACTGGGTATGGTTTCTTGTAAAGCCTTTATTGCTTCTTCCATCAATTCTATGCTTTTCTCGTGTGTCTCTATGATTTATTTTCTTGTGGATGCATGAAACATATCTCCCAGTTGTAGCTTGTGGATGGGAGAGATTTTATCCAACTCAACCTTGCCTTGATGCATTGACAATTGTAGGAGTTGTGAAGACACAACTGGTTGGAACTTGGGCTGCATACTTAAAAAATATTTTTCAAGGAATCTTTGGAGGAGCTGAAGGATTCACTTGAAACCTTAGCTACCTCTACAACCTTTCCTTTTTCTTCAGATCTTTTGGAGACTGTTGGTTTTTATTTTTCTGCTTGAGCATCTCCAAATGCATCCTTAGTCTTGTATTCACTTTCCTTCCCATGCTCTTCTTCTTTCTCCTCATTAGCCTTCTCTTCATTATCATCTTTATTTGTATCATCTTCCTTAATAGGGTTTTTTGTGATAACCAATAGAGTGACTTCTTCTTGTTGTACTGGAGGAGGAGATATGATAGTTTCCTTTGCAAGGTCTTCTCCGATCATTGCATCTTCAACAATATTTTTTTAGCGGTTCCTCCACTTCTAGATGAGTGTTTTCTAATGCAAATTCTTCATTTATATCATGCTCATGTTGAGCATCATCTATCTACATCTGTTCTTCTACATTTGGTTCTAGAGCATTAGTTTCCACATTTATTTCTTTTTCATTTGCTGGTATCATTCCCAACTTTTGTGCTATCTCCACAATTTTCTCATTGCTTTCCTTTGGATTATTACAAGATTATCTTTATCTTTTCCCTTAAGGGTTGTTACCATTTTCTTGGTCCTCAGCTCCTTACTAAATATAGTGGATAATGTGGCTCTGTCATCCTTGTACAAAGGAGCACTCACTCTTTCCAAAGCTTCTTCCTTAAGCCTTGCCTCCTTTTCCACAACTTCTTTTCTTCTCTCCAACAAGATATTCCACAAGTCTTCAAGAATGTGTTTATGGATGTTCCTCATACCCACCTCAAGAACAATAATGGAATTGATGATAGCTTCAATGATGGTGGTGTTGTGTTATGGAGACCAATTAGACTTGAATAAAATCTTCATATTATTTTATTTATTAAAAAAATTGCTGCACTAACATTTATGTTACACTTGTTTCTAAAAGGTGGTTAGAAACAAATATTAAATGTTGGAAGTGATTAGTTATGATGGGCAAGGTCGTTGATGTCACTTCTTGAATCATTTAATTTATCAATTATTGAATCCGGTGTGTCTTAGAGCTATATGTGATAAGGTTGTTTCCATAAATCGGGGGTTTGCACTATTAAACAATGAATTTTGGTCGTAGTTTGGCTCCATCAGGAGCTATCAAGATTTGATCTTAATAAGGGGTTCCTAATTATTTCTAGAGACTTAATCCTAATTTATCTCCTAACTAGTGATTATCCAAACTCTAACAACTCAATTCATACTCAACTTGACTTATTTGCAATTTATCCATGGAAGAATTAGACTAAAAACTAAATCTATTTTTAAGCTAAAACTCAAATAATCTAGTTAAATTTGCAGAAAATAAACATTAATCTAGAAAACAATAATACTATCTTCCATGAACAAGTCCCAAATAAGCTTTAGTTTCATATTTCCATGAGTCATTATTGTCTTTTCCATTAAAACTACATACATTCTAAAATAACCATAGAATCTAATTCTATGAACATCAATTAAATCTACAATAAATGAGTGAATATAAATCTATAGTAAAGCTTAAATGAATTATTCTAAGGACTTAATGAATTAAACCTAAGAACATAAGAATTCACATTCACTAGAAATGATTAGCATAGATCTAAATTCCTATTTTCCAATTGAGATGATCAATGCAAAGACTAATTGAATCAATGAAAATAACACAAGTCACCTCCTTCGGTTGAGCGGGCCCTACTCTTCCTCTCGTGGGACTTAAACACTGGTATTCAAATCAACTCCTTATTTTGATCCCAATTGGCCAAAACAAGTGAGTAGTACAAAAGTGCAGATAATCCACATTCTAATATAAAGTGAAAGATTAACTAACTCCAAAGTAAAGACTAAGACTAGATATTTATAAGAATATTTGCTTATTTGAATACAAAAACTGGTGAAGCCCACCAAGATGCAAAATGGTAATAACTAAACTTAAACAGAACCAAAGTGTCATAAAGAAATTTTCCATATGATAATAGCTAAATAGGAAGTCTTCAAATTGATTGAAGAATTCAATTCAAAAACATCCATCTAGAGCTAGCTGGAGCGATCAGGAGCAAGACAGATTTCAAATCCATTAAACATGAAGTTTAACATGTCCACCTCATAACATCAACATTTAATCCATCAAACATAATCCTCAAAGATAGGATAGACAACAAAAGATCTCACTAACATAAAAATGTCATCATTAATCATCATTCAAAAGCAAGACATTTAATGCAAAATACCATTTCTCATATATACTCTAATTAATTAAATATAATGCAACATCAATCAAACATTCAAACATAAAGTCTACTGCCAACATAGTTAATTAACATACAATAAAGTCTTTTGAAACATAAAAAATATTAATTAAAGTATATTTTCTTGCACTCATCAAGTTATAGCTGGAAATGATTAGTTACAATATTTTTTTATTATAAAGTCAAAAGATAACTAGTAAAAGTAATTGTAACCGCCCAAAGAAAGTGTTTTATTGGGTGCATGAGGCACAACCAATGGCCGCACTTCACTAGTAATTAATGGGACACATGTGGGAGAATATTAGAATACTTGGGGATGAGTTTTGAGGCATGCAAGTTGTGAAAAGTGTTAGCAAAAAATCACATAGTAGTGGCTAGAAAAACGCAGGAGAAGTTGTGGGTACCTGTAGCCATGGATGTGTAAAACCAACAAGTGAAAAACGTGATAAAAATGTTGCTGCATGTCTTTGCATGTCATTGTAAAGGTTATTTTCTAGAAGATTAATATATTTTGAACCCTCTTGTTGGTGGATGTAGCCCGGATTTGGGTGAACCATGTTAAATCTTTGTGTTGCCTTCTTGCTACTATATATTTTTGGGTTTTCTATTTCTATATTTTATTGATCAAATTTGTATTTAATGGATTGAAATCTACCTTCTAACCTTAACAAGTGGTATCAGAGCAGGTTATGTTTAGTTATCCTTTGCAGGAAGGTCTCATGGTTGAGTGGGAATTATGGTAGAAGAGGGAAATTTGAAGGTAGAAAAATTTAATTGGAATAACTATCAGTTATGGAATATGTAGATAAAAGACTATCTCTATCAGAAGGATTTATGGCAGCCATTGGAAGGGAAAGCTAAGAAACCCTTGGCTACGTTTGATTAGGATTGGGATATTCTAGATAGAAAGGCACTTGGCAACATTCACTTATGCTTGGCACAATCGATAGCATTTAATATTTCAACAACAAAGACAATGAAAGATTTGATGAAGACCTTGCAAAAACTATATGAAAAGCCTTCTGCTTCAAATAAGGTATTTCTTATGAAGTGTTTATTTAATATGAAAATGGTAGAAGGTCAGTCATTTATTGATCATTTAAATGAGTTTAACATGGTTACTAGTCAATTGAATTATGTTAATGTAAAATTTGATGAAAAAGTTAGGGCTCTTTTGATTCTATATTATTTTCCTGAAAGTTAGAATAGCTTGGTAATGGTGGTTAGTAATTTTGTTTTTGGTTCAAATACACTAAAATTTGATGATGTTGTTGGTGTGATTTTGAGTGAGGAAATTCATAGGAAAAGCTCAGGTGGTACATCCACATCAGGAAGTGTTTTTTAATGTAGAAAGTAGGGGCATAACAAAGGAGAGAGGAAATAATTTTGGAGGTCATGGTAAGTCATGAGGAAAATCAAAGGACAAGAGGTCCCAATCCAAAGAAAAGAAGGATTGTTGGTACTATAGTAAGCTGAGTCATTTAAAGAAAGATTGTTGGTCTCAAAAAAATAAAGGAGACAAGAAGGAAGACAATAAAGAAGAAAATGTGGTAAGTAATAAATCTGATGAGGATGCTTAGATTCTTTCCCTTGATAATGTTGATGATTCTTAGGTGTTAGATTCAGGGGCTTCATTTCATGCTACACCCCATAGAAGTTATTTTCTTGATTATGTCCAAGGGGATTTTGGGCTAGTTTATATTGGAGATAACAAACCTTGTTAGATTGTTGGAAAGGGAAGAATCAAGATTAAGTTGCAAAATAAGAATCATTGGTTACTACATGAGGTAAAGCACATTCCAAAGTTAAGTAGAAATTTAATTTCAAGAGAACAACTAGATGATGAAGGTTGTGTTGTTACATTTAGTGATAAAAATTGGAAGGTTACAAAAGGTTCCTTAGTGGTAGCAAAAGGTGTGAAAGTAGGCACCTTATATCTTTGTACAAGTCATATTGTTCCTTCTACTTTGGCTATTGCAAATAAAAATCAATGTTCAGGAACACTTGTTGTAGTTCAACAGGTAGAAAATTAGACAGTTGTTGTAGGCTCTGAATCAACACTATGGCATAATAGACTTGGGAATATGAGTGCAAAAGGTATGAAAGTACTTCATTCAAATATTGTTTTACCAGGTCTAAAATGTATTATATGGATTTCTGTGAAAGCTGTGTGTATGGAAAACAAGAGACAATTAGTTTTCTCAAGGATGGGAAGCAAAAGAAAGATGAGAAATTGGAGCTTGTGCATAGAGATGTATGGGGACCAGCTTAAGTATCTTCTCTTGGTGCCTATCAATATTATGTCACTTTTATTGATGATGCAAAAAGAAAGGTATGGATTTATTTCCTTAGGAAAAAATATAATGTATTTGAAACTTTTAAAAAATGGAGAAGCTTGGTTGAGAATGAGACAGGTAAAAAGTTAAAATGTTTCAAATCTAATAATGGTGGTGAGTATTGCAGCAAAGATTTTGAAGATTATTGTTCCTCTAATGGTATTCGTAGGAAGAAAAAAATTCCAAGGACTCCATAGGAAAATGGAGTGGCTGAACGCATGAGTAAAACAATAATGGAGCATGCACAAACTATGAGATTGCATGCTGAGCTTCCTTTAAACATGTGGGTAGAGGCTGTAAACACTGTTGTTTATTTAATTTATAGAGGTCCCTCTAATCCTTTGGGTTGTTGTATTCCAAAGGAAGAATGGACAGGTAATAAGGTGAGTTATTCTTTTCTCAAAACCTTCGGTTGTGAAGCATTTGCACATGTAGATTTAGAAAATAGAACCAAGCTTGATGAAAAATCAAAGAAATGTATATTTGTTGGATATGGCATTGATGAATTTGGTTATAGGCTTTGGGATTTTGAAAATAAGAAAATTGTGAGAATAGGGATGTCATATTCAATGATAAAGTGTTGTACAAAGATAAGTTGCAATAGCATGAGAAGAAAGAAAATTATTATGTAGTGCTGGATGATACTCCAAACAATGATGTTCTAGTGGTTCCTCATGCTTCATAACAACAACAACAAATACCACAAACTCCAGTGAATTCTAGACGATCTTCAAGGATAAGTAGACCTCTAGAAATATTTTCTCCCTCTTTGTATTCTATTTTATTAACTAATGTTGATGAATTGGAATATTATGATGAAGCTATGTAGGTGGATGCCAAGGTTTAGTGGGAGCATGGAATTGCAAAAGAAATGGACTCCTAAAAGAAATGGACTCCTTGTTGAAAAAAAAAAGGTTGGGAATTATGCAAGTTGCCTATAGGTAAAAAGAATTTACCAAATAAATGGGTTTATAGGTTGAAAGATGAAGATGGAGGTAAGAAAATATTTAAAGTTAGGTTAGTTTTAAAGGGATTTGCACAAAAAAAGGGTATTTATTTTTATGAAATATTTTCTCCAGCTGTTAAAATGACTTACTGTTTTAAGTATTGTAGCTGCTGAAGATTTACATTTAGAATAGCTTGATGTTAAAACAACCTTTCTCCATGGTGATTTGGAAGAGTAAATATATATGGAACAACCACAAGGATTTGAGGTCAAAGGTAAGGAGAAACTAGTGTGCAAATTGAAGAAAAGTTTATAGGGCTTGAAGCAAGCACCTTGACAATGGTATATTAAATTTGATAGTTTTATGACCGAGCAAGGCTACAACTAGTGTAATTTAGACCATTGTGTTTACTTTAAGAGGTTAGATGATGATAGATATATTATTTTATGTTTATATGTTGATGATATGCTTGTAGTGAGGTCTAACATGGATCACATACATGAGTTAAAACAACATTTAGAAAGTTCATTTACTATGAAGGATTTAGGGGTAGGAAAACAAATCCTTGGTATGAAGATTGGAAGAGATAGGAAAAACATTTTTTATTTTTTATTTTTTTTATCTCATGTTGATTATGTTGAAAAGGTGTTGCAGAGATTTCATATGGAGAATGCAAAAGCTATCAACACACCTTTTCCTAGTCATGTCAAATTGACTAAGGATATATGTCCAAAGACACAAGAGGAGGAAGAAAAAATATCCAAGGTACCATATGCTTCAGCTGTAGGAAGTTTAGTGTACGTCGTGGTATGCACAAGAACAGATATTGCACATGCCATAGGAGTTGTTAGCAGGTATATGAGTCATCCCAAAGTTGCGCATTGGAATGCGGTAAAATGGATTCTCAAGTATTTGAGAGGTACATCCAATAAATGTTTATGTTTTTGGGGCTCTAATACTAATTTAAAAGGATATGTCAAATTTGGTAGGGCATATAGATACCAAGCAGAGTACCACAGGTTATGTATTTACTATTGGTGGGACAATAGTGAGTTGGATTTGTCGATTGCAAAAGGTGGTTGCTTTATCCACCATGGAGGTAGAGTATGTAGCTATAACAGAGGTGACAAAGGAGATGATATGGCTGCAACTTTTTATGGAAGATTTGGGAAAAAAACAGGCTGAAAGTTACTTGGTTACGGACAACCAAAGTGCTATACATCTTACAAAAAAAATTGCCTTGCACTCTAAAACCAAACACATACAGCTGAGATATCATTTCATTCGATCGATGTTGGAGGATGGATAGGTAAGGTTGGAAAAGATTCATACAGATGATAATCTAATGGATATGTTTATGAAGGCAGTGACAACGGAGAAGTTGAGCTCCTCTTCAGCTTTGGTTGGCCTTCAAGGTTGAATTCAAGTAAAAAATAACAATAGGGTCCAAGGTGTTGATTTCCAGTGGGGAATTGTAGGGGAAACAGTGTTATGATCAGTCTCCAAGTGGGAGATGGTATAGAGTGGAGTCTGATCATTCTCCAAGTGGGAGATTGTTGTGTTATGGAGACCAATTAGACTTAGATAAAATCTTCATATTATTTTATTTATTAAATAATTTTCTGCACTAATATTTATGTTGCACTTGTATCTAAAAGGTGGTTAGAAACAAATATTAAATGCTAGAAGTGATTAGTTACAATATTTTTTATTATAAAACCAAAAGATAGCTGGAAAAAGTAAATGTAACCGCCCAAAGAAAGCTTTTTATTGGGTGCATGAGGCACAACCAATGCCACACTTCATTGGTAATTAATGGGACATGTGTGGGAGAATATTAGAATACCAAGGAATGAGTTTTAAGGTGTGTAGGTCGTGAAAAACGTTAGCAGAAAATAAAATAGTAGTGGCTGGAAAAACGCAAGAGAAGCTGTGGGTACCCGTAGCCATGGCTGTGTAAAACCAACAAGTGAAAAACATGATAAAAATGTTCTGCATGTTGTTGCATGGCTTTGCATGTCTTTGCATGTCATTGTAAAGGTTATTTTCTAGAAGATTAATATATTTTGGACCTTCTTGTTGGTGGATATAGCCCAGATTTGGGTGAAGCACGTTATATCTTTGTGTTGTCTTCTTGCTGCTATATTTTTATGGGTTTTCTATTTCTCTATTTTATTAATCAAATTTGTATTTAACTAATTGAAACCTACCTTCTAACCCTAACAGGTGGCCCTATCCACCTCATTTGTATCTTTTTATAGCTTTTTGGTCTCTCCTAACATATCATTCTACAAAATACTGTTGAACAATGCCTCTAATTTCATGGGGGAATGAGGCCTTACCGATTCTGCTTGTTCTTTTTCTTTTCTTTTAATCAGAGTATTCTTTTCTTTTGCATTATTCTTCTTCTTTGGAGAATCCTTCTTGGATTCCTTCTTCTTTTCCCTCATATGTATCTTGAATGCTTCTTTTTATTTTTCTCTCTTCTTCACTCTTGGTGCCAATTATATCAACTCTTTTTCTTTTTGAACTAGCTTCACCTTGTGAAGCATCACTTTTTCTTTGGACCAACTTTGGTCCTTCTTCTTATTCTGCAATATTAATACCTATACCTTTCTCTCTCATATCTTTCTACTTAATTATTCTTTTGGCAGGGGCAACAGGCGGTGCAACAGTGAAAGTTTTCTTCTTCTCATCCCTTGTAGTTTGCACTACCAGAGGGGATCTCTCCCTTATCAAAGGATTGGAAATAGTCTTTCTCTTTTCTCCAATGAGCTACCTTGTCCTAGAGGACTTCTGAATAGAATGAGGAGTGGTAGTTATCCTACCTGATCTCCTTGAGCTTTAAGATGCTTCTGCAACACTTAAATCTGCCTTATCTCTCTCTCTCTCTTGCCCACTGTACTCTTTCCTTATAAATTCCCATTTCTTTTGCATACACATCAACCATCTTATCAATATTCTTCTTGATCTATGGTTTCCTCTACTCCATGTGCACCTCCATGGATTTCTCCTCATATGTCTCATACCTTGCTTTAGTTTCATCTTTTGGGCTCTTCAACAAAATGTCAGCATAGCCAGTTATTTCTTGTTCATTGATCTCATATCCCAGTGTAGGGATCCATATTGTCCTCAGTTCCACTACCTCCATCATACATTCATCTATAGATACTAGAAAATCCATGTCATTGTGATATTTTTTAACCTTTTTCCTTGGGATTCTTTCTCTCTCATGCATTCTCCTTTGAAATACTGTAAAGAAACCAACAAGAGCATCATCTTGTGCCTTCCTATCTATGGTTCCACTCATATAGTATTTGATCTGATGGGAAATAGTTTTTCTTCTTATCCATGTCACATTTTGAGTTTCAGGTAAGTTTCTTTATAAATTAGAAAAGTAAACATACCGCCAAAGTCCCATACTTGAATACATACTTCTTTTCCTTAGTTTGCTTGAAATTCTCCATCAATTGTTTCCTAAGCAACTCAAAAAGATCATAGTCCATGCCATTCTCAACTATCTCATATGCCACATTCATTGCACTGGAAGATACTGAATTATCCCTATTTGTGAAGTAAAATTTATAGCCAATCATCATAGTTGCATACTTTATAGTTGGGTTTCTAATTGGATTCATCGCTAGAGCTCTTTTTTCATATGTAGCACATGTTCTTTCCATAACCACTTCATTCTTGATAGATTTTAGCACAAGAACTAGTCTGGTGGAGCAAAGACTAGTAACCTATTTGATTACTTCCTTAGTTATCATGTTGGGCATATCAGTCAAAACAAATTTGTCATGGATTCTACTAAGTTCCATCCTAACCCATTTGTCATCAAAATAGAAATTAGGGAACCCTTGCCATACATCCAGTTTCTTTGTAACTAGGTTTTGAAATTCTGGCTTTAGGGAAAAGTATTCTCCAATAAGCTCACTAATCCACAAATCCCTTCAATTAGAATGATCAAAGTCTTCTATCCTTCCATGAATGTAGATCCTAATATCCTCAATTGGTAAAACCCCATAAGGAATGTGTGAAAATGTTCTTAACAAGTCATCTTCTATGGATTTCATGGGATATTTCTTAAATTTCAATTGTAGTTTCTCCGTTACTTCTATAACCCTCAATGTAGCCATTGAGAAATAGATTCAAACTACTTTTCCAACAAATTTATTTGAAAACTAGGGTAAATAAATTCATAAATACCTTTTTCTTTACTTGTTGAACTAGGGTTTCGGTGTATTGAAACTCAAATCGTTTTGAACACTTCAAAATTTCTTCACTTCTCTGCTCCTTCTTGAATGCTTTGTGAAATAAAATTTCCTTAGTGAATTTACTTATAATCCATCAATTTGACCTAATTTTGCATTGAATGCTTCAAACCATAAAGCCAACAACCCTTTATCTATATGCACAATTAACTTCTAAAGCTACACAAACTTCAACACCATCACATTTTCTTCCACAATCTTCACCAATAGATCAAGCATGTTTATCTACATCACATATCTTCATGTTGAGGCATAAAAGCCTATTTTTTTTGGTGAGGGACAAAAGATATCCATTAAAAATCCCCCTAAGCCATAGCTCTTAGCTTAGTTTATGGAGGAAACATCTGTACCATAGGATGGTATAGAGTCTCCCTTGTCTTCTATCTCTTCTTTCTCCAACTCTTTTCCATTTCCTTCCCTGTTTCTACTGGATCTATCTTTTTGACTGGTTCATTCCTTTTTACTAGATTATCCTTGTATTTCTGCTTCTACAAAACTTAGTAATATATCTAGGTCTACTACAATTATGACATGTGATATTCTTCCTAACAATATTCCTTCCATTCACTATGGATATGCATTGATTAGCTTTGTGTCCAAATCCATAGCATGTATAAAAGTAACCATTGAAGAATTGAATAATTCTACTATTGTTATAGCCATTCAACATTTGACTTCTACATTCACTTGCTTTATGACCAAATATTTTTCATGTAAAACATTGACTAGAAAAGGATAGAGCATTCTAATTCATTTTGCTTCTATGTATTCCATTGCTTTATGCCCAAATTTATTGCAATAATAACATAAACCATTGAAATATGGGCACCTTTGTGCATTTGGTTGTCTTACCGGTGGTCTTCAATTTCCCTTTCAGTATTCGATGTCTAATCTGACTTTGAGCTTTCCCCTATCTCAAATCCTAAACCTTCTTTATCTTTAGATCCTTTCTAATTTGCAATCATTTCATCAAGATTTGTAGCACTCATCTTGAATTTTTCTTTATGACTTCTTTCTTTCTCCATATTTGATATCATATATACCACTTCTTCTTCAAGCCTTGTAAATTACTTTGATTTTATTTTCACCATTGTATTCAAGAAATTCTTCAATTCATTTCTTTTCTTCAACTTGCACTTTTAAACTAGTGATGGATTCATTTTCTTGCTTTAATTTTTCACTGACTTCCTTATGCCTTTCTCTGAACTTCTTGATTTGCTCTCTCAATTTTTGATGTATTTATTTGCTTCTTTCATATTTTCTTTCAGATCTCTATTTTCATCTTCAATCTTTTCAAGATCTTCAAGGGAAACTTTGAGTTCTCCATCTTTGTCAAGAATGCAATCTTCTTCTATGAATCCAATAATAGAAATCTCTTCTAGAGGAATAGGAAATTTCCTATCATCCATGTGTTCAACCTCCAAGACCTTCCTAAAATGGTTAAGCTCCTTCCAAGGAACCAAGCTTTGATACCAATTGTTGAACACCTAGAATACTAAGAGGAGGGGTGGTGAATCTGTATTCTCTTAAACCAAAAGTTCAAACATTAAACATCCAATTACCAAAGCATACTCAACTACAACAAGGAAAGAAAGCATGAAACATTCACAACATCAAATAACACATGAACACCATGATTTTTACATGGAAAACCCAAAATGGAAAAAACCATGATGAGGATTAGCTCACAATATATTATAACTAGTTATAGTATATTTACAGAAGTTCTCATTGCTGGTAGACTTACTGACCACCGAGAAAAAGGTAGAAGAGAGATGGTGGCTCACATCCTATTTTGAAATATTACAATTGCATCTAACATATGCATAAATATAGTCCCATTGAAGAACAATGAACAAAATTTATTTGTTTCTAATTCAACACTCTACCTCCCTCTTCATTCACACAATTTTGATCTCCAACTCAACATTCACAACTTAAGTTTGCACTAATTTGATCAAATTCGCATCATATACATTAAATCTCACAAAAAACATGAAATATATATATATATATATATATATATATATATATATATATATATTTGCATCAAACATAACATCAATTAGGTTTACCTAATTAGATGTAACAATCAAAATATAAAATGTCGGCTCAAAAAATTTCATACATATCTCACGCCAAGATACAAAACTCAAAATAACTTGAAATAGTTCTGCATGGACCTATAATTGATCCCAAATAAGACCACAATACTTGAACTTCACATCCGTTTAAACATATTAGGTTGGCTCCGAATAGGACCTAAAAGAAAAAAAATTCAACTGTGTATCCACATCTCGACACATGGATCTCAAAACTCAATTCCAATTGAATTCATATACTCCACAACCATCTGACAACTTATCTTCAAAAGCGCAAAGCCAACAAATCATCTACGAAGACATGTGAAATCTCCCACACAATTGCACTGTATAGAGAGTCATTGTAATTTTCCAGGCCAACCTCTGTCACTCATAACTTTCAAACCACTTGTAAAAACATGATGAAATATTGGAATCAAATACATCTAATATACACCAAAATTATTTTAGAAGCACAAAGTGACATCTTCATTTATGGACCAGTGCAGAACCAAAAGCTAGCGCATTGTAACATTGTATACATAGAATTGACACTTAGTCAATTTCCCATTACAAATATCTTTACTAGATGAAACCAACTGGCAAAAATATCTTCCTCAACAACTCCAAAACCTATTAGAATTGATCAAAATGGTTTGCAACCAAAATTTTCATATAAGTTACAATGGTGACATCAATGACAACACTACAACACATCATTATGTACCTTACATGCTCATGTTGCCAAACAACATCATATATTAAGGGAAGCTTATACTATGGCTGATCATCTAGTAAAAGAATATAAGGAGTTGATGCAAATATTCAAAAAATAGGTGCAACAACTCTAAGTAAACCCCTCACTATTGAGGAAAAACTTAAAAAATTACTAGGGATATGAAGGAATTCTCTTATAGGATTGTGAGAAATGAGAACATGGGTTCCTTATGATATTGTTGCTAGTTATTTTAAAGAAGGTTAGAGTCTACATATAGGCCATATATTTATTATTAATCTAAAATTATTTAATCAAAATGACAAGAAAATGGTACCAAGACATGCAAAAAAGGGATTCCAAGTGAGACACAACCCTAATCCCTTAAGAAAGGATCATGTGGATCTTTAATAAGATTTATTATAGTGTGAGATGTGTTACTTACCTCATTATCTATGAAAGGGTGATGTTGTTACAACACTTACAGAAGTAAAATAATTCCAAAAAGAGGATGGTAATCTTCAGTACTATGAAGGTGATAATGTGGACTAGGTAGATGCATATGAAGGAGAGGAATTCTTTAAGTATGATAATGAAAAATACCATGATTATTATGAGTTTCCAAACATATATTTCAATAAACTCAAATAATTAATGTAATAATGGTACACAAGAGCAAAGCCCTCCAATTAAGATATCAGGGCTCTCATTGAAGGAATTATTTTACAAGATTAGAGTGATTACTAACTAAGAAGTAGGAAAGTAGGTGACAAATATTAAGTTGGAGGAGCTATTGATCTATATGTTCTAGCCACACAAATAGCAAAACACAAATAAAAGGGTAATAATGTAAAAAAATTGTGCAAATAGGATTGTATGAAATTCACCACCTAGAAATAAGATGTATATACAAAATGCATCTTTGTAGAATAAATATGTCCTTAAGAAAAAGAGTGCTAATATTTCAATAAGCAATATAAATAATTCAAAGGTGAATGGAGATAATGCCAAGTAAAATGAAATTAAGGAAGTTATAAATTTATCAAACATAAGGCAAGTTGCTATTAGTGATTAGGTAATTCCCTTCATCCCTAACACTAATTTTATGACTATTCCATTATCCACTTCTCTACTAGCATATGATCTAATTAACATGGAAGGTGACACCATTTGCAAGCCGTTGATCATGGTATCCTCTAGAGAATAAATCTAGTAGCTATAAAACAAGTGGGAGGTCTCGTCAATATCTAACTAGATGGTCTCAATGAATGATCATCTACTATACCATGATACTAGAAAATTCATTGACATGTTGTATAAGGGTTTCCATGAGGCTAGTGATTGCATAGAGAGTTTGCACATCCACAACATCCTTGATAACTGATGGAACTATGACATGAGGAATACATTTGTGTGCTATTGATCTTTGTTGTCAGTTTACTAACTGACAAGTTGCCACTCTATCTTAGGTAGAGCCTCCACCTCTACCTTGGAACTCCCTCCTATCAAATTAATTGAGAATTTCATGAAGGACAGACTCAGTATTTTTTTCTAAAATATAGACCAAAGACCATCCACCACCTATCCCAAAATCTATTTTTTATATCACCATGATTGAATTAATGGATAAGGGATCTCTTAAAATTTGTAGAAATGGGTGCATTAGTTTTGGGATTGGTAGAAAGAGAAAAAATTTGGCCTTTTGTTATATCTTTTTGTTTCACTTCATTATATCGGATCTTTTGTCACATAAAATTGGTAACTTGGATCCTTATGAGTTTTTCATTAATAAATTTGAATTTCCATTTGGTCAAATGACTTTATCATTGCTTCCAATGATTAAGTACAAGTGATGCATGGTGGGAGTTTTCTACGGATTCCTTCAATGTTGAAAGTAAATTTCTCTTTTAAATTTTATGTTGTTCTAAATTTCATAACAATTCCTCTTAGATTTGTGTAGAGGTTTTTGGATGTGTTAAAGGATATTTGGGTTATGAGGGGTTATCTTTAGGCATTTCTTCATCTAAATTAGGTTTCAGATTAGGGTTTAGAGGAGTTGGTAATTTTTTTAAAATATTAAAATAAAAATATTAATATTTGATTAAAAAAATAAATCCTTGACCACTTATCTCTCATATGATGTTGCATTGAAATAAAATAGGACAATATTTGGAAATTTAATGAAATAACAAAATACACTTATGTTTGGATGTCTTTACAATAGTTAGGCATGGTTGTTAGCTATAAAAATGTACTATGGTATTTTTTTTTTCTTTATGGAGTATAAAACATGTGTGCATTAAATGTGTGTAGGTGGTGTGTAATGCAGTCATTTTTTGGTGAAAATAATTGACTTGTCCACTTATTTTGTCCCTTGATTTGGTGAACTTGGCCAAATGATAAAGGTCAAATTATTTTGTATAACATTTCAACATGAATGTGTGCAATATCAGCTTTTTCTATACAACAACTAAATTTTAATTATAGTTTTCTATAATTACTATATATACATTATGCATACCTTCATAGTTCATTTTTCATAGCCATTGCAAATATTACGTATGTCTGACATTGTTTTCCAAGTAATAGCTATATATGTTGTGTATATCTTTAGATTTTCTTTGTCAATCTTATCCTCATAGTGACCATAGTTACATGGTGTATATATTTAATCTTCTATTTGTTTGTAATTGTTATAGCCACATGTATGCATCTTTGGATTAATCTTGAGATTGTCTAATAAATGGTCATTCTATTGATGCTTAGGCCCTTGATCAAGCTAGCTTGTTTGGCTATACACAAGTCTCCAATATATGACCTAAGGATTTTCTAATTTTAGTGGATAAAATTGTATAACATCTTATCATAACACCTACTTATCAAATATAATCAATGGACTCCCTTTAATATTACTTATTGCTTGCAAGTACAAATTCATAGTATATATAGGTTGAAGGTGTAGTGACAACTGATAGTAGAAAGCAAAGTATTTCAAATACCTATAGATATATAGGTCAATGCACTTGTAGATTTGAATGAATGATTTATATGTTTTTTCCATAAAGAGACCTTGCATGATTTTATGTTGAGGGATCTTATAAGCCCTTCTTGATATACTTCTTTTAGAAGGATGTTCATCTTATGTATGAGATGGAGCTTGATGTAAACAAATTTAACACCCAATGATCTCAAGTTATACCTAATATTAAGAAAAAAATCTCATGATGATGATGTTCATAACTATAATAACACAAATGATTGGTGGTGTTTTTTTATTATTATTGAATTTGTAGATGTATATTTAGAATAGTTTCTTAGTTAAGTTGAATATTGTGTAGAAATAACTATAAATGTGGGCAATTGGAGGTGAATAGAATTTGCAAAAAATTACTAGACTACCATTAGACTACCATTAATCTAATTGCTTTTGTTTTCTACATTTTCTTTAAGCACACTTATCAATAGCTCCTTTCAAAGTTTGCTGTCAACTTTTGTGCACTCTTTCAATCTACAAGTCTTACACTAAAAATTCCGAGTGGAAGAACTTCCAGGACTGTGGATAACCATTATGACGTTTGTTTTTTCAGTAAGAGTGAAAAGAAATCTTTATGGGTATTAACCAATCCTATACAATGTATGATCTACCTGCAAGTTTTTTAAGTGGGTAGATAATTCTATACAGTGTAAGATCTTTCAGAGGTTTTTCCCCTCTCTTTCACCGAAGAGATTCTCTGACTGACTCTCAAATACTGAGTTTTAATATGTTAATTGGTAGTTTGCTTTTGAGATTACAAGTGCAAAAAACACAGGGAGGGAACTACTCGTATACTGCGCTTGCCCCACAAACGCCCATTATCTCTGAGAAAGAGATGAGTCAGGCGTAAAATTATTCAGAACATATTAGTTCTCTCGAACTCTTGTTTAGAGAGCCAGACTGACCTTGTCTGTACACATGGACCCTATCTTTTCACCATGGTAGTCCATTTGAGTCTTTTAGGTGGAGAACTTTGTATTCTTCAAGTTCATAAATAGTTAGATGAATTAGTTTTATATTTATTTCATACTCTTCTATAATTTCTTTAATTAATTATTTAAGTATATTGATAATGGAGGTTTCAATTATTGATTAATGATGTGACATGATTGATTTTGTAGATATGTTGTTTAGTGGTGAATTTTGAATGGTTGACTGAAATTTTGTAAGAAAGAATCTAATGGTGAGTACTAAACCTATCAAAATACAACTATTAGAATATCTAGCCATCCCTTTCCCTTTTGTCCCTCCACATCATTCCTTCACATATTGACATGCAAACTAATTTATCCTTTGGTCACTAGTCTTGGAACTAAAGTTACCTAGATTTAGAACCAATAGATTAGGCTTGGTATCCCAAGCACTAGGCTTGGAATTGATTTATGTTATTTCACCCTATAACTAATCATATTCCCCCACTCTTATTCTTGTCATATAATTGACTAGAATGTGTTTAGAGGGAAGGAACCGACTAGGAGAGAAAGTAGATGAATGGGGATGGCAAGAGATTGTAGGGTTGACATAACTCACTTGTAGGGGCTATGAATATAGGTAATAACACAAACTAAATGAATGTAGTTTGCTTTGGTCCATATTATGAAACTATTTTTTTTAATCTAGATTTTTTGGGTTCAACAACTTTAGTGTGTTATAGATTTCATTCTTATAAGTTAATATGCATGCATCCACAATGTATGTCTTCTTTTGGATATGAGAGATTTTAATGTATGCAAAATTTGTATGTAGGTAGTACAAATGTGGAATATTTATAGTAGTCCCATATTTTTTCTTATTTTAAACATTTTGTTAACTTTCAACTATGTAATGTATGGGTTTGTTTGAGTTTTTGAGTTTGATGCTTTCACTATGTTATAGTCTCATTCCTTTTTCATATTCAACATGCATTATAAATCTACAACATATGCCTTCTTGTAGGTATGAAGATTTTGAATGTATGCTTTCTTCTATGTATGAGGGTTTTTGATGCATGCCTTCTTTTTGGGTATGAAATTCATTATGTACACAAAATTTATAAATATACATCCACAAACATGCAATAGTTGTAGGGATCATTTTCCACTTCTAGTTACTCTAGACATTTGATATGCTATCAACTATATTACATGCATTTGTCTATTTTTTAGGTGGATCATTTTTGCATGCAATATATTTCATATGTATTTATATTTAACATTTGCATATCCATAATGGAAGCCTTTTTTTGGGTATGTGGGTTTTTAATGTATGTATACAGTGAATTTTTATTGTATTAAAACAATAAAATTTTCTTTTCATTAAAATCCCATGATACATATCATGTTAGGATTATTATTTTTTATTACTAAATGTGATCCTAGGGGGATCATGCCCATATATATTAATCTAAAAAATTGGCTACATAGGCCTGATATGACCAAACACAAATCTCAAGGATCACATATTCAATGAAATAGCCTAAAAATATGAGTGAATCATAGCCTACATCATAGACAAAAATACCCATTACGATTGAAACCCAGTTAAAAGATTAGAATACCTATGAAATATACATAATTTTGAAGTATATGTATATCCAAAGTATTGAAAAATATTAAAAGTCATAAAGATAATAGCATCAAAAACTTGACCATGACATGAATGTAAAATATCACCATTAATTTTATAAATTGGAAGACAAAAGACTGCAATGATCCTAGGAAATCAAGGAGAGAACAACAACTAGCAACATTAAGGAGATTAGTTATTATCATTAGAACTATTGATATCAACCACCTTTTGTTTTATCTTGAAGGCCGCTCTTGCACCACCTTTAATAAACACAATTTAAATGAGGAATACAATATCATGCACAACAATCCTTGCTTAAGCCATAATGAAGCCAAAAACATCTTTTTCATGATTAACCATTTCCAAATTAAAATAATTTAGTGAGTCATAAATTAATCCTTCCTAAGTCTTCTAGAGAATATAATCAACTACCTCTACTTGATCTTGTTGAACACACCCAAATATTGAGGGCAGGGGGGTGAATCAGTATCTTTAAAACTTAAACCCTTTGGCACAATGCAAATTTAGTCTTCTAACAAGATCAACAACCCTTAAATAGATCAAAAACTCTTAAATAGATCAAAAATAATGAAAGATAAAGAAATGAACAGACATGCACAAGATAACACCAGATATTCATGGAAAACCAAAGAAGGGAAAAACCACAGTGAGAAATATCACAATAAATGAATAACTACAATTTTTTTTAAGGCTCATTGCCCAAGGAAGCACACTACTCCCTTAAGAACTTGCAGGATAAGGTGCACAACCTTAGGGAAAGATATGAGGACTTGCAGGCTGAGGTGCACAACCTCAGGGAAAGATACAAGGACTTGCAGGCTGAGGCACACAACCTTAGGGAAAGATACAAGGACCTGCTAGGGAGACTCACTATCTTCGAGCAGGATACATGAAGATTTTGGATTTATAACATATGTCAACAATACACTTTGCTAACTAAGGTGTTGAAGCACATCCAATGTATATTTTCTACAACCCACATTAATTATTGCACTATTCCATTCTTCATAACACCTTGTAATTGATTTTCTCTTCCATTTATATCCTTCGCAAGGAAAACATCACATTAGGTTGGATAGAACAGGAGATAAACAATAACCCCAACAAGTTGGCCACAAAACATAATTGTGGTGAAAATGATCCTATCCAAGATATAGAGAGGACTGAAAACAACTTATTACATCTTCCAATGTGATCCCAAACATCAAACACACCAGCACACAACATCTCAAGTCGACAACAAGGAAATGTGTATCACTTTACCAATCAGGCCAAAAACACTTCTTCCAATAGAATTTACTCAATGTGATTCTCAACAAGATAGGGAAGGACCCAAACTCATCTTAACACAACCTTAATTGTTAGCATAGACCCCCAAGCACATAGCATAAGAAAGAGAATAAGCCCTATCAACAAAACATCCAAAAACTACCCAAAAAACCAACTCAAATAATATGTAGCACCAAAGAGATCAACCATTGATGTGTGGACCATAAAGATACGTTTCATGAATGTCCAACAATACTTCCATATAATTCTTTCTCATAGTCATGCCAAAAATAGCTAGCACAAACCAAACAATAGAACACTTCATCTCAAAAGCTTAGAAGACACAACCATCAGATAGGAAATTTACAAACCAACTTGTGGTAAACTTCAACACATGAAAGCTAAAATAAGACACTTCACAAACACTAAACTAATTTCCACCAAGATGTAGAAAAAAAAGCAACAATGCAAAGAAATGTGAAACATTTTTTTGACCAGTCCTGACAAGCGACCAAACTACAAACCCACTACAATTACTAGACACCTCCTCGAAAACACTAGTGACCTAAAACAATAAGAGTGCAATGTCCACCAAACATAAACACTAAATCCCAAACCACAAGACCATATCTTTAACAATGGAGGAATGTGAAGCATTCTCCCAAGTAGTCTTCAAAGCAACTTCCTGTAGCAAAAATCTTCACCGACATTCGGAGACCATAACTTCCTTGTAGCAACACATACTTCCTCAAGAAAAACAATATTGAGCATACAACATACTAAAGACCATCAATAACATATCCCCAACATCAACATTACTTATAATCCTCATCTTAATATATCATCATGGTATCATCTCTGTTGAAAAAAAAATACTCCATACAACTTTAATTGACATCAAACAAGGCATGACATCCAACCATGAACATTAGTAACATCAGTGTTAGCACATCATCATAGTATACCATCATCATACAAATGTAAGCATCAATGACAACCCAAAATGAGTGTTGACATCAATGAAATACTTAGGTAACATATGTACAACAATCTACCCCTTTGGCATTGATGGCAACACACACCTACTCATTCTCCCCCTTTGAAATCAACGACAAAGGGAAAAGGTCTTCATTCAAATCATCAACACATTCTTAACAATTGCACTTCTCCTTCAAACAATTATACATGCTTCCCCTATCAGCAACAACCAACCAACTACCTACTCCCCTTGAGAGGTAGCTCACATCAATCTAGGAGAGAAGGGTATGGCATGAATTTCTCCCCTTGGATAGATGCACTATCTATGCATCTAGTTAGAAGGAGGGTAAATAAACCCTTACTAATTCTATCGAAGATGCTCAAAAGTTTCCTTTTAAAGAACCTTGTGAATATGTTTTCAATTTGATCCTTAGTAGGAACATACTCCAATGTGACTTCTTTCTTTGCAGCCTTCTATCTTAGAAAGTGATACCATGTAGAAATATGTTTGGTCTTTGAATGCATCATCAGATTCTTGGAAATGTTTATTGCACTACTATTATCACATAATATGGGAATGGATTCATCATACACCACCTTTATATCCCTCAAATTCTACTTAATCCAAAGCACCTGGGTGCAACAAGATGTTGTAGCAATATACTCATCTTCTACTATGGATAAGGACATAGAGTCTTGCTTCTTACTAAACCAAGAGACCAATTTGTATCCTAAGAAAAATGCACTTCCATTGGTGCTTCTTTGGTCATCCACACATCCTACGAAATCAACATCAGTATAAGCACTCAAGGAAAAGTTATCATCCTTCTTATACCATAAACCATAATTTAGAGTTCCCTTTAAATATATGAATATTATTTTTGTTGCCTTCTCATGAGTTTTCTTAGGATTAGCTTGATATCTGGCAACCAAACATATTGCATGCATAATATCAAGTCTAAAAGTAGTCAAGTATAATAAAACTCCAATAATAGACCTATAAAGAGTCTGATCAATCTCAGGTGACTCCTCAACCTTTCTCAAGTGACAACTAGTAACCATAGGAGTACTTATAGGTTTGGATTCCTTCATGTTGAACTTCTTCAAAATCTCTCTAACATACTTAGCTTGAGAAATAAAGATACCATCATCTAGTCAAACAATTTGAAGCCCAAGGAAGAAAGACAACTCACCAATCATAGACATAGCAAACTCTTTATGTATCTCTTTTGCAAACCTCTTACACATATTATCATTTCCACCAAAGATGATAACTGTATAGGAGAAAATTTGCACCATTTATGCAAATTCCCCTTTTACATACCCACACCTTAGAAAATCAAATCCGAAGGAAAAATTCCACATCACCCAACTGCCTTCCTTCCACTTGGCATCTATCTTTTGTGTGAATGAGAGAATTTCTATCGGGGATGCACACGCATTGCACAGACATCCGCGTGGCGTGCTGCTGTGCCTAATGGATTCCTACGTCTGAAGTTGGTAGAGGTGTTACACTTCCGATTGGGGTTGATTTGTAACGTCTCTCTTCGACCAACTAAACCCGAAAATGGAAAATTCCCCCCACTTCTCCTTCAAATTCATCCATCGTCATCTCATTTCATCCTCTAAGCAACATATTGGCATTCTCTTAGCATTTCCGACATTCACTTCACTCTCAAGTAGCACTTCAACACTCCACTGCAGCAACAACACTCCATCAACTCCACATAGTAAGTGCAAAGCTAGCCATAATAGTATGGGCTTGGGGTCTTGCGAGATCTCCTCTCATCATAGTTGCGACTGTGGTGACCTTGCCAAGTCCGTATTCTCCTCCATTGGCTAGTGATCTTTTAAGTGGAGGTGGTAACATTTCACTCTTCTCCTTTGTGATTTGGTTGAGTAGCATAATATTGTTTTGTAGTGTTTCTATTCTATCTTCTTTCCTTTATCACATACTTCTACTTCGTTGCTTTCTGGTTGTTCGTGGAGGTAGAAACATCGAAACGTGGGTCTAACTAAGGCAGACACCTATACAGCCCCAATATTTTTCCCCTTTTTTCTTGTGTGCAAGTGAAAGTACGTGTGAAGCTAGCTGGAAAATATACGATTTTGTGAGATTATCTTCATCACCCTAGCTTTTATCTATATGCTTTATCACCTCCATCTTTATTTCTCATACTTTCTTATTCTGTTTTTCCTATCAAAATCAACTAGCTAGGTTGTCAGGTTTTTTTAGGTAGTTTGTATTGTGTTCACTATTTTCTGACTGTACAGATTCCAATGCACCTAAGAGACGCTAGCATGCCGCACTGACATCCTAGAACTATGCTTCTATCCTCGGATAGAGAGCTATCTAAGGCGCATTACTGACTCCAAAAACTAGCTCGCCTAGCCCAAACCTAAGTTTGGGATCTGTAGAGTGATTGAAGTACATTATAGTCCTCATCATTCTTGATCCTTTTTTCAAGATACCCTTTAGAGTGAGGTAAGTTAGGGCAACCTTCTGCTCTTTGCTCTTTGTGACCTGGAGCCTTCACGTGGTTGGTTCCCCTCTCTTAAATTTTTGGTGAACCTGATGTGAACCATTTTGGTTCCATTTGGTGGCGCTGAAGACTCCTTTCCTCGTGTTCTAGGAGTGTTGTGAGGCTTTTAGCCTTACAACCCAGCCTATGACCCCTAGTAGGTGTAGTTGGAAGGTTCCATAAGTATTGTAGAGTGAAATATTAACTAGGTCACCATCCTATTTCAAACCTTTGGGGGGATTTGTGGGAGTATCATTTAGTGTGCGTGATGGCCTCTTTTCTGCATCTTCCTATCCCATCTGCACAACCTACAAATAGTAGTACATGTATAACCTTCACCTCATAGGACTTGCCGATGGGTTTCAATAGAGAACCATCTCCTCTTTACATCCCTGCTCAGATCAATGGGAACACTGTAGTAGGCATTCTTGTTGACCAAATGTCTCAAGTGAACATTGTAACTGAGGAGATTATGTTAATAAACTTCCTACATAAAGATGGGTATGACACACCTATGAGCACCATCCATACGCATAACAAAATTTTTGTACCTCCTCTTGATAGTATCATTTTGTCAATCCTTGTCAGATCTAAATCTGTAAACTTGCTGTTTGATATAATCCTGGGTTCTGAACTCTTCAGAGTGAAGCTAGGTATCCCCTGGCTAGTAGCTATGAATGCAATTCCCTCAGTTGTGCATAAATGTTTAAAATTCATTCATGATGGTTTCGTACATGTGATCCATGACACTAGTTATAAACCACTAGTTGCATGTGGCAGTTATTCTTTAGATCACTTTTGGTGTGCACTTTTTGGTCCTCGTCCACCTAGGAAGGACCTCTTGTACCAGACATATCAAAAGTATAAGAAAGGGCGCTTAATGCCTAGAGTGAGGTACCCTCCATCACCTTATGTTGTTTCACATAGGTCTTGTCTAAAAGCTGATAGTGATGCTGCCAAGGCTCATAGAAAGGAAGAAGAAAGGCCCTCTTAGGATCCCTCTTCTTCCTCTTTCACTATTCAGCCTGACACTTCCTCTTGCCCTGCTGCAACACCATCTAATTCTCTTCTACATTTGCGGGAGAATCCTATGGTTCCTACTTGGTGAAAGCCGAAGCATTCTACATTTGAGCTTCTTGTTCTACCTATGTAGCCTAGGCCTATTCAATATGGAAGAAGAAAGGGTCCCCATGGGAAATCCTCTATGTCTCTACCTCCACAGCCTCCCACCGCTACTGCTCCCAAAGGAGTAAATGGGAAGAGGCCTATTGTTGAGGCATTAGAGTTGACTCCCCCTATTGTTTCTCAATATATTCCTCATTCTCCCGTTCAGGAGCATGTCCCTCCACTAGAAACAGTTGAAGTGGACACTCCTATAGTTGAGTAAGAGCCTTTTTCCCCCTTGTAGCCTTCGGTCTCTAGCTCGAAGAGTCATCGAAACCACCTTGCATGTGAGAGAAAGTGTTAGCGAAAGGCTCTTGCAACTAAGCGGGCCGCTTTTCCAAAGAAGGAAGAGGAGTTTGTCGCCCCTTCTTTAGGCCTCCTAATGTGTCCTCCTCTCTCCTCCCCTCTACTTCAATTCAATCAAGTTCAGTCTTGCTTCCAGCTCCTGATGTGGGTGCGAGTGCACTTGACCCCAAAAAGGTGTAGGTTTTTAT
This sequence comes from Sequoia sempervirens, assembly GCA_007258455.2. Classification (NCBI taxonomy): domain Eukaryota; kingdom Viridiplantae; phylum Streptophyta; class Pinopsida; order Cupressales; family Cupressaceae; genus Sequoia; species Sequoia sempervirens. Next base: position 1,075,793,585 of record VDFB02281492.1, read on the forward strand.
CGCTCCTTTGGTTGAGCCGCTCTTGTTGATGTCCCTCTCCAACATCCCGCTGTTCCCTAAACTTGTGGATATGCCGAATACTTCAGTGGTGTTTTTTGTGGTTTTCTCCTCCTTTTCCTCCACACCTCTTGCCTCATCTATGGGGAGTTCATATCCCCTTACGAAGTAGAAGGTGGAGGATGGCCCTTCCAGCAATGGAGGGAATAAGAGGATCCTACCTTCTCCGAAGGGTGGTCCTATGTTGACTGTTCTATCTTAGTGACAGAACTAGTCCTGACTTCCCTTGAGTTTGTCACCACTCTTGAGTCACTCGGTGAGCCAAGCAGTGAATATTGGGCACAACCCTTTCCATCCATTGAGGTACGACATGGCACTCTAGTAAATTTCATGTTTAACTCTCTGGATGAAGTTTTGACCTTGTTAGTGATCTTCACAAAGTCGTTGAACATAGCTCCAAAAGAGCCTAGTGGAGGAGACCTTGTGGGGCGTTCTTCCTTAGCCCTTGTTGTAGGAGGGTCGGAAGCTCCTCCCTTAATATTCCACCATTGCAGGCTCATCCTCCTTCCCCTTATGATGATCTAGATTGGGAAGCAGACAACCTCTTGGTCAATGAATGTTAGGGGGAGGCCTCTTCTTTATCTTTAGATTAGATATATGTGTGTAGTGATGTGTTCCCCCATGATTGTGTTATGTGTTCCTAGATGAACCTTGTCACCCTTATTGGTACTTGGATACAAGAGTTATTTTGTGTCGTAAACCTTCTTCTATTTGTATCATCATTCTTCCATGTTTGTGTTTGATTTTTGGAAAATTGGGGACAATGCAAAGTGTTGGGGGCATTTAGGCCTCCCTTCCATGTTGACCCATTTTTTTATTTTCACTTTGTTTTCTCATGCATTCTTCACATGGTCTGATATAGTAGGGGGTTGATGAGAATTGCATTCTCAACTTGAACCTAACAGAATGTGTTTCTTTCATCATGGGTTTGCAAAGAAAGAACTTGAGAACTTTCCTTCAAGATGGGAGTAGCTTGGATCTACCCCTCGCAAGGGGGAATTTTATTCCTTTCAAATTCCTTGATGAAGTGAACATCTTTCAAAAGGATTCCTTGATGATGAATCAATTTGAGAAAAAAACATCTCTTTCACACTTTCAAATAGTATGTCCCTTGAGTGGACCCCTCTTCACACAGGGTTCTTGAGGACCCTTTGAAATCCTTTCGACTTGTTGATGGTCTGCGTGACTGTCCACTTATTTTCCTACATGGCCACTTTGTGTTTTCTAGAATGTTTTATCTATGGGTAAACATGTCGCTTTGTAGGTGCACCTGTGAAACCACTTTTTGACTTTGCGGAGTCCCCTTACATATCTGGGTTTCATCCATGTGAGAGATCTTGGGGGTACCTCCTTGTAGGATTTCAGACCTGTAAGGTGCTTACACCTCTAGGCTTCCTCCATGTGAAAGATCTTGTGGGTCGCTCCCTTGCAAGTCTATGGGGTTGTAAGGCACTTACATATCTAGGTTTCCTCCATGTGAGAGATCTTGGGGGATACCTTCTTGTAGGTTTGTGGGCCTATAAGGTGCTTACTTCTCGAGGCTTCCTTCATGTGAGAGATCTTGGGGGTTTCCTCCTTGTAGATTTGCGGGCCTATGAGATGCTTTCATCCTATGAGATTTTCCCATCACTGGTTCGAGGGCCTTTGGTGTACTCTACATAGCTTCATAGTTTTGCAGGGCTATGAAGTATTTTGTTTGAAACTCCTCAGGGAGAGTACCTATGAAGTCCTTTGCTTTCCCTGCGCTTTTGAGTTTGCTAGATTGAGGTATGCTTCCTTGTTGATTCAGGCATGTATTTCTAACCCTATTCACTCTTTGATCTACTTTACCAAAGCACTCATCAGTATTCATACTCACTAAAGTGGGGGAAAAATGTATAGGAATGAATTTGCACCATTTACACAAATTCCCCTTTTACACACCCTCACCTTAGAAAATCAAATCTGAAGGCAAAATTCCACATCACCCAATTTCCTTCCTTCCACTTGGCATCTATCTTTTGTGTTGGTGAGAGAATTTATGTTGGGGACGCACGTGCGGTGCGCAGACATCCATGTGGTGCACTACCATCCCTAATGAATTCCTGCGTCTGAAGTTGGCAGAGGCATTACCCTTCCGATTGGGGTCAATTTGTAATGTCCCTCTTTGACCAACTAACCCTGAAAATGGAAGATTCCTCCCACTTCTCCTTCAAATTCATTCATCTTTGTCTCATTTCATCCTCTAAGGAACAAATTGGCATTCTATTAGCACTTCCAACATTCACTTCACTCTCAAGCAACACTTGAACACTCCATTATAACAACACTCCATCAACTCCACATAGCAAGTGCAAAGAAAGCCATAACAGTGTGGGCTTGGGGTCTTGCGAGATATCCTCTCATCATAGTTGTGGTTGAGGTGACCTTTCCAAGTCTATATTCTCCTCCATTGGCTAGTGAGCTTTTGGGTGGAGGTGGCAATGTTTCACTCCTCTCCTTTGTGATTTGGTTGAGTAGGATAATATTGTTTTGTAGTGTTTCTATTCTATCTTCTTTCCTTTATCACATACTTCTACTTTGTTGCTTTCTAGCTGTCTGTTGAGGTGAAAACACCAAAATGGGGGTTTGACTAAGGCAGACCCCTATACAGCCCCAATAATTTTCTCCTTCTTACTTGTGTGCATGTGAGAGTACGTGCGGAGCTAGTTGGAGAACATATGCTTTTGTGAGATTATCTTCATCACCCTAGCTTTTATCTATCTGCTTTATCACCTTTGTCTTTATTTCTCATACTTTATTATTCTATTTTTCCCATTGAAACTAACTAGCTAGGCTATCAGGTTTTTTTTAGGTAGTTTGTATTGTGTTCACTATTTTTTGACTGTACAGATGCCAACACGCTTGAGAGATGCTAGCGCACCATGCTGATGTCCCAAAACTACACTACCATCCTCAGACAGAGAGCTGTCTGAGGCATAGTACTGATTCTAAAAACTAGCTTGCATAGCTGAGACCTAAGTTTGGGATCTACAAAGTGATTGAAGTACATTATATTCCTCATCATTCTTGATCCTTGTTTCAAGATACCCTTTAGAGTGAGGTAAGTTAGGGCATCCTTTCACTCTTAGATCTCCATGACCTGGAGCCTTGACGTGGCTGGTCCCACTCTTACAATATCTTCAACATATACAAAAACTATCAAAATATTCTCTTCCTCTACCTTAATTTAAATATTACTATCTACGATACCTTTCTTGAATCCTTGTTGAAGTAAGTACTTATCCAATTGAGCATACCAAGCTCTAAGAGCTTGCTTGAGTCCATACAAAGCTTTCTTGAGTCTACACACCATGTTAAGATCTTTTGATAGCTTTAAACGATCTAGTTTCTCAATGTAGACCTCTTCCTCTAAATCACCATTCAATAAGGCTAACTTGATATCCATCTAATAGACCTTGAAATTTTTGTGAGCAACAAAGGAAAGAAACATCCTAATTGCTTCCATTCTAGCTACTGAAGAAAAATTCTCCTCAAAATCAATACCTTCAACTTGTGAATAACCCTTACAAACCAATCTTGCTTTGTTCCTCACAAATTCACCATCTTCATTCATCATGTTCCAAAATATCAACTTTGTTCCTATAACCTTCTTATTAGCTGGTCTAGGAAACAATTCCCATTTCTGATTTTTTTCTATCTGATTCAATTCTTCTTCCATTTCCTTCATCTATCCTTCATATTTTCTAGCATCAACAAAGGTCTTGGGCTTTACCTTTGTCAATAAGCACAAATTCACTTGCTTACTTATTTTTTCAAGCCTTCTCCTAGTCTTTTCATCTTCATTCTTATCTCCAATGATCTGATATATTGAATTGTTTTTCTTAACATACTTTTCTAGAGTCTTAGGGTCCTTTTTTATTCTTTCTCCTTCTGTTCTTTCTCTTCTTCTCCTTCCTTTTCAATGTAGATATGCATATTAGATTCACAAACCTATGGTACTTCTGAGATCTGACGCAAATCTTCATCTACCTTAACATTTTTGCTTTCAATCATCTTTCCCAATATCTTGTTGTAGCATCTATAGGCCTTGCTTTTGGTTGAGTAACCAAGGAAGATCCCTTCATCACACCTTGATTCAAACTTTCCAATGTCTTCATCTCTTGATGAAGTATTTTCTTCCAAAGATCCTAAAGTATCTAAAAGTGGGAGGTCTTCCATGCCATAGCTCATAAGGGGTCTTAGTGTTATTTACCCTCAATTGTAATCTAATAAGAAAGTAGAAAACAATGTGAACTACTTCCTTCCAATACATATCACCTGAAAAACTACATCTTTCAACATTGCCCTAGCCATCTCTTTCATAGTCCTATTCTTCCTCTCCACTACCCCATTCTGCTAAGGGTTCCTAGGATAAAAATAGATGTCTCCTAATACCATGATCTTCACAAATTTTTTGAAGTAAATTCACCCCCTCTATCAGATCTTAAGCATTTGATCTTAGTATTCATTTCATTCTTAAATTTTGCTTTGAAAATATTAAACTTATCAAAAGCTTCTGATTTTTCTCTTAAAAGTGTAACCTAATTCATTCAAGGGTAATCATTAATATATAAGCAACACGAAATACCTTTCACCTTTTTGACTCTTTATTCTTGTAGGTCCATATAGGTCAGTGTGAAAAAACTCCAATGACATTGTAGAAGAACACTCCTTGCTCATGAAACTTGTCTTTGTCTGCTTTCCCATTTGACATTCCTTGCATAATGTGTTTGTAGGCTCAGTTATCTTAGGCATATCTCTCACTGCATGAGTAGATATGATCTTCATCATATTGTCAAAGTTGATGTGTCTTATATTCTTATGCCACAACCAACACTCACTATATTGAGCCATTAAACAAGTTCTTCTATTTTCCTCCTTTAGATGATAGACATTTTCATTTTTCCTAGTACCTTCTGCAACTAATCTTTTGGAGCCTTCCTGATTTCATAACCTTTGTCATAAAATGTAAGGTTGTAGCCTTTACTACACATCTAACTGAAATTGATGAGAATGTGCTTCAAAACTTTGACATAGAGGACATCCTTAGTCTTTTTCTTTCCATCAATGGTTATAGTACCCTTTCCCCAAATTTGTGTTGACTCATCACCACCAAACGTGACAACTCCACCATTCCACTTCTTAATGCTAATAAATTTCCCCTTGTCACTAGTCATTTAGTTAGAGCAACCATTGGACAAATTACCCAAGTAATTTCTTCTTCTTTTGCATGAAAGGAATTCCACACAACCATTGATTTTTCATTATCTTTTCCAACCTCCAAGGTACTAGACTTCTTACATTTTTCAATATCACTCTTTTTGTCATCAAATTTCAAGGCCATGAAGAGTGTTTCATTATTTGAATCATCATGATACTCTTCTTCTGAAGAATAACTTCTCTCCTTGGAATAAAGACTTCTTTTGAACTTATCTCTTTTTTTGCTATCTTATGATTCTTTAAAAGTAAATTTAGAGGAAAAATGACCAAATCTCCCACAATTGAAGAACTTGAAAGGAAACTTACCTTTATATTTACCAGTTCCCTTCTTTAATCTTCTCATAAATTTTTCTTCTACCTCATCAAAGTCACCATATTGATAAGTTGTTTCATCTTCTACCTTCTTACTGACTTTGAATGTTGCTTCCTTCTTTGGAGCATCTGTGTCAAACTCTTTCATTTTAAAGGCTATGAGAGAATCAAACAATTGATCCACTAAATAGTTATCTGAATCCTTAGACTCCTCAATAGAAAATAACTTATGAATATAATATTTAGGGAGAGATCTTATAACCTTCTTTACAATCTCATCTTCTTTCAGTTCTCCACTGAGACCTCTAATGCCATTAACTACTTCATCCACCCAAAGCATGTAACTAGCAATATCTTCATCCTCTATCATCCTTAGGGTCTCAAATATTCTCTTAAAGTTTTGCATCTTGACTTGCTTCACTTTATTATCTTCTTCATAAATGTTGCCAAGTTTTTGCTAAACATCCTTAGCAAATCCACAATTCATCACCTTCAGAAGTTCTAAATTAGCTAACCCACTCATGATAGCATTATTTTCCTTGGAATTGTTCTCATAAAACTTAATCTTAGTTGGATCTATTGGAGGAGCAACAAGAGTAGTGTAACCATCCTTGACAAATTTCCAAACACCAAACCCTAGAGAGGATAGACAACCTTCCATTCTTACTCTCTAAAAGGTGTAATTTGTTCCATCAAACCTAGGTGTCTTGTATGATCCATCTTGTGCCATCTCAAACCTTCCTCAAGTTGTTAAGCTCCTTCTAAGGATCTTGGATCTTATACCAATTGTTGAACACACCTAAATACTATGAAAATGGGGTGAATCAATATCTTTAGAACTTAAACATTTAAGCACAATGCAAATTTAGTCTTCTAACAAGATCAACAACCCTTAAATAGTTCAACAACTCTTAAATAAATTAGCAAAAATGAACGATAAAGAAACAAACACACATGCACAAGATAACTCCAGATATACATGGAAAACCCAAGAAGGGAAAAACCATGATGAGAAATCTCACAATATATGAATAAGATTACAACTTATTTTGAGGCTCACTGCCTAAGGAAGCACAATACTTCCTAAAGAACTTGCAGGATAAGATGCATAACCTTAGGGAAAGATACAGGAACTTGTAGGTTGAGGCACACAACCTCGAGGCAAGATACAAGGACTTAAAGAATGAAGCACACAACCTTAGGGAAAGATACAAGGTCTGCTGGGGAGACTCACTATCTCTGAGCAAGATACATGAAACTTTTGGATTTACAACATATGTCAAAAATACCCTTTTTTGACTAAGGCATTAAAGTGCTTCTAATTTCTATTTTCTACAACTCACATTAATTATTGCATTATTCCATTCTCTCACAAACCTTGCAACTATTTTTTTCTTCCATTTATATCCTCCACATGCAAGGAAAACAACACATTAGGTTAGCTAGAACAAGAGAAAAACAATGACCCCAAAAAGTTGGCTACAAAACATAATTGCAGTGAAAACGGTCCTATCCAGGAGATAGAGAGGACCAAAAACAACTTATTACATCTTCCAATGTAATCCCAAACATCAAACATGTTGGCACACAACATCCAAAGTCGACAATAAGGAAACATGTAGTACTTTACCAGTTGACCCAAAAACACATCTTCTAACACAATTTACTCAATATGGATTTCAAAAATATAGGCTAGGACTGAAACTCATCTTAAAACACCCTCAATTACTAGCATAGACCCCCAAGCACATAGAACAAGCCATGTCAATTAGACATCCACAAATTACCTAGAAAACTAACTAAAACAATATGTAGCACCAACGAGATCAACCATTGATGTACAAACCACAAAGGGATGTTCCATGAATGTCTAGCAATACTTCCATATACTTCTTTCTCACTACCAAATCAAAAACAACTAGCACAAACCAAATAGAAACAAAACACTTCATCCTGGAAGCTGAGAAGACACATTCATGAGAAAGGACATTTACAAACCAACTTGTGGTAAACTTCAGCACATGAAATATGAACTGATACATTGCACAAACACTAAAGCGCATCAAATAAGCTATATGAACAAAAATAATAATGTAGAGAAAAATGAAACATTTGTTAGACTAGACCTGAGAAGCAACCAAACTACCAACCCACTGTAATTACTAGAGACCTCCTCAACAACATTGGTGACTTGAAATGATACGAGTTTAATGTACAAAAAATATAAACACCGAATCCCAAACCATAAGACCATATATTTAACAATAGAGGAATGTGGATTATTCTCCCAATTAGTCTTTAAAGTAGCTTCTTGCAATAGAAATCTTCACCAAAATCGAGAGACCAAAACTTCCTTGTAGCAACACATACTTCCTTAGGAACAATACGAGAGTGCATACAACATAATAAAGACCATCAACAACATATCGCCAACATTAGTATTACTTCTAATCCTCATCTTAATATATCATCATGATATCATCTCTACTGAAAACAAACATACTCAATAGAACTTTAATTGACATAAAAAAAGGCATGACATCCAACCATGAACATTAGCAACATTATTGTTAGAAAAACATCATATTATACCATCAACATATAAATGTAAGCATTAATGACAACCCAAATTGAGTGTTGACATCAATGACAAACTTAGGTAATATATGTGCAACAGATCTAGCATTCTAATAAGGAAGACCTTTCCCATGTATCAAGGAATAATGTCACAATAAAACATAACCAAAGCCAAAATAATTTTCTCCATAGGAATGAGGTTTTCATGAATAAATGGGTAAACCCACAAAAGTGGTTTACAATTCTAGTGAGGAAGGAAAAGTTGCAAAAAATGACCCCATGCAAGAAAAAATGGTTTTTTGGGTTCGAGCGAACTAGTTCATTCGAACCAAAAGAGGGTTCAAATGAACCCTGGTTCGAGTGAACCAATTAAATGTGAGGTCCCACCATTCCCGAAGAAAAACACATAAAACCCCCTTGAAAGGGGGTTCAAATGAACTAGGGTTTGCTTGAACCCCCTTGGTTCGCTCAAACCCCCCTTTTCCCACCTTCTCACCCTCAGGCACCAAAAAAGTCTAGAATTTTGTGCTTTGAAGCTCGGGTTGAGGATGAAAATGGAGGTGACTTCACAAACCCAAATAGATGATGGTAGTCCTCAGAACAAGCTATCCAACAAATATAAGTTAAATATGTTTTGGTTTTATTATGTATTTGGTTTTTTAGTTTTATTAAACATAGGTTTTTCACCAAAAATCAAGCTCTATGTTCTACACATGTGGAAAAATAGCATATTATCAAAAATAAAAAATAAAAAAAATGAGTGCACTAGATATTGAAGACCTTGATCAAACCAAAAAAAATTGAATTTCGATAAATACAATTTTTTTTGTGTTATATGGTCTGCTTATGTCTGAATTGTAATTGGTTTGACTTCAAAACTTGATTAAGGAAAAAAAATCAATAGAACACTATCTAACCAATTGGAAGTGCTAGATATCATAGTTACAAATCTAAATTTGAAGAAAATAGAATTTTATCCTTCATGGAAAAAAATTTATGCATTATACAGTGAGCATCACTTCTTAAAAATGTTGTTTGCTGAAAAGAAACTAGTTTTTGAAGGAGATGGAAAAAGAAGTGCAATCTGATTCCAAAATTTTTGGAAAAAATATATTTAGAATCTACAGAAAAAATGTGACAAATCACTAGTTTACATCATCTTAAAATTCTTCAAGTTTTAGCCGCTATAGGTGCCCAAAAGTGAAGATTTAGTTAGAAAAAATTATTTCAGTGTCCAGTTTGGCTAAAAATTGTAAACCAGTATTGTGGGATAACCCAAATGTGTTCGTTAGATGTTTAATGAATTCCACATCCCATAAAAATATATCATATTAGACAAGAAAATATATACTATATCTCTAAATAAATTCTTTCATGGGAACTCCCTTAAATTGTCTTTTCCAATAATCATTTTTTTTTTTTTAATTATTTTAAAAAACCATTCAAATTATGCTAAACAATAAATGTGAGGAAAGATCATTAGACGACCCAAAAGAGGACTACTCTTAATTTATTCCATTTGTAAACCAATAAAAAAGCTATGAATACTTGAATCACATAAATGGTTAGCAAAAATAATGATGCATCCTTTGGTTTATGTGTGAAAGGACAAGTAGATTTCCACATCTCATAATAATAGAATTTTTTACAAATGATCATTTCTGAAGTTCGGTTGTACATAAAATAATAAAATCATGACTAGGCAATATCATGAAAGATCTTAAATTGATTTTATAAATATATTTTCTCTCAATATCAAGATTGGCCAACCTATTAGCTAAATAATTTGCTTCACAATATCAATTTTTATATTCAAGTGTATAAAAGAGGTCTAAGATATCCCATAATTGTAGGAATATGTTGTTGATTTTATATTTCACAAATCACCTTGTATGAATAAATCAAACTCTTATGTATATTTTATAAATCTTAAGTTTTATAAATCTTTAGGCCCATAATGTAAGCTTGTGCTTCTATCTCATTATCGGTTCCAATTTGTAGTTTAAAAGATGCAACCATAATAATATTAACATGCCAATCTCTAATCACACATGAAACACCTAGATTACAATGAGGAACTCCAACAAAATTTACCTTATAAAAATTCTTGCTAGGAGGAATCCATTTGACCAATGATTGGTTAATAGAAATGCAATTGTAAAAGATTTTTTGGTTTTTACACCATGATCTAAAAATAAACTATGTATTTAGAGGTACTTGATCCTAAGGAAGAGATATTTAGAAAGCATTTGGTTATATCATTTATTGATGTTGGAGATTCTTCTTACTTCTTAGATGTGAAAAATCACAAGAGCCACTACATCCTCCTAGGAATTTTGTGTGGGTTTACATCTTTGAATATGAATCTATGTTATTCATTGTCGAAATAAGAAAGTGTAATGCCTATAGAACCATGTTTTCAACTATACTTGTCTCTCCTCAATTTTTGGTAATAGTTGTTTTTTATTAGATAAGTAGGGAAAGGGCCCTGGTCCCATACAAATAGTAAAACTTTTGGAGCAACCAAACCTGGGCTAGAACAACAAAATAGAGGAGACAACAAGAAACAGTAAAAGGTCTCCTCAAACACATCACAAGGAACAACCACTAACCAAACATAAGAGGCATATAGCAGATGAACTTATCTAAGAACTAGTATAATAATAACCATAACCTACTACTATGAATCCACAGATAAAGCATGCATTTCTTGTTCATAATGTCCAAAATACCAAAGACCATCAAAGCATAGATTAACAACATATAGATCAAGTTCGGGCTATATGATCTAGTATCAAACTTAAAAACTATAAGATAGTCTATAAACCAGACAAACTCTGCCATAAAAAAAAGCCAAAAACCAAAAAATAGTAGATTAGGTTTCCTTGATTAGGCTCCATATCATCTTCAGATCATCCATCGTTCCTTCAATACTTTCCTTTTCTTCCATAGTCCCAAACCGCTGCATCATCCTACTTTCCTTTTTTCTTCTACTGCTTAGTGATCTTTCCCTAACTAGGGATGGTTCCCATAATAGCTCTCTTTATGACACCCTTGATCACTTTGCAAATATTCTTAATTGCATTATCAATAGCTTGGAATTTGGGAAAATTATCTTCCTTCTACATCATTTTCTCAACATGCTCCATTCTTTCCATGAGCATTTCCACAATCATCTTATTTGTACCAAATATTTCCCCCACCAAAGTTTCAACATTAAGAGGGTGAAAATTAGTATTATCTATATCCTCAAGATCAATTAGGGTCTCCTTAGTATCTTTCTTTTCTTTTTCAACTTCTAAGAAAATTCCCTCGTCACCATGCTCCATCACCCAATGAGAATTATTTTCTTCCACATCCTGATGGGACTTCTCAACCTCTTCAAAATCTAAAACTTTCTCCTCTTTCAAATTCTCTGATTCTCCAAGACTATCTAGAACATACTTCTCTTCGGAGGAGTCATCCGACTCATTTGTGGCACCCTTTTTCATTTTCTTCTTCTCAAGATCCAATAATGCAACACTCTTCTTATCCCTAGAATTATTTATTTTTTCCCTTGATTCTTTTCCTTTTGAAGCAACAAGGGCCAAACAAGTTGACCTACGACCAGCTGGAGGATTAGAGCCACTATCAAGGCTTATTTCTTTATCATCTTGTATGGTAATAGTAGGGGTATTTGGATTTTTCTATTTGGTAATATTTCTTTTCTTTATGTCTCTAGAAGAAATAGGGGGGGGGCACTTTCATTTTTCTGGGGTGATTTTAAGAAGGTCGAACCATGAGGGCTCCACACTCTTAGAGGGAATAATCTTGTGCTTCTTAGTGTCTTTTTTCGGAGAATGGGGGCGGATTTCAATTAGCTCAATTTTAGCAGAGCTATTAGAGGGTTGGCTACCCTCAAGCAGGTTAAGGAAAACATTATTTTGTGGGGTGGTGGTCAAATAATATTTACAAATGGCCCTAATTAACTAGCCTTGGTGTAAAGGAGGGTTAGCCCTATTAGTAAGACTCTACTGCAAAGAAAAGAAAATGATAAAGGGAAAATTTATTTTATCTAAATGATGAATATGATTAAGTATTGGAAAGTGATAACCATGGAAAAATTGGTATCAACCTTCAAGGGTGAAGTGTTTCATCACAAAATAACTCACATTATGATATGGGGGGGGAAGCAACAACCTGGAGTATCCATTTTGGAACCTTAGTGGATTTTCCGTGTCGTCAAAGAATTTTTTGATAAAGGTATGGTAATTCCCTATGCTCTTTTTAATGATTTTCTTCCCTTCATACTTGAGACCCATAGCCTGAGCAAACAACTTTGCATCTATAGTAAAATGAAGACCACCTAAATCAACCTATCCATCCCTTCAAGCATTAGAAAATCAACCCCGCCCATTCAAAAAGACTCCAAAGTTCAAAAAAAAAATCTGAGAGAATCATGTTTACTCAAATCAGTTTTCTTCCTAGGGCCACCCATATTATCTTTAGTGGTAAGGTTATCCTTGCAAAGAAGCATAAATTTAGTTCTTAGGCCCTTACCATCCTTAATTGAAACCACCAGGATTTCTAACTTCTCAGTATTCAAAATAACTTTGGGGCTATTCATTTGAAGAAGTGTAAATTCAAACCAACTATCAGTGATTTTAAATAAATACAGCTGATAACTATAAGATAAAATGTGCCATACCATCCTGCCTTTTTTGGAAATGACAATCTCTCCACCATAAAATGCTATAATTAAATTTTTTTGGAAGTACAACAAATAATCTAAGATATTTTGCATGGAGGTGTCTTGTCACCAGCCTAACATAGGATTGTAAATCATTTTCATGGGGGCTAAAAATATTTGGCAACCTTTCAAATAATTACCCAAATTTTTCAACCACGGGGCAGCTAAAAGATAATTATTATTTGGCTTAACTCTTACATGCTTCTAGAGATTTCTCGTACCTTTGCAATAATTCTAGGTGCATATATTCTAATCCTCCTTGTTACCCATAACCCTTATGATCAAGAAACATATATCGAAAATGATTTTGATTTGATAGCTCATCAAACCTTCCATCAATTCAAATTTCGAATGACTCCCAAAGGGTATGATAAGCTAGGTTTTTCACTTGCAATTAACTCTTTAATCTGATGTGGCAATTGGAGGAAGTCCCAATAAGTCCAGTCAGATTGTCTTAAGTTGACATTTTCCATGGCATCAACCACCATATTACCTTCCTGATACATGTGGCATATTTTGTAATGTTGAAAAGATTTCAACATTCCCTTACAATTGTCCAAAATATCCTTCACTTCCCAAGGTGCTTCAGCCACATTATTTAAATAATCTAGAATAAGCTTAGAGTCTCCTTCAATAAAAACCTTAGTGTAACCTTTTTCCTTTAATCTATTTATCCTAGCCCACACCACATTGGCCTCAACCACATTATTAGTAGCGACGCCTAGACCTTTGTTGTATCCCTCAATAAAGCTGCCATGGTGATTTCTAAATAGCTCCCCCCCCCGCTCCATCCATCCTTGGGTTCCCCTTGGAACAACCATCAAAATTATATTTGATCCATCCAACATCTAAGGGTATCCAATTTGTGTTGCTTCGACTAAGTTGTTTTGACCAATTGATATTACATAGATTTTGTGAAATGCCCCATAATTGCTTGATTCATAGCTCTTTATAGGATGATAGTTTCTTAGAAGGAGCGTACTTAAAATTATGAATATTCTCTTGTATCTATTGTCTTATGGCCATACACAACTCTTTACTACCCTTAGCCAAATCCCTAAAGACTCTATTATTTCATTATTTCCAAAAACCCCAAGCAAGGAATGGGGAGAGTTGTCTCCAAAGGTCTAAGATTATATTATGAGAGTAGGGGAAACAACTCCATCCATTTACAAACAACTTAACTGACGGGGAAAAACCCACTCCATAATCAAGATATTAAGAAAATAGGCCCAGACTTCCTATGAATAGGGACAATGAAATAGCATTTGCATAATAGTTTCCTCACTCTCATTACACAAACATCACTTATTGGCCTAATAGAATCCTTTTTTCTTGAGGTTATCTATAGTGAGAATCCTACCATGGGCCACAATCCACCAAAAATAGTTTACTTTAGGGATTAGGTTCTTATTCCAAAAATTTTTCTAGTTAAATTCTTCTTTACAAATCAAAGGTTTAACCAAAATATCATAGACAGATTTGATAGAGATCTTTCTCGAAGCATTTTTGGTCCATAACCATTCATCTTCCCTTTCCTTCAAAAAAAGACCGACTCCCCGACTTGTTGAAGAAGAACTCCTAGAGAGTCCTCCCAATTCTGGAATCGATCCCTTCTTAGAACAACACAATCCATCTGAATCATAAATTTCTTCCAACTTGGTTTTAGGTCATCCCAATTAATATATTTTGTCACCTTTTTACTGATTGAACTTTTCAACCTGACTTTGACTTTTTGAAGGATATTTTTTGAAGACAACAAAGCATTGCCTAACTAGGGATATTGCCAAAATTTAGTTCTCTACCCATTCCCTATTCTCCTTTTCACCCCTAATTTCAGGGTTCCTTTGACCTTAATCAAATAATTCCAAAAGATAAAGCCAAAAGGAAGATTATCTTTCCTTAGAAAGTAGCCTTGGTCCTTATTACCAAAATATTTTTCCTTTATAATATGAACCCAATCCTTTGCTCCTTCCAATAGGAACCAACCCATTTTTTCCACTAAGGCTTTATTGAAGAGTTTAAGCCTTCTTATTCCTAGGCCACCATCTTCCTTCAGATTAAAAAATTTATCCAAACCAACAAGAGTAAGTATTTTCTTCTTCCCAACCCTCGAGCAAAGAAAACATCTTTGTATCATTTCTATTTTTTTAACAATGAAGGCTAGGATATTAAAAAAGGAGAGATAGTAGATAGGGATATTTTGCAAGGAGGCTTTCAAAACTTGTAATTTCCTAGCATGGCTTAACATCTTCCCTTTCCAACCCTCAAGTTTCTTTTGCCTTTTTTTAATGATGTAGTCCCAAAAATTGCTATGAGGTTTTTTGGATATAAGACAAAGGCCAAGGTAAGTGGCTAGGAGAACATCTTCTTGACATCCCAAAATATTTGTAACTCTCTCTTATTTGTTGGTCAGTATTAAAGAAGTATCTAATCTTACCTTTATGATAATTAATATGTTGACTTGAAATTTTAACATATTTCTCCAAAGTAATTTTCCACTGTCTAGCCTCCAAGACCGAGGCCTCCCCCAAAAGAATGGTATCATTGAAAAATTGCTAATGGGATGCTGGAGGTAGTGAGGAAGCAAATTTGAACCCTTTGATCTATTTTCTATCAAGTTGTTTCTGAATATTTCTTCCCAAGGCTTCAACCAGTATGATAAAAAATATATGGTGAGGGGATCACCTTTTCTTAATCCCCTTCCACAAGAAAAGAAACCCTTTGGGACACTATTAAATAAAACCGAGTATTTTGGGGTAGTAACACATGAGATAATTTGGTTAAGAAATATTCCCTTAAAACCAATTTTTTTAAGAAAAACAAAAAGAAAGGGCCAAGAGACACAATCATATGCCTTTGAAATATCAAGCTTCAGAGCCATACCTTGCTTTTTCTTAAGTCCATCAAGTGTAAATCTCACACGTATAAATTTTCGCATCTAAAATCTATCTTCCCTTGACAAAACCCTTATGATTAACTGCAATCATTTTATTCAAAACTAGATTCAATAGATGTTAATCATAATCTTTGAGAATATCTTATAACTTGTATTACACAGACTAATAGATCTACATAGTCATGCATTTAAGAGGCTTCTTTAAATTTGGGGACAAGTGCTATAAAGGTAGCATTAAGCTGATTAAGGAGTCTACTAGACCTAAAGAAATCTTGAGCAACATTGAATAGATCAGAGGAGATAATATCCCAAAAGTCCTAAAAAAAACTTGGAGGGAATCCATCCGGACCCAATGCCTTAAAATCTTTAAAGGAGAAAACTACATCCTTGACTTCTTGAAGGGAAACCAATTTAGATAATTATTTAAGGTATTGTCATGCAATAACCTATGGGATAACACTTAAAAAATTATCCAGTTCACCACAATTAGCCTCTAGCATAACCTGGAATTTTGAAAAGAATGAGACCGCCTCTCTTACAATTTCATCTTCCTTCTAGATGACTAGCCCATTTTCTGTTTTCAAAGATCTTATCCTATTTCTACATCTATGTTTCATCGTAGATTGGTGAAATAATTTTGTATTTCTATCTCCTTCCATTAACCATTGAGCCCTAGATTTTTTGTTTCCAGAAAATCTCTTCTTTTTTCTTTATTTTATAGCATTGAGTTCTTAAATTCCTTTCTTCCTTACAAATTGAGTCATCTACAACCTATTTCTCCATCAAATCCTGAATCTCCTTGATCTTTGATTTTAACTCCTTTTTAATACTCAATATATTCCCAAAGGAGTATTTGTTCCATCCTTTAGCCTACTCTTTGATCTTTTTGAGCTTTTGTACAAGAAAAAAAATGGGAGTGCCCAAACATGGTTCATTCAACCATTTTTCAACAAGAGTTTTGAAATCATGATGATGGGTCCACATTGTTTCATATCTAAAGGGAAAATTCCCTTTAGCAACTTTGTCATCTCAATTAAGGAGTAGGGCACTATAATCCAATCCAATTCTTGGGAGAGTGGTAAGCGAGAGGTCTTGAATAATTCTCCAATTTGAAGAAATCAAGAAGCGGTCAAGTTTCACTTGGATGAGGTGATTCCCTTGTCTTCTATTTGACTAGGTAAATAGGGACCCAATCAATTGGATATCCATTAGGCCTACAGAGTTGAAATTTTTTTCCAAATCCATCATGCTATCTGAGAAGTCACCAAAGCCTTCGAGCTTTTTTGAAGGAAACAAAAAAGAATTCAAATCCCCTCCCAACATCCAAAACTCCTCCTTTCTATAGCTTATGTTTCTTTCCAGAAAATTACAGAGATTAAGACTTTCAAGGCATGTGTTAGGGCCATAAATATTTTAAAGGTTCCATTTAATAGAGGTAGTATTGTCTTTCAAGGAGACCATAAAGTAATTTTTACTCTTAAAACCAAGAGAGACAGAGAGCTTAGCTAGATTCCAACAAGTAGCAAGCCCACGAGAAGCCCTGTCAGCATCACTCACCAAATTATCAATGGGCCAAAAACTCTTGATCACTTTCTCAAAAGTCTCTTTTTTCATTTTAATTTATTGAATTAACAAAACATCCAGTTTCAAATCTACCAAGCACATTTTGATTAAGTGTTGTATGAAGGGGCCATTTAGTCCCCTAATACTGGACATGATATCAACCTCATTGAAAGCAATGAGAGACAATATCACCTTGATACTACCAAAATAGGGGCAAGTCCCCTACTTCCTTTTGGCCTCAACACTCAAGAGGGAATCAAGGGTTCTCTGTTTTCCTAACGAAACATCCCTTGATGTATCTTTGCTCCTTGACTCTTTCAAAGGAGGTCTTGCAACCTTATTGTTTCCTCCAACATCTGGATTTTTCTTCTTTCTAGATTTCAAATTCACTTGGTTCCACTCTTCTTCCCCACCAACAAGCTATTGGGGGCAAGAAGGAGACAACTGACCCTTTCCAATTTTTTATTCTTTTTTCTATTTCCTATTTTATCTCAGGGCTATTCACATCCTTCCACCCACTATCCCCCAAATCTTGTTCCTTTGAAGATGGCATAACCTCATCCACCTGATTTTCAATTTTCACCTTCCTCAAGACTAACATTACTTACTTTCTGGGCTATAAGCTCTTCATCATTCCCCTCTTGTGGCAATATTTGGTTATTTTCAAACATATCAATAATAGGTAAGGAGTCAAATCTATCTTTGGGGCAGGACAAAGGGCTCCTACCAGCAACATTTATCAACTCTAAAGAGGGAGTAGTAATCTCCTCAGGCTTTAGCTTATTTTCCACTGTTATCTCAACCAAGGAGTCAAGAGAAGGCTCCAAGTCCTTATTGGGAAGGGGTGAATCTGAGGAAGGAGTACAAGAAGAGGCTCCAAGTCCTTACAAGGAAGGGGTGAATCCAAGTCCTCATTGTTATTTGAGTTTTAACTTTCTATTTTGATAATTTTGTGGATGTAAATGCACTTCAATATAAATTTAGGTTGTTTCATTTTTTTTATATAAGTGGAAGTTTTTTTCCATGATTCGATACTATCTTCTAGCCTTCAATTTTTTGACCTCAAGGATTCACTCAATAAATTTATCCTATATCACTTTTGATCATATAATCTTAAATAATACCATTAGTTGAATTTTTATCCCTATATCTTGAATTAATATATTCAATCTTAATACATAATTTCTATTATAATATACCATTTCTACTATATATCTTAGGGAAAAATATTTTTAATAACAATTATTATAACCCTTATATATTGAACTAAACATTTCATTTCTACCATTGGCAAGCCCAACTCCAAATGAAAAGATGAATTATGATAGGAGATTATGAAAATAAAATTTATTAACAATAATTTTAGACTATAATAATTTAGCATGATCCCTAATGGAAAATAGAATTTTATAAAATTTAAGAGTGACTATTTTATGGGAATGTGTGATCATTCTTAATTTTCTTTGCATATTTGGATCAAGAAAATAAATTTCAACCATTAAAACTAAAAAAATCCAATTTAATGTTATAATGTTGTAATTATTTAAATAAGGTATCTATTAACCTCTAAAAATAAATTTAATAATGGCTATAAAATATATTTCATTCTAATCATTGCCAAGGGACATTAATTTTATATATGAGATGTTCTTAATAGATTCCCACAAAGAGAGTTCTTTCCAATTTACCTTATATGTTTTCCTATAAAGTGTACATAAGTCAAATCACTCTTTATGGACCAAACAATTATCTACTCTATGGTGTACAAACCCATTTATCATTTCACTTGTTTAGAACCAAAAGAATTTGTATGCAATCCACATAACTAATTCCTCTTTGTGATGTCATGAAAGTGAAAAGTAAATAAATAAATTTTTATTTGTATACTTTCAACCTAGCTTCCTATCCATTAGACCCAACCCATAACCCTTCAATTCTTTTACCACTAATACTAAAGAAAAAAATATAATTACTCTTTCTACCACTAATACCTAGTAGTACAATTAACTATTATTTTAACATTAAATACCTATTATGAACTAATGTGCTATGATATTGTCTATTTAGTGACACTTGACACTTGCAAGATGTTGATCTACCCATAATTGGTGTTTCCCACTACATAAAATTTAAATAATAGTTTATTAGCTCTTCAAAGTGGGATGCTCCATGTTCTTGCCTTCTTCACTTTTGTGGGATTCCTTTTGGCTCATGTAGTTTAAATTCCACGAGGGAAAAAGTAGATTTTCCATGGTAGGTTCCCTTTAGGGTTGAATATTTTTTGTTGTAACTTTTTTCATGCATGGTGGATCCCCACCTTGTTGGTGGATGAGTGTTAATTCCTTTTCTTCATTATGAACTTATTGTATGTTTTTGTGTTTTTATAGTTTATCTTCTTATAAATCATTCTTAGGATACTACACTATCTATTGTTGGTTGGAATATTTCCTTTTGGTCACATGGTTGTTTTCATAAAGATTAAGAATTTACTCATCTTCAAGTTTTCCTTGTCCTTTTCAAGGGAATTTTCCCCCTCTTTGGTGGAAGTATGTTCATCTATGAGATTTCTCCTTTGTTATAAATATGTTCCTCATGTTCTCTTCTTTAGAGGAGGTACATACTCATTTGTGGATTTCATTTATTTCATAGAAATATTTGAAGTTCATATCTATTCAATGATTATTTTTTGGCTAGCAATTCATCTCCAAGATCTAATAATAGTTCAAATTCTTCTCTTTTATATGGTGATGACAATAATAGGATCATGAAAATTCCATTTTTCTTCTTTAGTTTCTTTAATAATAAAGAATGCCAGGAAAATATTTCACATTAGCAACAATTTTTTCCACCAATACTTATGTCAATTCCGTAATATTAATATGTTTCACACTTCCTTTTAGTGGGATATTATGAATGCTTTCTTTCTATGTCATCTCTAACTTCTACTAGTACTATTTTTGGTCATTTTGAAAGCATATTTTCCTCAAATTTCATCTGTACACAATTTCTTTAAAATATTCAATTTGTGTTTATTTTGAAAACATTCTTGTTGGGATTAGGTGTCCTATTCATGTTGTAAGGATTTTTTACCTTAATTTAATTTAATTATTTTTATATGGTTAATTATGAATGTATTTTCAAAGTACATGGAGTTGGAAAAATTGGATTCCCTTGTGAGAGTGGGAACACATGTAATTATTTGATCTAGTGGGTTAGGAGTGGATTTTTTCTTATCTTACCATATTGGTAGCATGCAACTATATAACAATAATTGTCATGGGTTTCCCACTTGGATAGTGCAATATCTTGACACTAAGTATGTTGCATGGATTGAGAATAGGGTTCTTAATTTCTTATTATGTCACCCTCATATCGAGAAGGTTATTGACGATGTAGATAATAGATGATTTCCTATTTTTAGGAGGTTGTTAGGATGTGCAGCCAATGATCTTATCACATCTTGAAATAGATTAAAATTGAGGCATTTGTGTTTTGTATTATCCCATGGAGATAGCTATGGGATAGCCCATGGTTTTGGAAACCATTGGTGGTTTCCATGCTTTCCTCTAATCTATATAAAGAAGACTTGGGTGTGTAGATTTTAGACACATAGGTTGGATTAATGTTTTCTACTAGTACACAAATAGGTTTCCACCATGGAAAAGATATGTTGTAGATGTATGGGTGTATATGTGATATGTGATAGGTTTCTAGAGCAAGAAGATATTTCATGTTGAGTTACAAGTTGAAGAATGGGTAGTAGAGGTGGGTGTTGATCTCTATATTGAACATGGTTCTTTGTATTACAAATATTTATTTGATAAATTATACAAGGGTTTCATAATTTTTGAAGAGTGGAGTCTTTTTAATGAAAGGGTTTTCCTTAGTGATTTTTTTAGTGTGAATATTCACTAATTGGCTAGTAGTACAAGTTGTAGGTGACCCGAATTGCCATATATTTACAAAATTTTATTTTAGTCCCAGTTAAATCGCCATAACATTTATTTTCATTAAAATTATAAATACAATTTTTTTTCACAATATTTGATACCTAATTAGATCAATTTCACCTAATTTTTATAAGTTATAGTAGAAAATAAAATTAATTCACCAATAATATTATAAAATTATTGGTTACTTTAGGGCCATATCACCAATTTTTAATTACCACCATTGGTTTTATTTATATTCTAATGGTTGGGGTTATATTCAATGGGTTAAAATGTACCCACGAAGATCTAATACCCATCAAGGCCCATTAATGTTTCATTGTTGTTATAGACTCAAATTTATCGCTTAGTTTATAGTCACTTGTTTTGCTAGTTTGGTTATCATGTTGAGAAGGAGAGATGGTACTACTAGGTACAATCATGATGTCAGACCTATGTAGTTGATTATGTGATGCAACCATGTGTGTCGATTGGATTGTGTTGTTGGTATATTTTGTGGTGATCATGGTGTCATAGATGTTCCTTGTGGTTTAGGGACTTTGGCATGACATGATTGTTTATGCAGGTTCTCTGTTGGTGGTGTTGTTGATTCCAGTTTGGTTTGTGGCAGTGTATCTTCTTGGCTTGAGGATCATGGTTTTACTTTTTCTCTTAGGAAATCATGTTGTATTTGAGTTCTTTGATTGCGTGAGGGCATTTGGTTGATATTCATTGCGGAGGTTATTATCATGATATCATGGATAACTTGGTTATATGATTTAGTGTGAGATTGTGATAGTGATGGCTTGGCAGTGTTGTATCTTCTTGGTTTGAAGATTGTGGTTTGTACTCTTCCCTTTGGGAGATTAGTTTTGAGTTCCTTGATTTTTTTCCACCATGGAGGATCTTCATTTAGATGATAGTTATCATAATGTCATGGAGAGATCACTATCATGGTTTAGTGGGAACTTTTGGCGATGATGTGGATTCACCATTTGATGGTGGATGATTTTCTTTGCAAGAGATGGTTATCTTCATGTGGTATGGAGATGTTGACATCTTGGTTAGCCATGGATGACTCTTTATTCTTTGGTTGAGGTGTCATGATTTATCATTTGACATGTTATGGGTGATCCCACAATACTAGTTTACAATTTTTGGCCAAACTGGACATTGAAATAATTTTTTCTAACTAAATCTTCACTTTCGGGCACCTATAGCGGCTAAACCATGAGGAATTTGAAGATGATGCGAACTAGTGATTTGTGAAATTTTGTCTATAGATTCTAAATATATTTTTTTCAAAATTTTTGGAATCAGATTGCACTTCTTTTTCCATCTCCTTCGAGAACTAGTTTTTTTTCAGAAAATAACATTTTTAAGGAGTGGCACTCACTATATAACGCATAACTTTTTTTTCCATGAAGGATAAAATTGTAATTCTTTCAAATTTAGATTTGTAACTCTGATATCTAGTGCTTCGAACTGGTTAGATAGTTTTTTATTGAATATTTTTTCTTTAATCAAGTTTCAAAGTCCATCCAATTATAATTCAGACATAGGCAAACCGTATAATGCGTAACTTTTTTTGTATGTATCAAAATTCAATTTTTTTTTGTTGGATCAAGGACTTCAATATCTAGTGCACTCGTATTTTCAATTTTTTTTGATAATTTGCTATTTTCCACATGTGCAGAACATAGAGCTTGATTTTCGGTGAAAAACCTATGTTTAATAAAACTAAAAACAAATACATAATAAAACCAAAACATATTAAAATTATAGTCGTTGGATAGCTCGTTCTAAGGACTACTTGATTTCAGTTGGGTTTGTGAAGTCTCCTCTATTTTTATTCTCAACTTGAGCTTCAAAGGGAAAAAATTCTTATTTTTTTGGTGCCAGAGAGCAGAAAGGTGGGAAAAGTGGGGTTCGCTCGAACTAGGGGGTTCGAGCAAACCCCTAGGGGTTTGAGTGAACCAAGGTTCGAGGGTTCATTTGAACCCCCTTTCAAAAAGGGGTTTTCATTGTGGTTTTTGGCGGGATGGTGGGAACTTGCATTTAATGGGTTCGCTCGAACCCAAGTTGTCGGGAACCCTCTTTTGGTTTGTTCGAACCTATTAGTTTGCTTGAACCCCAAAAATGAAATTTTTTTGGCATGGGGTCATTTTTCAACTTTTCTTTCCTCACTCCAATTGTAAACCACTTTTGTGGGTTCCCCCTTATCCTTTTTTGATAGGATGATTATGTATCAAGTCATGATGTACTCAATTAGGTGTTTAGAGTGTTGGAATGATATCTAGGTACATGATATGTTCATTAGAGCATATTATCTTATTTCAAGGATATGTGAGATCATGATGTCATGATTGAGTGCTTGATTCACGATTGGGAATTTGAATTTGAGATTGGTTGGTTCTCTTAGTATTGAGTACATTGATCATTTTCTTAGGAGCTTCATGATGGTGCTATGTTGCACTTGGAGTTTGGCATGGTTTGATATGTTACAAGTACTCATGGATACTTGGAGACATAGGTGAGGCTCTAAGGAGATCTCTTGTGATTAGAGAAATTTGTTGAGACAATTGCTAATTGATGATGTATTGAAGCTGGAAGTCCTTGGAGTCTACACCTTGGTTGGACATGAGTTCAACATGGACCTATGAGGAGATTGTTCTTAGATGATTCATGATGACTTGGATATCTTGGAGGAGCATTCTCATTCCTCACTCTTGGTCTACTTGGTGGTTAATCAACTTAGGTATTTCCCATTGCTATTTTCTGATGCATTATGTTTTATGCTGTATCTTCTCATGCATATTGATCTTGAGCTTTGGTTTTTTAATTCTAGAGGGTTCATTTGAGGGATGATGAAATTTTTTATCTTCTTATGCATTGTGAGATTATTCATTGATGTTGAATTTAGGAGATGTTATTAAGATTATTCCATTGGTTTGAGAATGGATTTAGTTTGAGATGCATACATTTTGGTTATGGTTAGGTGTGGGTAGTTTTATTCTCTTTGGGTTTTTATGAATGAGATAATACTTATCGTGCAACTTAGCATTTAGATGTGTGTCTAGAAGGACATGCTACAGGTTTTGATTTTCATGTTCTCTCTTTGGTCTTGTTCTTTTTCTTGGATGTTTGTATTCACATGACATTGGTTTTAGATCTTGTGTGAACTATGGTGATCACTATATTTGTGGTCATGTGTTTGTCATTATTCTTTGGTGATGACATGGATGTTCCTTTATCTCTTTCCTTTGTTGGGTGTGTAGAACTTGGGAGAGCTATGGAGACTTGTGGTGAGACTTATATTGTAGTGTTTTGGTTTGTATGATTTGCATATATTTGTGGATGTTCTTTGGTACTACATAATATTTTTTACACTTCTATGTGATTCCATTGGTGGATCTTTGGATGCCTTGATCATTTTCAGATTTTACATTACCTTATGCAGTGGGAGTTCCTAGTTGTGTATGTTCATTATATGACAAGTTTGGCACTTGGAGCTTGTGATTGCATGTTATGGGTTGTCTATGTTGATCTGACATGTGGCTCACTTGTTATGAGTTTTATACATTTGAGGCATGTATAGTTAGATGTGCTAGAATTTGTGGTGGGTGTTATTTTTAGCTATGGTAATTATATCTTGAAAACTATTGATACATATTTGTTACCTTTGGATTGAGTGTTTGTGTATTGGGATATCAGTTGGAGGCAAGACTTATGCTTCTTTGTGACAGATAGCAAGGTAACTCTTTGGATGGTTTCTTATCTTTGTGCATTGGCATGATGGAGGATGAGAGCATTCATACTTGAGAGGCCATCTTGATTCTTTTTGTAGGTATCTTGATGGAGTGCATGGATCACTTTGCTTCCTTGATGGTATATGTGTAGATAGAGAGATTGTTCCCTTGTTCATGTGTTTGAGTTTACTTGTCTAACCCTTATGGAATTTATAAAACAAGTGAGAGAATGTTAAGAAAAGGTGTGTTGTCCGCCTTCCATAATGTTACCAATGTAATATTTACATTTATTATGTGGTGTACCTAGGGAATCTATGGATATGTGCATCACATGGGTCTAGCATTCTTGGGGCCACTTTATGTGTTGTATGCAACATTGGATTAAATATTTAATGTGGAGTTGCACATGGGAAAACTATTTAATGTTGAGAAAACATAGTACAAGAATTAAATGTGGGGGTTAATGGTTTTGTAAGCTCATGGTATTAGTCACATCCTTTTATGTAATACCATTTGGTGGTTTTATGTGAGCTTGTTTCTATAAAATCAAACACATGGGTAGTTGTCTAAGGTTGGTTGGTTAAGAGTATCTCTTGTTAGCATTTGTGAGTTTGAATCATGACATGGGATGTGTGGTTACATGCTTGTTCACATGGAGTGCTTGTAGAGGGCTTGATGTTTGAAGGGTATTCATGGAGACTTTGAAGATGTATTATAATGGTTTCATTGCTAAATAATACATGAGTGATAGATGCTTTTGGAGGTTGGGTTTTTCCCTCTTGAGGGTTTTCCCAGGGTACATCTTGTGTCATATTTGATGGTATGTTGTCTATTCTTTTGCATGTGGATTTTGAATAATTGTTTCCATAGATTTCTCTATTTGGGTTATGTGGAAACTATCTTAAGTGGATACATATTTCCTTCAGTTTGAAGGTTTGCAAACAAGAACTTAGTAAATTCATAAAATCCAATCAAGATGACACAACAAGAAGCCTAATTTATTCAAGTAGGGAGTATCAATCTTTATGGGGACACTAATATACTATCTATTTAGTGATGGATAGCTATGGAATAAAAAGTCATGAACCAGCTATGGATGCCTTATCTTATAGGCTAAATCCTTACCCAAAGTTAGCTCTATCTCTCCACTATGAAAGTATCATGTGGGAAACTTCTCAGACCTAATTGGTATTTGATGCACTACAAGGAAGTATGGCCAACTATCTTAAGCTAGGATAGACAAATATTTTTAGGGATATCTCCAATATATCATAAGGTTATGTGAGGCCTAATATATATAATGTGGCACAACAACAATCCTTGTTAAATATTTTGGAGGAGAGTGTAATCTACTCTTTTCTTTCACATGCCCAGGGTATAAAGTTCTTAGAGGTTTAACTCAAATAACAAATTTTCCTTCCAAGAGACACATCTTTTGATTCATCCCCCTCTATTTATATTCCACTAATATTCTAGAATTGAGGTCCTCTTTGGTGAATAAATCTAAGGTAGATCTTCTATAAAGAAACTTGGAAAGATGAAACTTCTTTTTAATGCTCAAGATCACTCAAAAGTGCAAGAGAAAAGAATGCTCAAAATATCAATTTAATTATAAAGAAACTTGGAAAGATGAAACTTCTTTCTAATGCTCAAGATCACTCAAAAGTGCAAGAGAAAAGAATACTCAAAATATCAATTTAATTAAAAATCATTAGTAAATTATTTAATCCAAATCCAAATGTGAAAGAAAATTTTAATGCATATAAAGTATTTAAATGCATATAAAGTATTTGATGTGATGGGTTTCAATTCAAAATTGTGGGTTTTAATACCAATGATTTTCAACTGTTGATTGAACAACTATCAATGACCCTCATGGAAGATCCAATGTAACCCATGTCCCATAGTGAATTTCCTTTCTAAAAGATTCATTGCATATATTGAAGTACCATGTTGTATGGGGCGATGAAAAGAAATAAGGAGACAGCTATGAAATCTTATCTGTCTATGTAAAAGACCAGGGGCTTAAATATTTAAAATCCAACATATAGTGTGTACTTCTTTTCAAATCTGACTCGATCGAACTATTTAGATGTGGAATTAGCGACCTTCAGGAAACATCTCACTATAGATTAAGTCACTTCTGATAAATACAGAGATACTTAATTCAATTCATTGTATGACTCCATCTCGAAAATCTTCTTTAAGTATGACAAAATAAGCAGTCATAAATAGTATTCTTTGATCACCAAAGTCAATAAGAAACCAAAAAATTCCAGACTACGACAAATGGAAAAAGCTTGCAACTTCTTAATATTATCTGTCTAACCAAGACGTGAAAAAATCTGAGATGTTAGATTTGATAGCAGAATGTTGTCATTTCAAAAATAGATATTATAAGATTCTCATTCTCATTGCATGTGTTAGCTGTCATTTCAAAACAATATATTAACATTTGTGTCAAAAGTTGTAAGGGTTAGTCGATAAAAAATTATATAAAAACTATTATGTTATAGATATAATTCAATGAATGTACAGAAAATATTATATTATTATTATTATTTTATATTAATTTTTAATATATGTTAGTATGTGTCATATTATAAATCAATTTTCTTTCTAAATAAGATACTTAAACAACTCATTATTGTAGAAATATAAAGATAATAAAGAATTATACTTTTAAGTATTTGTTTGCAATATATTTTAGAAGTAGTTTTTTAAACTTTTGAGACTAAATTATACTTGTCAAAGATTGACATGACTTCTTATATCAAGTTATTTTCTTTATAATAAAATATAAAGTTCATGATTGAACTTCATTTTTATTTGTTTGCATGTTGGAATTTTCTTTTGTAGTCATTGAGGCATTGTCTACTCCTATCTTGAACTTGGCAATATTATGCTAACAATTTGTATACATCAATTCTACAACCACATTGTAGGTAATAGTGTATGCAAATATTTATAAACATATGATTACAAATTTGTGACTGATGTCTCTTTTTCCTTCATCCTTAAGATAAATACTTAAATTTATAGTAGCAATACTATAAATAGAATAATTCTATTTAATCAAAAAATATCCTTCATTTCTCTCATCTAAAATAGAATACTTCTCTCCAACTTTTAACTTTGTAGCTCATGGTGTTAATAGTGTGTTGAAGATAGACATACCTTTAAAAATATAAAAAACACAATATATCTAACATTTAATCAAACATTTTTAAATGATAACAAATAGTAAGTTAAATATCTAAAAAGGAATAAAAAAAATTCTCTTCCGAATGATTATAATCCTTACTAGGAGTAAATTTAATCAACAAAATAAATTTAACTCCTAAATAATGATGAGAATAAACATGGTAGAAGATATCAAAAGCCCTCTATTTTTCAAATTTGGACTATTAATAACAAAACTATTCATTTAATGACTATGATCTTATTAGCTTCTTTGAGGACCTTAAATATTCATAAAGACAACCAATTGATTTGGGTATGGACTTCAACTTATTTTTCATTTTTTGAACTATTTATCTTGGCTATGCTTTCCTTACCTTCTACTTGGGTGCTACTTAGGACCTCCATGATATAGAGAGAAACATTAGACTTGAAGGGCATAGTAGTGTAAAATGGTCCCCCTCCACTTTCTCCATAACCGTGACAAGTGATAGTTGAAAGAGGCATCTAAGAGGAAGCCTACAAACTAAAAAAACTACTAGAAGTTGATTGTGTAGGGGACTTGTGAGGAGGATGCCTATGACCCCAATCTCTATCACTAAGTGAGATGAGAGGTTGAATGTGATCCAACTATTACTATTACTATTATTCATGGATTTCACTACCAACTAAACCTTGGAGTTTAGGTTTGTAGCATAGACCTACTAAGTTTCAACACAAACATATAAGAATATAGCCTTGAAGTGCATATGGTTTTGAAGGTGTTAATGTTTAACATCACCAAATAATGCCCAATGTGTCGGGTGTTGAAAACATATATTTGTTTTCTCATCTTTTGAAATCTGTTTAAAAATAGATTGACATTTGTATTTTAAAGCATCTTTTCCTTCCACAAATTGTTGTATGAACTGTCACATTTCAAACTTTAAAGCATTCCTTGGAACAAACATTCTAAAAAATCATCTTTTTAGAGTCGTTGACATCTTTTTATCTCTCTCCTATCTATTATAATATCTCATTTTTTGCACTCAACTAATTTACAACAAAATATCAAATAAGAGGAATGAGTGGAGTTTCTATCTTGTACAAGAATACTAACAATCCTACTATTATATGAGCTTGACTATCCTTAGTCCATCCATTTTCCATTACTTTGAACATATTGCATAATTTTACAAAAAAATAATAATAATTAATATATATTAATGGAAGGAAATGCATACATGGAGATTAAATTGTATGGCTCCATTGTACATGGTGACATTGCATTGTTCAATCTACAAAAAGATTCAATAGGAAACATAGTTAAATAAAATAATATATATAATGCACTTTTGCATTTTAATATTGAAACACATGGTGGGTGATTTAGAGGGCATGTGGCCTTTTCAATGATACAAGATATCTCAATTTAGTTTACATGCAAATGATATAAAACAATATAAATAATGGAAGGAACTATATATAGGAAAAAAGTATTGCATGCCTCCATTGTACCATGGCATTGCACTATTTAGTCTATGAAAAAATTGGACATAATTTAAGAATTTTATTTTGTAATGAATAGATAAGCTAAGGAACCTCTACACTCTAAAATTGAATGTTGAAACATGGTAATTTAGAAGACCCCTTCGAGTTACAAATCACTCTTACATTTCTTCTCATTTGATTGTTCTTCCATTGATGGGTATGTGCAAGATCATGGGGGTCCAAAAAGTGGCAATGGAAAAAAAGGTGTTTTTAACACGTCCAAAAACATGGAATTCACACCTTTGACCTTTTGCAGGATTGGGTACAATCCATTTTGGTTTGGTAATACCAAACCGAAACGGATATCTATTTTGTTTTCAAAATGGATATCCGTTTTGGAAAGCGGGAACCCATTTTTTTGAAAAACAAAACGGATATCTGTTTTGAAGACCTAAAAATCCCTCTTTAGTAAAATGGGCATAACTTTTGTGTTTCTTATCAAAATTTCAACTTTTTATAGACATTGAAAAGGTGATTGAGATTTCTATGCAATGGACTAGGTGGTGTTTCTATATTATACACCAAAAAGTAATTATAATCATTTGAACTTCATATTTCATTTTTGAAACATCAAATGCTCACTAATTTCACATGCAAAGTCTTTTTTTCATGATTTTTTTGTAACATTCATCTCAAAATACTTGAAACATTAGAAAAATTAATGAATAATGAAATATTTATATATCACTATGTCTCCCCTTAAGCTCTAGACCTATCCCTCCCTCCTTTCTTCTCTCTTTATCCCTTTGTATACCTATCTTTCTCACTCTCTCTCCTTGAGCTCTAGACATATCTCTTTACCTTTCTCTCAATCCTTCTCTCTCTCTCTCTTAGGTCCCTCCCTCTCCCTCTCCCTCTCCCTCTCCCTCTCCCTCTCCTCTCTCTCTCTCTCTCTCT